>VZRN01006619.1:1407101-1502885 GCA_013397935.1 Dasyornis broadbenti | reverse complement strand
TTCTGTGGGGTATTTTATTTTCTTTTTTTTTTGAGCAAATTTTTTTTTACTAGAAGAGAAGCCAAGTTTAATTTTCCTCCTGTCTAAATTTTCCATTTGTATTTAGGAGGTGATAAGTTTGGGGCCATAGTGTCTATTACTGTTCTTTCTATGCCCTTTGAGAGTTCTAACTATGAAATGAAGCCAAAGCTGCAGCTGCAGAAGCAAACATGCACTTTTTAAATGAGAAACATCTTGCTGTTTTCCCCTTCCCCACTGAAAAATTTTGCATAAGATGAAAAATTAAACATCATGTTACAATTAGGCCACAATCTATTAACACTTAATTGGGTAGAGATGAAATTAAATACAGGAATAGCAGATATTTTTATAGATTTTGGGTTTTGCACATGCTATCACACGTACCATTGTATATAGTTCTATCCATAGACCAGAAAAAAATACCTTCTTTTGTGTTTTCAATAAGTTAACTTCTTATTCTTCAGTTTCGTATGAATATTCTCATTTAAAAGCAATTTTATACACAAACATCATCATGATGTGAAATTTTGGTTCTATTTCATGCAATACTTCACAGGAACAAAGATTAGATTCAGTGTGCAGAACTGAAACATTTTTCAGTGTGTGATGTCAGCTTCATGGACTTCTTTCAATTTATTAATTCTAACATTTGTCCTTTGGAGGGGTAGTGATTTCTTGTGTGTGGAAATTCCAAAATACCCTATTTTGCTTTGACAGCTGTATTTATTCCAGTGAGTTAATTAATGGGAATCCCAGTTGTTAAGATGGTTTTCTGATGTGTTGACAAAACCCAAAGAAACAGCTGACAATTACACGCTTTGGTTTCAAGAAGGAAAAATGGATCCTCTCCTCTTCTTCCCTGCTCTTCAGGTACGGAATACAAGGATTGTCCACTGGAAAGGAAAATTAATTTAGGCAAATCTTGCAGTTTCACTTTAAAATGCATTTTTGTAGTAGTTGCTTTTTAAGATTTGTCTGAAATACTGCTAAATTAAAGAGGAAAACAAAACAATCAAAGCCAAAATAATTCTATTATTTTCTTAGCTCTTGGAACTACTTCCCACAGTGATTTAAACAATGTGATTAAAGTGACTAATTTTCTTTCATAGTCTCCTTTATACAGCAATCTATGATCTGAGATGTAGGAATGTTTAATCTCGCAGTTAAAGGCATAACAAGATATTACGGAGGCTGAAAGCAGGCGTCAGAAACATATAAACTGCCAATTAAATGCAACTTTTAAAAACATAATGAATCTGACCTTATTTTCGAGCATCTTGGTAGATGGAGGGCGAGTAATGACTGACATTTCTTCTCATGGAAAGTGACAAACTCATCATCATTTGGGATCTTGAAGTCAAAATTATGTGTCTTTGAAAAGAACTGTTCTGTAGCCCAGTAAAAAAATTAAGAATGATAACGTTAATTTATGGTAAGCAGAATAAATATTAATTTCCCAATATGAAATAGCAAAAAAGTTTTTGGTCCTTGTTATTTAGAAACTGGATAATATGATTAGAGTGGATTCTTACAGTCTTAACAGTCTGAGGACCTACAAAAAGCTGTTGAAATAATACATGATACGAGTAAGAGATAGAACATTTTGCAATGAAGGATGACATTGGGGAGGCAGTCTGGTTTAGCAATTAGCGCACGGATTCACAAGTCAGAAATTCTACATTCTATTCCCATACCTGACATTGATTAGCAAGTCACATTAGAACTTATTATCAAAAGTCAGATATGCAGCTGATCATCTAATTAAGATCATCATGCTATTAGCATAACCGCATTTGCAAATCATGCATGCAGAGCTTTAGCCTTTGTTTAACCTTGATCTGTGATATGAAAGCAATCTATGTTTCAACCCTCTCATTCCGTAATTTGAGCAGCTCACAATTTTTGATGTATTTATCCTCATCAGATTCTGTCAAACGGGGCATTATTATTTATCCTTATTTTAAGAAAGTGCAAGTGCATCACAGAAATAGAATGTTCTGAATTTTGAAGATACTTAGGCATGTAAGGATGCTGATAATCAATTAATGAAATTCTCCTAAGTCCCAAAGATGATCACACCCTTAAGTCCTATATACATTTTAATGACACTTTAAGTGCCTAAATCATATTTGAATTTGGTTCTACTGAACTTGTGAGGGTCTATGAAATCAAAGTCTAGTTAGAAACCGTGGCCACATTTGCAAATAGCACAGACCAATACAGGCAAATTAATAAAATCAAACAATTTGTAGGAAGGATCCGGCTGCCACACATATCAGGACGCTTTATTGCTGGTCTTGTTCTACTTACGTTGTGGACCAAATGCTTGCCAAAGCTCACCTCCTACTTAATTTCATTCCAAAATCCAGTTTGTGTGGGGATCCAGGACCAGTCAGTAAATATGAACGAAAGCATTATTAAGCTGGAATAATCAGGGAATTTGCTTCAAAAGATGACAACTGAACTAAAATGCTGATGTAGGCTCACCCTGTGATTCTTAGAAACAAAACGATCTAAAAAGTGTATAAGTAATGGAATCTCACTCTGAAAATATTGATGCCCTCACTTGAAAATTTAGTATTAGTAAGCAGATTTGGTTATCTGAAAAGTATGGTAGGATTGTTTTGGAGTAGCTCACCGAAAAGCTGGACAGAAACTTAAAACTAACTTTGGAAGAGATATTCTTGATTTATGGAAGGTTAGCCAACTTAACAAAACAAAATACTTAGCACCTGTCCAGTTTGAAATTATTGCTCTATTCTGGGATTATTTGAGTAAGTATTCTGCATTTCTTGGCCAAGTTTATGAGGGAAAGCAATAATTTTCCATCCACTGCACTGCTCTCACAATTTCATGAATTTTCCATATGATGAGAAAATGGAAGAAGAAATACCTTATTTCAATGTTATTAAGTATTTCAGTCAGATGAAAAACATTTATGAAATTAAATAAACTTTCATGCAATAAAGTGAAAGGAGATTAAAATTTCAAAGAACAAATATGATTGAGTGTTTCATTCATTCTTTGGAATAAATTAATTTTGTCATTCTTACACCTTTCAGAAGAATATCATGGACATATGAGAGGTGCTCTATAAACTGATCCAGCCCACCTAAATACTTTAATTTTTCCAAAATATGAATTGTTATACCTGTACACACAAAAAAATACCCCATGGCAAACAGTTCCTTTGACAGCTGCAGATGAGCAGCATTTCCTAAGCTACATCGATCTCCTCCCTTCTTCTACTTTGGTAATGCTGGCACACTTAAATAATAAACACACATGAGCATTACTCAAGAGAGGCCAGCAAAAGGATGCTGGAAAAAAAGGAAGGTTCGTTGTTACCATAACAGCCTTCTCATGCTCTGAAATATTACATCAGAGTTAAAAATGCAGGATGTAAACAACGTCTATTGAAAACACCCAAATGAACTGAACAGGGTCAGAGGTTGGTAACTCAATATAAAAATCTATAAGACAATAAAAAAATCCTTCTTTGTATCTGAATTTTATGTATTCATGTATGCATTTATTTATTTATTTTCTAGGAACTCAGTTCCTAGAGGCAACAACACAAAATTTCTTGGCATGTTCCCAAGTGAAAAGATGTCTTAATCCACGTCCTTTCCCTATCCTTATGTTTCAGTGAAAACTTAGAGCATTCAGGACTTGTACCAAACACTGTGGATGGCTCAAGGGAGTCTTTTTTCATTCTAGAAAATGAAGCTCCTTCTAGAGATTTTCCAGATGTCACTGCCAAAAGGATTTGTGATATCCTAATATGTCCCTTCAGACTCTTCTAGTCTGATGGATAAATTGAAGGAGGTAGGCTTATAAAAATATACTATTCTCCTTTTCTTTCAATATTTTATATGCAGATACCTTGGCTGTCTTTTTAGTATGACTGTGCTTATAATACATTTTCATTTACTTTATTAGTATAGCTTGGTAGGTAATTTACAAAGTCCAAACCTAACATTCCACATTACCCTCTCTAAGAAAACACTTTAAAAATATATATATATCTGTAGTTTTCCTTTACAACTAGTGAGGATACTCACAGTTTAATTAGCTAATTTTACAACATTTCCTAGAAATTATTCTCATGGGGTCTCTTTCCCTCCAGTTTTAAATCTGTGACGGCTTTCAGACTTGGGGGCAAGATTAATATATTTTTAATCACAGTTGTTTGATTTATTAGCCACATTGCCTCTGTTGCTATGCAGAAAAGAGGATCTCCAAACATCTTGGAAATAGAAGGCCACTTATAAAGAACAAAGCTTTCTAGCAGGCTGATCTATATACTTGTTATCTTGGAAGATACTTAAAAATTTAAAATTTAAAAGAAAAAATTACAATTTTTGTATTCTTTTACCACAGACTTCTATTGTAGTTTTCTCTAGAGAAATCCTGTCTCCCATTATTGAATACTAACAAGTGGGACATATTCTATGTTCTCCAGTCTGATCGCTGAAGCCTCTGTCTTGGATTTCCCTTGAGAAATGGGAAGACTGGGAAGTGAAATGAACATAGCCACAGATCTTGGAAACTTCTACCTATGGGGCTTTGATTTTATTTTATAATAAATGGTCTTTATCCCCTCAGAAATGTATGGAGTTTATGAACGGCTGTTAAAAAGCAAAGGTTGGAGTTGGAAATCTGTTTCATTAAAGGCTGATACAAGCTGATAAATATCCTAAAAGTTATCAATGGCTTCATAATGGCAGTACCACAGTGGGTTTTAGTGAAAAATCACACATATGGCATATGGAAAGTCTGTAGAAAACTACATTGATCCTTGACATTTTGGGCATGAATGCCTTGGTGTTTGCCAAAATATTTGCTACAATGGATAAAAAATACCAGATCTGAATGGATTTTAAAGGTCACTTCAGAAAGAATTTACAATATATCTGAAGGAAATATGAGCAAGGATAAAGTCTTTCTACCAGAAAGGCTGTAAAGACATGGTGTGTCTAATTTGTGTATGGAGTGCATAAGGTAACAAGAAACACATGGAAAGCTGAAGCAGTGCGAAGCAGGGCATGGACCAGCATCACACAGGCCGTGGTGAATCCCAGCAGTGCTAAGGTCTCTCACAGTTAATCAAAAGTCAGAGCTGATAAACTACAGAAAATAGGATTTGGAATTCCTTAGTTTCAGTTTTTGAAATCTGACAGAGTCCATGGATGCTTCTGAAGAGAAGAGCTTACAAAAAAGGTAATGGATGGTTATGGGAGAATCATTCTTATTACCAATAGGGTTCAATTCCTAGTTCTTGTTTATTTTCTCTCTCAACATAAAAGAGACTGTTCTGGCACATCCCAGAGACTGCTCCTGCTTCAGCTGGGAATTTTAGCTTGTACACATTCCTACAAAATCCTACATCTAGTAACAGCCACCTCTTTCACTGAGATTTGCTGAAGTAGAAACTTTCTGGTTATGCTTTGTTTTCCATGTGCACAGATTAGAACCAATCCTGTATTCTGTTATTTTAGCAGGCAGTCGGATGCCATGACAACAGGTAGCAGTGCTGTGATCTGGACAGACAATTATTCAGTAACTGTGAGAGCTGACTAGAAAGGTCAGATAAGAGGTGGACATAATTATTTTGTAAGATGTATCCATCTGCTCTTTTCTGTACTGCCTAATACAAGCAGTCATATCATTCTTATTCTAGACTATGTTATTGTAATCCAGACTCTGAAACATGAGGATGAGCATAAACTTGAACCATTCTAGCTCATATACTTGCATCCTGTCTCCCCAGAAACCAGGGCCTAGGGAGAGTTGATGAATCCAGGTCTCCCCTCAGGCCTTACTCGAGATAGGAAAATGAAAAGGATGCACATCTGAGCCTGAAAACCAGGAAAGGTTTTGCAGTTAAATGGAGGCACTACAGAGTGCCTCCAACTTTGACTGCTTTTTTGCCTGACCGATGACAAAACTGAGTTTTTTCTTCTTGCCTTAGTCTCTACTTCATAGTTGTTGGGTTTTGTTTCTTCTTGCTTGGTTTAAAAGGGTGTGACAGAACAGCAAAAGGGCTGCCTCCAAATTTCCTGGCTGTAGGAGTCTGTGTCAGGTGGACTGTGGGGAGGAAGAAGAGGAGATTACAAAGTCTGCATGCACATGGAAAGACTCCTGACAAAGCACATGGCTTGCTTGTTGCAAAGGAGCAGATCTGCAGCCAAGCCTCGGAGGTCAAGGAGAGGATACATTCCTAGAGACCCAGAGGGAGACTGAATGTTGCTGCAACCCAGGAAGCAGCACAAGCTGCTGGGCTCCAGAGCATCTGGAAGGAGAGCTCATTCTGAAAGGAAATAGAATACAGGGGGAAGATTTGTTTTCCAAACACTTGTTTATCTGCATCCTCCGGAAGATCTGCATTTGGTGTATTTTAATGGGTTGTCTGTGCTCTAACTAAACATAGAGGTTAGAATTACTTTCATGGTTTGGAGGGTGTTCATTCTGGAGATAAAATTGGTCAGTACTACCTCAAGGTTCAGACCTCCTCAGAGTCCCATCAAAACCCCATAAAGGCAAATATTTTTATATAAGCTTTCTGGGACTGAGGGCCTCTCTTCCTAATTCAGAAATGACTACAGAAACATTAGTAAATTATGGCTGGTGTAATTTATTTGGCCAGTCCTGCTGGTAGAAGGAGACAAATAGCTATTAGAATGGACTAGAAACCATGGAAAAATAAGCTTGGTGTTTAATCTGTTGAAGCTGACCTAATTAGTGATGACATCTTGTCTTCAGTTGTAAAAGAGATTTAATGCTGGTTTTTGTTCCACTCAATTTTTGACTGCTTTTCTATCTCTAGATGCTAAAATCAAACATTTCAGTTTTCTAAGAAAGCATTTATGACATAATACACACTGTAAACCAAGTATATTTTCTTTTCTGTTTAAAATATCACTTATCTATAAAATATGTGGTTCAAAATTACAAATTCATGGATGTGTGAGCTCCCATACAGTTATCCAAATTCTCTGCTGTCCCATATATCCTCAAGCTATCCTGGTGCAATCCAGGAAAATAAATGCATAAGCAATAGGACCAAACTATCAACAAAAGATATTGATCTCCCTGTAAACTGAGCATAAAGCATTATGCATTTTTTAACCCTCTTGTCTTCCTGTTTTGGCATAATTGGCAGTGTCACTGAACATGAACTGAAATCCAAATATCACATGCTTTGTAAAGCATAACCTAAATCCTGTCTGCATCATCTTTGTAAAGCAGATCTGCACCATACTTTGGTTTGTTAGTATCTGTTGAATTACACTTTCTAGCCGAGATGCTAATGGACTGGGGTAAGAGATTGTTGGTTGGCAATAAGTATAATTCTGAGTGCCTGATTTGCTGTATTGGATGGGACTTTCTTGATATATTCAACATAGAAAGTGTGTAAAGAATTTGATACTGCAAAATGATGGGATTCTTGTGGTAAGAGTTTGAGATTTGTGATGTAATGTGCACAGAACATAACATCACCTTCACAAATTACCATGAATTTCACAGCAGATTTTACAAACTGCTGTTATCAGAAATATGTTATTTTCTTTTACTATTGTGGGGAAGAAACAGGCACTGGCACTGCTGTTGCCATTGTTAGCATCTGTAAAAGTAGGACCTTGTGCTAAGAATCAGGTAAAATCTACTTGCCTGCAGATGCAATGAAATGACTATGTCAGTTTTTATAACACTGGGATAAATATTAAAGGAAAAAATATCTATATTTTTCTGGGTATGATCAAAGTTTTCAAAATAGTGAACTTGAAAACAAGGAGATACAACAGAAAAGAAATATGTTAAGCAGAGTATTGGTAACTATCAAAGGCTGGTTGAAATGCAGAGAAAAACTTCAGGACTTTGGGAAAAGGCAGAGGATCTACACTTGAAAAAATATAAAAGCCTTTTCTTTATATCATACTACAGTGTGGTATAAACATTTAGCACTTGATGAAACAGGGTATTGTTGGCAAATTTCTGACAATATTTAATCAGTGGTGTGCCCAACAAGGCAAACAAGGAATTTGCTCTCCCCTTGGTATTGGCAGATGATGGAGTGAGGGACAACAGCCATAGAAGCACCTTGGGAGGTTCCGGTTTTCCTGCCAAGGAGGAAAACTCCCACATGGAATGTGGTGTGGCACTGGAACTGATTACCCGGGGAGGTGGTGGAAAACCCCACCCTTGGTGCTTTTCATGAACTGCAAAGCACTGACTGACTCAGCCAGGCAAAGGCAGAGCTGGCCTGCCCTGCTCAGGTGACAGCCCTGCTTTGAGTGAGAGCCTGGACAAGAGATCTCCAGAGGTCCCTCCTGACTGGCGTTTCTATGATTCTAGAAAATAAATTGATGTATGTTTTTGAGCATATATTGAATGGAATTGAATATTATTCACAAAATATTTAGGAATTAATTCATTCATTACAGAGTATTGGGCCTGTTACTTAGAGTAAGTAAATAAATGCTTTTAGATTTCTGGTTTTCATTCTTCTGATTTTTTCTAATTCTGCCATTCTAGAGACAGTTAGGAATGTCAAAACTGTTGTGTAGGCTATTACTGCTCATAAAGATAACAATGTGGGGTCTCAGAAAGAAAAGTGTGTAGATTATTACTGAAGTCCTTCCCCAGTTCTGTGCTTATTTACCCTTAGTTTTAAAGGTAACTGTAACATTCTAAGGTTTTCTTTTTTCCCCCTTTTCTCTAATCATACATTTTATTCATAATTATGAAATGTTGTCCAAACAACTGCTGCAACAGGTCCTCAGAACCCATAACTGATAATACATCAGTAAACTGCACTGTCACTTTGAAGGACAGGGTAGGACAAGAAGTGAAGAATAATATCTTTCCTTAATTGAATCTGCAAACAGAATTCAGGGTGGTTAATTAAAATGTGGTCTGGGCAATGACTTTTCTATTGACAAAAGGAATTGCCTTATGAGCTTTACATCTTTTAAAAGAATAGGTCAGATTCTGATTATGTTCACATTGACATAATTGTAGAGTGTTTCTATTGATGCTAATTCATATTTATACAAGTGCTTCAGAATTAAAAATCCATTCAAGCATTTCTAGCAATACAGTGTATCCTAGCATGGTGTTTGACACTGATTTAGCTTTAGAAGCAAAAGAATTAAATGAGCAGCAAAGCTTCCTGAGATATAATTTGATTTTAATTTATCCCTAATTTGTAGTTAAGGCAGAATACAATGGAGGAAACTTAAATTTGTCATCTCATTGTGGAGTTCACTTTTTCACTGTAATAATCGATAAATAAAATTCACACTCAGACACTTATTAATAATGCAGAGTTTTGAAACAGCAGTAAAAATTGCAAGAAATCATATAAATCATCATTTTGCCAGTCACTTTCTTCAATTTCAAAACAGCAGATTTTTTTTTTTTTTTTAATATCACTTTAAAAAAATATTTTGCTTTCTTCAATGCTGGCAAAAATACCAATTTATAAAATACTTTTTCTTACAGTTTGCATTCCCCTGAGTTTTGTTGAGAACTGAAGGGTGAATAGAACATTTTATTTCGTTCAATATTTCTGGGGAAGAGCAAGATTTTGTTTGTAGACAAGTGATACTGGCCTCTGGTCAGAAACAATAATGTCTTGCTTCTGCTGCTCTGTACTACTGTTAAAACCTTTTGTGCTCTTGGGCACATATGGCCTGAAAGCTACTTCTTTTCTACTGTCAGAGTTGATAATTCTTTTGAAAGTTTCTTTCTCTGCATTGGGGTCTATGTACAGCCAAGTAAAAAATCCAAGTATTTTTTTATGCAACACAACGTATCTATGATATCCTCCCAGCTCAAAGGGTTTAAATGAGAATGGCTGACAGCATAATGATAGGAGTATTGTTAATTAAGAAAATCCAATTGAGAGGAGTTGACTTCACAACATTTATAAAAGACTGTAAAAACGGCCTTATTATTTATTTTGAGGAGGTCACAAAAGACTTGAAGTTTCCCTAATAAATTCTGTGGGCATGCATTTAGTTCTCTACAGTATTATTTGTATTTCAACCAGAGACCCTCCACAAGCACATCAACACCACCTCCGTGGAAGCTGCTTTCATTGAACAATGTGCAGATGAACTTCTGTACAGTGAGATTTGGAGAGAGATTGGTTAGCTCTAACTCAGGGAATTCTGCACTGAACTCCATTGTATGGCACAGATTTATTCATGTCATGAGCCCTACATCCTCCTCCTTTACAAACCTTAGTTTTACAATTACATTCCCTTTATTACTTATGAAAGACAAATTCCAGCTATGGAGAGAGCCTATGAAATTATTAGACAGGTGAGAATTTCTTGCCATTACCTGAAGCATTGAAGCAATATCAGAAACAAATTTTCTTCATAATATAAGATCCTAGAATAGTTCAGGCTATAAGGGACTTCAGGAAGTCTCTCATCCAATCTCATGCAAGGAAAGTCAGCTTTGAGATTCGATCAGGCTACTTATGGCTTTGTCCTGTCTCATCTTAAAGCCTCCAAGGAGGGAGACTGACCTGCATCCTTGGGCCAGCTGCTCCACTCCTTGACTGTTAAGATGGTGAAAACATTTTTCCTTATCTCCAGTTTGAACCTCTCCTGCATCAATATACACCCATCGTCCCTTATCCTCCCAATGTCCACCACTGTGAAGCACCCAGCTTCATCTTGGTGACCTCCTTGCAGGCACTGGGGGATACTGTCAGGCTCCCTTGATCACCTTCCCTCCTCCAGGCTGAACAAAACTTGGCTGCTATTTACTGAGCTGACTCAAATTTATTAATATCTGTCTAGAATGGAGGTTAAGTGAGGGTGGAATACTGGATAAAACATTTTGATCCTATTTATAACCAAACTAAGGAATTAGAACAGAATTACACATGTAAGCAGGAAAGTTTTACTGATTTTCCCACACAATTTTCATGGCAGAAGGTAAATAATTATACCTTGGTCCCAAAAATATGGCATCCACTCTGACAGGGGATACAACTCCTCATTCCAATGTGACCCTTATTCTGCATCGACTCCTCACCAGTCTTGGGGTGGGAAAAAGATACTGTGCTATGGTGGCAATTAAAGGATCTTTTACTGAATTAGAACTATGTGCAAACTGTGATGTATGGATGACTTCCCAGAAAAGACCAATTCATTTTTTTCAGTACCTCATTATTCACATGAATTAAAGATGTAACTCTAGTAACTCCACAGCTATCATTTAATAGATTTAAGAGCTTTTGAAAAAATACAAGATAAATCAACAAAACTGACTGTGAAGCAGAACATAATATAAGCAAAGAGTGGCATTGATTGTAACTACTTTAGAAATATAATTTGGTGGCCTTCTACAATATTGCCACAGAGATAAAGGACTGACATTTCTACAAGGCAAAGAAAGCATCAAATTGGTCTTAGAAAGTCAACATTTTGAAAAGCAGCGCTGCAGTGTTCAAAACTTTTTCCAGTGGAAATTCAATGGCAAACAGTAAGTACAAACGTTAATGGCACAAGATCGTTTCACTTTAGAAATGAATTGAAAGATAAAATAGGAAGATTGGACTTGTTGGAAGATGCAAACAATGTTTTTCACAAAATGAGAATTAATTTTTATTCTTTTAATTATGCTGCAGAAGTTTTGTCCTGTTCTCCATAGACAGAGTTTAGTTCTCAAAGCTTTGCATATTAAATATTCTCTATTATATAAAAGAAATCATCAAATTTACTAACAAGCAAGGTTTAGAAATAATGACAATTCCACTAGCAACAAAAGCATGTGAAAAGAATGATGTCCAACAAAAAAAATCTCAAACTTCTTTACATTGGAGACAGTGGAACAAGAATCTAAAACCGGCAAAATACGCTATTGAAATGACCACAGGGATTTCCACTCAGGCTGTCTCCTCAGTCTTACTAAAGAATGAATTAATATGATAATCAAAATACTGTTTTGTTGTTGTTGTTTACATTGTGTGTGTGTGTGTGTGCAATTCCACAAAAATATCCTGTCTTCTACTCCAATGAAACCGTAGTGCCATACGCATTAGATTCCCTTCAGAGCAAATTTGTTGCAGCTGTAGGTTTTCCTGCAGATATCTGAAGTAAATTTAAAAGCAGGGATTCCTGTAAGTGTTCAACTCAGGTCTGTGAGATTTGCCTTCAGCATTTCCTAGCCATTTAGCTTGTTTCAGAGTTCTGTTGAGTCATGCAGGCTACACAGTGCAGAGAGCTAAAGCTGCTGGTGTAGGCACGCCACAGGTTAGCACAGTGCTCTGAAAGCTGACCCTCATCCACAGCTCAGAATATCTGATGAACAGATAAAAGAAGTTGGGTTTTTCCCCTCAGATCTGTGAAGTTTTTGTGGATAAAAAGATAGCACAAATTCCTTCTCCAATATCCTGCTGCAAAGGCCTCTGGAAACAAAAGAGGCAGTGGCACTACCAGCTCTCAGGTGTGCAGTGGTCTGAACGGTGATGAAGTCCAGGATAAAGAAGTTGCCTGAGTGTGTAATTCCCGTGAGTCTGCTTCATACCTGTTGTAAACATTAACCACAATACAGGAAGGAGGCTAGCAGTTTGTGATTTAGCTGCTGAGCTGGTAGAAAGGATTTAAATTATTTGTTTCCACCTGAGTTCATTGCGGCCAAGCTAACTCCTCTTTACCCATAAAGGAGATTACAAGATTTCATGGTTTGTGCTACAGATGAATTGGATAGATAACCTTGGTGGTTAGGTCATCAGGAAGCATTTGTGAGAGCCAAGAATGACCAGCCTAACATATTACGTGGAAGGACTGTCATGAAACAGGAGAAAATGGCTCTGACCTTGCAGTGGAAGACAACTTCTGAGTTCATATGATAAATGATAGATTAGGAAATCAAAAGTGCTAGTGAAGGTGACTATTGAGAAAAGTCATACACACCGGGTACCAGAGAGTACAAAACAGAAACACAACCTCTGGGCATTGTCATGGGGCACCCTTGTTTGGTTAGCTAGGGCCAGGCTACATATTAGGTTTTTCTGTTCTAGAAAGTATTTAAATACAAATGGCAGAAGAACGCAGAAAAGGTTTTTGATGCTGATGAATGTCACTGTGGTCAAGAAGACAGGTACTTTTCCTTATCCTTTTCCTTATCTTGGCTTGAATTCTCAGTGAGCCCTGAATAAAGATAAAGGTGGCCTGGATCTGTTACTTAGATGCTTCCATGAGAGCTAGGATCAATGGAGAGTTTATCAATACAGTTAGTGGAGACCAGAGAGCTACTCACCAGTTATTAATTTGGTCAAATATTAGTATGGATTAAAGGGTGAGCTGAACAGTTATCTAGATTCTATCAACTAAAATAACTAGATAGATCTCCATTATATAGAGTGACAGTGTACATATTTAGTTTGTATGTTTGTACTTACTTTGGGTACCTTAATCTGTAAAGGAAATTTTTATCCCAAGAGATTAACAAAGATTAAAGCTGCCTTCACTACTGCTGTACCATCCAATATCAGGAATACTTTAACCTCCTATGTAAATGCTTTCTTTTGTAAAAGCTCCCAAACCAACACCACAATTTCTCCATCTTAAAATACTCTGCTGTTTGCCACTCTGGTCCTGAGATTTTACAACTTAGAGCTCAGAGGGTTTTGACTGAATGTAAACCTTTGGCTTTGCTGAGTGTCCATAATTGTATGTGTCTCCATGGTAACTACAGGAGAGAAAATATGGCTGTATAATCCTTCTTAAATACTACAATGTTATGTTTTTCTTGGTAGACAAAGAGATTCTAGCTAGTCACAAGCATGTGAAGCAGCCTGTGAATATCAAAGCTGCACATATATTCCTTATCAGCAAAATGGAAATTGTTTTAGCAAAACTGAAATGTGTGGTAATACCTCAGGAATATAAAAACAAAATTTTTGGAGCTTCTGTTTTGTGTAAGTGTGAGCAAACTAACTTCAGTTCAATCATTCTGGTAAATTTTCCTTTCTCTTGATATTACATTTTAATAGAAAAGTCATAACTAATCATGACAATCTGTTTGCTTGCCAGAAAAGGGGTTAAATTATTCTCTGACTAATCAAAATGGAATTGACATGATTTTACTGTGGCATATTCCTATGTGATAGCCTGAACATGCTCATTTAAACATTTTCATACAGTGTAAATGATTCCAGAGCCAACGTGATATTGATGATACTGCTGTATTTTAAGTAACTTTTTTTTGTTGTTTTCTCATTTCTTTAATTATTTTCAGTTAGAAAAAACACAATATTTTAGACAGAGTTATGGCTGATATTTAAAACCCAGAAGTATCTGGACACCATTTTTGTTTTATACTTTCCAGCTTTCATCCTCTGAATCTTGGTAAAGACCGCAGGAACTGTAAAACTGTTGTCATATTGACAAGAAACAGCAGAAGTTGCACACTTCTGCAAGTAAAATTTAACCCAAGGCACACTTTGGCACTGATGCTTAAGTAAAACAGGCTTGGTATGACTAATCTCTCCAGCATTCAGGGTCTGTAGATGTACATAAGTGGAGAGAAAATAAATGTACCTGAAGAGACACAAACTTGAAAAACAAAAGCTATGTTGCTCAAAAAGAGAAAGAAAAATATGTTTATAATACAGGCAAATTTGTTTCTAAATGGAAACTCTTTTTTCCAGTTTTCCATGAGTTTTCAGCAGCTTCCTAATGGGGCATAAAAACTGAAGAAGGAATGCAAGCATAGGTTCTGATCCCACACCAATTTTTTTTCTCCTACTTCTGGCCCACAGAAATTTGGCATTTGTGGTTCCCAGCCATGAAAGTAATCCATTGAGTGGAAATTTGCTTTTTTTCTGTTCTTTCTTTTCCCTCCCATCTACGAGACACATTTGGTGTTTTGATGTCCTTCTCAATGTCAGAGACTGATTATGCTTAGCACAGCTTCTATTTAAAGAAGTAAGACAGTGAGTCTTCAAGTTAGGATTTGCTAACATTACGCTGCATGGTTTTTTCTCTCTTTTTTTTTTTTTTACTCCCTTCCCTCAGCTTCAGGGGGCGGGGGTAGGGAGACAATTAAATAAAATTCCAGTAGTTTGTTGAATGATTTCATTATGAATTCAACAAAGATAAGAATGAGGCTCTAGGTCCTGAAGAATTTAATCCTGAGAAATCTGTCATGGTAAAGCCCTCATTGTAAACAGGGAAAGGTCCAGTGCCAAATTATGCAGCCTGCATGTATTGTCCCGTTCCTGGTACATTCATAACACGTCGTCATGGAACCAGAATAATCTAGTCGGCTGATGTGCCTTTTGCCAGCAATTTATCTTCGAAAGGAAAAGGCTAGTCTGATATATTAAATATTCCTGTGCCAGACCCAGAGCTAGTTGCTTTGTTCTCATTTGACGTGTTGTCCTGGCAGCGCCACAGTATTTTTCAGCATGCGAAGTTCACTGGCTCAGTAACTGTGATGATAAACAACAAAACCTACTGAAGTTTAAAGCTATTTAACAATAAATATGCAAGCCTTAAGGAGTTTTAACAATGCTCTGAGCAGTATACTTTTAAACTTGTGGGACCTTTGTGTAGTTCTAGAGGGCTGCATGGGCTGAATGTCATTAAATTAAAATCTCTAAGAAACCTGTGGATCTGGAATCCTGTGCGTAGGAGGGAGTGAACTGGATGTAATTCAAGTATCATCCTCCAACAAACACTCAAAGTACTTGTATAAAAGTACCCATGAAGGCTCTTTGCTCTTCTTCTTAGTGGAGTCTGGCTCCTGGAGCAGAAATCAATGGAAAATGCACCATTAATATAGGATGGAGGAAGAGACCTTGGATATAAAGGGCATGTCCATGGCTAGATGGCTTAACGGGCTCCAGGATTCCTCTATCTATCCAGATACAGAAGAGTTGTGGCTATGGGTGCTGTACCCATCTATGTTGAAACTTGCAATAGATTCCACTTTGTCAGCAGAATAATTGATGGAAATTCCATCCAGACATCCCAGTTTATTCACCTCCTGGCTTGGATTTACCACAGGGTGGGGGGTGGGAGGGAAGTTTCCAGTTTAAGTGCCACAAAGCTCAGACATGTTTGGTGGACAACAGTGTGCCACTGAAGCTATAGGGTGTGTGCTCAACCTGTGATGGCCTGGGAGCTGCATCTGGAAAATAACTGGGATTGTTTGGGTTTTTTTCCCATATGCTGCACCATCATGTTAGAGATCTGTGGAAGTACTTAAGTGACATTCCTCACAATTTATAAAGAAAACTCTATGAAAGATTATTTTCATGGTTCACTGTAAAATTTTGAATTTCCTTTGCTGATCAGCCACAATAGCATTTGCTAGCCTTGCAGGTTTTGTTTTCCCTTATTTGAGAATTGGTGGGGAAAATAACTTAAAATAAAGATTAAACAGTATTTTTTAATTGGGTCACTGTATAATGCACATTTTTTCATAAACAACTTAAACAGTTTTGGTGATGTAGGTATATGTACTGTGCTACAAAGGATATATGATTTAACTTCATGAGGTTTTTACATGGGGTTTTTTACTGTGAAGACAGCTGAGAAAAATCTCCGAGCTTCCCAAAACCACTCTTTCCAAAGAAACCACAATGTTACAGAGCCCTTTCATCATCCAGCATACTGTACTGTACAACACAAAAATATACACTGTACTACTTTAAATTAATTCATATTTGCAGGAGACACAGTCTGTGTGAGTATGTGCAATTATGAAATGTAGCTTTTTTTTCCTCTTGACATTTTTAGCTGCCTCACCCCTTTTATTTGAACACATACATATGGTGTGTGAGAGTGAGCAAGCTCTCTGTAAATGTTTGGAAGGAGCATCTGTCAGACAATAAAACTTACAAGAAAACATGTTTCTCATTTAAAGAGTATTCACTAGAACTATTTCAGTGTTGGAATCAGTTCATTTGTATAGCTTGGAGGCATTAATAAGAGCAGAGAACTGTAAAGGCACCAGAAAACTCAAACTGTTACAAAGAATCCAAGGTATTTTTTAAAAGCATTTTGTCTTTTCGGCATCTCAGTCTTCTGATAAGGAACCTGAACCAGCTGACAGACAGGAAACCTCTGCTAGTCCATCCAAAGCGATTGCAAACAAGAAGATGGCATGATTTTTGCAAACCTGGAAAGTCTAAAGATTGCAATAATTGTTGGACCAAAGGGACCCTCTTCAGGCATAAATAGCAAGACTCCTACTGTCTTCTCTTGCAGACCAACTCAGCTGCCAGCAAAAGCAGGTGCTCTCCCCCTACCAGTGCTCCAGAGGAATATTTAGTGAGTATTCATAGCTATTTTTACAAACTAATATATTATTAGTGATTTACTTAAGTTTGTATAGTTTTCTCAAAGGACAAAAACATTTAAAAATCAGTTTTTAAAGCTGTTATTTTAAACAATTGGTGGAGTTCAACAGTCTGATGCAATTACCATGTTAATTTAAAAACAAAATTTGTACAACCTATGACAGTAACTTAAAAAAACCCACTGATTTTAAAAAACTGTGTAGTTTAAACAATCTAAAGGAATTACAATGTTTTAAATTCACATTATGACAGCAAAGTAATTTATATAAATATGAAATGTATTTGACTTTAAATGTTATGCTATAAAACAGCCTTTGTAGAACACAAATTCAAAATAAATCATTTCTTTTGGCAAAGTAACCTGCAATTTAATCTTTAGAAGAATAAATATACCACTAATGTTTTCCACAGAAACAGTTGCTACTCTAATTAAATCAAGATGTGACTCTAATCAGATTTCAAAAGAAAATCAGAAACAGATTTTTCTCTGAGGTAGTACTATGGACAAGAATAAGACATTTTCATTTTCATTAGAAACACTTGTCCCAGGTAAAGTTATAGGTTTGTAGTATATAGCATGGAAATAACAAACCTGAAAGCATTATAGTAATGTTTTCAGAAGCATAACCATTTTTAGTGTTTCAGATATCTGCTCTCTCTTTGGTTATAACTTAAGCTACATTCCATTTTATTAGGTAACTGTTCTTAATTTTTGAGTTTAGAGTGACTAATATGGCTAACATTTTTTTTTTTTCTTTTCGTGTGGAAGGGAATGGAAAACCTGATGTTTTTCTACTGCTCCTGTAAAGTTATCTGGACCGTACTTGTAACAATCCTGGGTTATGCCAGCAGCCTGCCTGTGGGGGATGATTCTCTTTGCTCAGCAGAGGAACTTGCTAAGTACAGGATAATCTTCATAGGGAAATGGAGTCAAACTGCTTTCCCTAAGCAGTATCCACTCTACAGGCCCCCAGCACAGTGGTCATCCTTGCTAGGTAAGTGAAATATGTACGGTTTTAAGAGCAGGTAAGTCTCTTGACCTCTGTGATCTTTTCTTTCTTAATAGTTATGTAAGACAACTAATGAAAAAGAAAAAAAAAAAAAAAAGCCAAATTTATTAAGAATGAAATGCAGATATTGAAGCATCCACGTTTTCAAAAATGTACAACTGTTTTCAATTTACTTCTGTTTTCAATTGGCCATAGCTGAAACAAACAGCGATAAGCCAAATGTTTTAGTGTTCACTCAATTTTATACACTTTTTTTTTTTTTTTAACCTCAGAAATAAAACAGAGAAATGAAGAAATAGGGACATTCTAAATCAGACTTTTATGTCGTGCCATGTATTCACTCAAATAGGTGTTACTCATAGTTCTGACTACAGCATGTGGAAAAAAAATGAATATGCCAGCAATGGTGTACGTGATTTTGCTGAAAAGGGTGAAGCATGGGCATTAATGAAAGAAATAGAAGAAGCTGGAGAGAAAATTCAGAGTATACATGGAATCTTCTCTGCTCCTGCAATTTCCAGTGGTACAGGACAAACCTCTACTGAATTAGAAGTGCATCCAAGACATCCCTTAGTAAGTAAAACATACATATTCATTTTGAAAGTTTATTTTATGTCACCAGCAACCAAAATTAAATATTTGAGTTCTCACTTTTAGGAACAATATAATGAAATAGAGTTACTAAAAAGCATGTGACATTGCAGGGAGCACTGTACAGCTTCTATAAAGTAGAAGAGCATAATGACATTATTTCAAGAACTTTGAGTTAAAATTACTACAAGCAGGGCTGAAGCATTCTAAAGCAAGTGATGCAATCCTGATGGATCATTTTGTTTCATTAGGTTTCATTTGTTGTACGAATTGTTCCAAGCCCCGACTGGTTTGTGGGCATTGACAGCCTAAATCTCTGTGACGGAGACCACTGGATGGATGAAGTATCAGTAGATCTATTTCCATATGATGCTGGAACTGACAGTGGATTCACATTTTCCTCTCCAAACTTTGCCACTATTCCACAGGACACAGTTACTGAGGTAGGTGCATGTACACACTTGAGCACTTCACACTGAGACGTTTTGAGTCTTCCTTTTAAAAGATAACTATTCTATAATTGTGAAACTGATTTCAGTATTTGAGAGTGCTGATGTTCTTTATATATGGATTTATTACACAGCATTTTTAAATTTATTACACTGCATTTTTAAATCTTCTGTATCTTTGAAATTTATTAGGTAAATGTAGATGGTTCATGAAAACTTCTCTCTACATTTTTATTATTTTCTGGAAAAGCTGACAATTTTTAGATGATATTTAACAATCCGTAAAGCACCGGGAAAATCAAAATATTCACAAAAGTCCTGACATCATCAAATGTGTATCTAACCAGGAAAATTCTTAGTAGTGAATACTGATGCAAGGAGGCGTTTTCAGTTGAAAACACTGCTGAAACCTGAAACTGTTACATTTAAGAAAAGGACCTAAGGGAAAGCAGAGAACTTCACTGTGGTGACACTGCTTTCAATCTCATCTGCTCTTTAGATCCTCTCTATGCCTCACACTTTGCTTTTGCCATTTAAGAGTGGTGGCAAAGGAAGGATTTTGATTCAAATGCTTTGAATACTATAGGTATCCAGTTAATCCTTTCTTAAAGGTCAGTTTTTCTAGCAACAAATAACTGTGCTAATGAGTAATGAGGAAAGGAACAGAGAAGCTGGAAAAAACCACATTTGGCCTCTCATATGACAGCTGCTATAGCATACCTAATATTATAGTTTAATACTCATGAATTTTTCTTGCAATAGTATCCACTTCTTTCTGTCAAACCTTTCCATGTATTACTGTGTTTCCAGTACCTCCCACCACAGTCCTGTATCCAGTCAAGTATCCTGCATAAAAATTCTGAGACTACTGACATAGATATGTGAACTGAGGTTCACAAAAACTGGTAGTATGTCAATTATTTGCCAAAAAGTATTAGCATGATTTACAAAGATGATTTTACTGTTACCTTCTTAGTTTCTTTAATATTCCCCTTTTTATTTCACAGATCACTTGTTCCTCTCCAAGTCACCCAGCAAACTCATTTTATTATCCCAAACTCAAAATTTTGCCACCAATTGCTCAAGTAACAATGGTGAAAATAAAGAAAAGCCAGCTGGGTCTTTCTGCACCTTTTATTAATCTTCCAGCTAGAAGCAATGAAATAATAGACTCTGTCTCAGGTAAGTGATTAGTAAGTTGATGTTCTCAATTCTGTTATTTCCATTCACTCAGAAATATGTGGATATCTGGCAGGTGATGTGGATGAAACAGGTGATCAGGCAGAATAGTCTCCTATCTGCATAGGAATAGTTCCAGACTCACAAATGGGAAATAAAACAAACCAGTTGACACAAAAGAGAATTCCCGAAAGAATAAGTAAGGGATTGCATATTTGAGCTATGGTTCAAAGGATTGGGTTATATCCACAGTAAGAGCTACTCAAGCCTTTGTATCAGTGTAGAATAGTGAATTTTATGAGAAACAAATGACACTTGATCAGAATCAGAGTTCTCAAACTCTTTGCAATTTTGAAGTAAATATTCATCCTTAAGGTTTTACATGATAATGAAGCCAAGAACTATTATTGTTACCTCTTTCTGGGTCAGACTTTGGCAGTTATGTGCAATAAAAAATTTATGTAATTCAATAGATTTGGACATATTTTCAACAGAAACATAAATCCTGGCAACAAAAATAAAGTTCTCACTCATTTTTATTTTCTCAAAAATATTAGCTAATAATCTTGAATAGGTAGGAAGACATGCAAACTACAGACCCAAGTCAATCCTAAGGGTGATTTTCAAATCTCTGGATTAACAAATACATAATTAACACAATATTCGCTCAAAGGGAGCAATGTATTCCCAAAAGAGTTGCCATGTTCCCAGAGCTTCTCCAGAATGTCTGAAGATTGCATGTCTCTAGCTCTGTATGGGTTACCGCACAACCACTAAAATAAAGCACATTCTCTACACTGTTATACATTATTTATACTTTCATAAATGTATTTATCAATTTATAGTGGTTTAATGTATTTCTATTAGTAAATAAGAGATATTCAAAGTGAGCGCTGTATTTCTCATTTACAGTTATATGTTTTTCCCACAACATTTGAAATGAACATTTGGCCCTCTTCAGGATATAAATTTAAAACAATGCATCTAAAGTATGGTCTTTCAAAAATAATTTTTAATCATGACTCCCCCCTTTATTGTATATTAACCAGTAAATCAGTCTGTTCAAAAACTTATTCCAGAATCAAAAGGGTAGATTGTCCCTCATTCCCTCTAGAAACATAGGAATGAGTGATGACAATGGAAATGGCGAGTTCACTGTAATACCAGAAATTTATACCAGGTGTCACACATTTGGTGTGGCATTTAAAGATGGTTTTGTGCACATCTGTTTCACCCACAAATGCTGTAACCGGCAGTTTTGATGCAATTTCCTGTGAAATGCAGTATTTTAATTTAACCTGCTAAGGAATACTCACCTCTTTGTAATGATATATATTTTAGATAGAAGCATACATTATGGATAGTACTTCAGAGTTTCTAACTTCTTTTCTTGCAGTAAATAAAAACTATATTGAAAATCCTTTCAGTATTAGAAATCTTTTAGTGGCAGAATATCCTCATTGGCAAAGGGAAGAGTAATTTACACACCAAAGAACAGCAATATTATTTAATGATAAAAAATGGATATTTTCTTTATTTCTCAAGCAAATTGGAACAAAAGTAATATGGAATTTGATATGAACAACTATAGGAACAATAGCAAAGAAATATATCTAAGTAAACCAGAGAAAAGCTTTAATCCCAGTGTTTTAAGTAAGCCAGGCAAAGGAAAATTAGTTATAAACGTTGACAGTAAACGTTTTTTAATGCAATCTTTTGAGTGCAATCATTTTAAGTATAATTTTCTTTTATAAGAATTCTGTATTTCATTCAGGAGATAATATGCTTCAGTACTGATACAATCCTTCAGACAGGCTCTAGACTGCAATAACAATAATACCAGAGTCAATGAGTTTAGGAGCTGAAACCAAAAATTCTTTTTTAAATTTATGAGACAACATATGGATTTTATTAGTATCACATATATTTTGTATAAGAAAGGATGCTGTTTGACGATCATTCCTTAATGCTTTTCCAGCTGTGCATTTGAGTCAGGTACAACTTAATGTAAAGTTACCTTTTTGTGTGTATTACAGAAACACCACTGGACTGTGAGGTTTCACAATGGTCTTCCTGGGGTCTCTGCAGAGGGGTTTGCAGACAAACAGGGACCAAGATCAGAACTCGTTTTGTACTTCTTCAGCCTGCCAATAATGGAATGCCTTGTCCAACTCTGGATGAAGAAACAGGGTGTGAACCAGAAAATTGTGTCTGAAATAAAGAAAATATAATAATTAAGATAATTTAAAAGTAGGATAAGTTTAAATCTAAACTACATGGCAATCAATGTACTTTATAATTTGGATACGCTGCACTATTTTGCTGAAAATCTGTATTAGAGTGGTTTTGAAAGTTTTTATTTAATATCAAGATTTTGGGGGGGGGGGGGGGGAAAANNTTTGAAGACAAGTTTTTGGGGGGGGGGGGGGTAAATTCCCAAGGTTTAGTATGACAATCAGTACTGAATCATTTTCAGACCAAAAACCCCCAAATAAATCCTTCCTCCAAATACACTGTAAGTTCTTGGAGTACCCTCTAGTGGCAGAAAAGCAGACATTTAGAAAGATTGTACTTCACATTTTTACTTCACAGTAAAAATCTTTCAATCACAAACTCTAAACTAATAATCTCCTTAAATACTGTAATTTGTTTAGCTACAGTTATTTATACCTAGAAAATAGTTTTTTCCTCTAAATTATGTTTTTTATAATTTATTGGCATTTTTGTCGTCTTTCTAAACTTGCTTAATGTGCATTTCTTCAAAAACTACTTACGTAAATCAGAGTGACCAGATGTTTGCAGTATGGGTAAGACAATAATGGAACTGAGAAAACTTGTCTTGAGACTTATGGACATATGAAAATGTCTTTTGCTCTTTTTTTCCTCAAAAGTGAGAAGAATAACTGCCATGACAACACTCGGCCAACACAACTACTAGAAAAAAAAATCAGAAGTGTGGATACTAGTAGAAATCCTGTGAGCTGAATTAAAAGTGTTAGTTAAGATTCAAAAACTGATTGCTGGTGTGTGTTCCTCACAAGACAACTATGTCAAAGTTAGTGCTGTTGACCATAACATAAATTATATCATTAACCTTATATATGCAGTAAATGTGTCCATATTTCTTTATATGTGCTTGCTGCTATTTGTGTACCTATTATTTAAAATTAAGGTATGCACAACTACAACAAAACACCTGTCAGAAACTGTTCTTGACTGCAAATTTTAATGCTCAAATAATATCATAAAATTAATGTAACATATGGCTTATGAAGAGATGTGGCTACCAACTAGGAAAAGAATTTTGGAGTAATACTTATTCAATAGAGTAAGTTTAAACTCAACTCACAAAACTTTTACAGCACATTGCAATTTTACAAATATATAGCACAGGTATTGAAGAGGAAAGTTGATTTGATTAGGTTCTTTTCGGATATGCCAAACACAAGGAAATTTCTCATGTCCTAAAAGGAGCATGCTGTATTCTCCATAGAGCAGAAACATTTAAACATTTCTCTGTATTTTTTTTCCGGGAGCTAAATCTTGCAAAGACCCAAATAAATTTTAAACTTTATCAGACTAGACTTTGCTGGTCCTGCAAATGCTGATAAACATACAGTTGTTAGAGCTGAGTGTAGGAATTTCTGCACCTCTCTCATTCTTCAGATACCCACTGTTGTCTGTTGTTTAAAATAATTTCACTTACATCTGTTATCATACCCGCTGGGTTTTTTTAAGTTCCCCTGTTTCCACTCCATAGAGGGAATAGTGTTACTAAACTGTTTTGTGTTTAGTTAATCATACTTTTCTTTCTCATTTTTATATTAGTTTTAACCATTCTATGTTTTCTTGTACACTTATATACTATATGTTTACACATTTATCATCATATCAGAAAACAAACATTTTGAAATATGTATCTAAATATTCTCAGGGTCTAGGAACTTATTTCAAATTGATTGTTGAGTGACAAATTTAAGCTCAATAAAGTTTTTGGGCAAATATCAGATGCAAATCTAAATTATGCCTTAGGAAAAGCAAAAATTACACAAGGTATCCGTGGAGGCACAGTCCTGGAAGTTCACTAAAGACTACAGTTTTGCTTCTTCACATGCCCAGAACAAATAAAGGGCCAGGCCCAGTAAAAAATATCTGCATTTGCAGTTGTATACATGACCTGAATCTGGGATTCCAGTCCTACAAGATACAATTTGACTGGAGGAGTCCCACTGTTTCCCCAAACTCCTGGAGCCAAAAGTTTTTCACAGCACAATGAAGGAGAAAGGATGAGATACGGAGGTGGAACAGAAAGGGAAGTGAATATATAACAGCCAACACACTTCAGAAAACTCCAGTCAGTGATATATAACTTTGCTATTTTAGAGTGTTTACATATATGAATATTCACTGCAGCTTCCGTCAAAACCAGAAGTTTCCTATCCAGCCAGTTACCTGGTTATGGGGTTTTTCGTAAGCTGTATCTTCAGGAGACCTCAGTAAATATGATATTGTTCAAGGATGCACCTGTGGCTGTATATTGTTTGGCCATAAATATAATTCTAGGTATTCCCTTCGCAAACCACAGGGATGGAGACATGACTTGCAAGACTGTGGCTGACATGAGCAAGACTGTGGCTACAGTGAGTGAAATACATTCTAATGATGGAGCACATTTCTCATAGTACATATTTATTAAACTGATTAGTAAGGTACATGATCTCTGCATGGATATCGTTAGGACTTTGTAGCTTTTCATTTAAACAGTCTTGGAATTCTCTTAAAAATTTTGGGACTGGGAAGAAACACAGAGAAGCTCTTCCTTCCTTTTCCTTTGTACCTTGCGTTACAGATGGTTGGCTGCCAAGATGCTGTGGTCCTAAAAATATGAGATTTAGGGAAGGAAATAGGCAAATTAATTCCTGGGCTAAGCTGATCTCAGAAAGCACTTTGGGAGGAAGCTTGAGATGGATTTGTAAAGACAATTTGTTTCAAGAATGTTTTATAGAAAGAATCAACTTTGATGCCTTGGCAGATATTCTGACAGAATGGAAGACACGATTAATGGAAAAGTGTAGCAGCAAAAAAGTCACCACAGAATTAAACTGTGGTCCTACAAAAATTAAACCATAAATTTAATTCCTATAATGGAATAACTGTGCAAACAAAAGATCTGAGAGTATCTGATGGTGTTCAAGGCAAAAAGCTTCATTTCATTATATTCCCAGCCCCCAGGTAATTGAAGTACATTGAGAATATCTGATCTGTCATGAATGACCCAACACTATACAGTAACTCAGACTATTCCACAACAATATTTAACATGCTCAAGAAACAAATCTAACACTTGATACAGCAATTCTGATGTCAGCCATATTTTGTTCAATTTTTGAAGTATGCAGAAGTTGTGTCCATGACAATTTACAGGTACTGTGAATGCCTGAGACAAAAAAAAAAAAGCTCTCAATATGCTGCATGACAATCTGATTACCTGGAGACTGAATTTTTTTTGTTTGGTTGAAGTCCAACAGCCCTACTATGTTAGTATTTGCTAACCAGAAGTACAGAACAGATGTGTCTGTCCCAGTGGGTCTGGGCAGAGTAGGGGATAAAGTGGTGTCCCCTTGTATATCCTGTGTTCTACCATTGGAACTAACAAAGAATTTTTGAAACTTCAAGTAGTAGTTTCAAAAGCTAAAAAGATCTTTGGTCAAGCAGCTCACAACCCGCAAACAAGCCTATAGTTCTTCCAGGTATAAGTATGGCATGAGAATTTATACAGGTGCATGACAGTCAACATCTCCTGTGGTAGAGGGGCAGCAGTCCAATTATATGATGAGATCCTGTATAATCTAAAATTATTTCTGATGGATAAATGTTAAAGTAGTAAAGGAGTCGTAACATCATTCTTGAGATTCCTAAAGATTCAACAGCCACGAGATGCAATTTTTATCCCTCTATCTTAACCATATGGAGTCAAAGTAGTAATGCTTAAGGAATCAGTTCTCTTTGTCTGACAGTCTCTCAACATGAGGTTGCTGACGGATGATTTATGGAGGTGAACTAATACTTGTGCTACAACTTCTGTGAAGATACTTCATGCTGTGAAATGGACTGAACCCAGGGTGGTCGTAAGCCTGTGCCAGTGTTACACAGACATTCTTTTACTGAGACAACAGCATAGATAGCAGGTGCAGTGAAGGGCAATGAACAGAAATCTGCCCTTCTTTTGCAAGTGTGAAATAATCCAGTAAGAGTTATCATTCCAAAATTTTTATTTTGGTTACAGATATCGAAGATGAGTTGCTGTCCACCCTTCCTCCTTGATACTACAAAAATATGTGTTCTCATGCAATTGGGATGACATAAATTTTATGAGGAAAGATAGGTCCTTCCTACTGGAAAATGACCACATATTGACATTGAAGCCAACCTTTCAGACCCGGTGATCTTGTTTGATAGGACAGGGAACATTTGAATGATAGATGAGTTTGTCATCAGACATATGCACCGGTCTAAATTAGCAAAAAGGATAAAAATAAAAACCTCAATCACTGTTTGATTTTCATTATAATTTTCTTCAGAAAATGTACTAGGCAGTATTAAAGAAACAGTCATTCTTATATAAAAAAATCTTAATCTGAAAGTGTTAACGTTGTTATTTTTTTCCCTGCAGTGTCATATTCATTAATGTTTCAGATTATTTCACTGTTCAAATTCAATTGGCTTCTTTATAGTTCTTCTTTTATGTAGTGCCTGTGGGTTTTATACAGGTGCATACATTTGTATAATGATTTAGGATGGAAATTAAAAGATTTCTTAATAAAAGAGGAGTGAAGCTCTGGAATAATCACCCAGAATAAATGGGAAATAATAACTTCATTTAAGTTGAAAATTGAGCAGTTTATGGAAAGAGATAGCCAATGTAGTTGCCTACAGTAAACTAGGGAACTGATCTCAAGCACCTGAGAGACCCTTTCAGTTTCATGCTCTTCTAAGAATATAAAATAAATTTAAATCTAGATGCTGGGAAAGAAGAAAGATTTTAAAAGGTATCTTTTCCACGTTATCTCATTCTCCAGAACACGCTGCAGTTATTTATAAATGTGTAACCACCAGCTGCCTTTTCTCACAGTTTTTTCCCTCTCTCAAAAATACACTGATAAGCAGCAAACAAGGAACAACCACAGGACTACAGGCATTTGTATGTAACTATTTATCTTCAAAAACAGTACAGCAGGGATACACAAAAAACATGAAAAGCAAATTAATAGGAATTCTTATGAACTTTTGGATTTCTTTTTCACTTGCTTTGTATTTTCACATCGGAGAAAGAGAAGAGAAATGCATAATTGAAGATCTTCCCAGCGACACCCTGGTAGTTGGTAGGTACCTGTCAATGCTATATGATGATTTAACCATGCAATAACAAAGATAACTTGAAATGTATCATCAGATTCTGTGATTGATAAATATGGTAAAAAAAAAAAAGAAAAAGAAAAGGGCACACTGAAAATAACTCCCTGCAGCAGGGATTAGACTTAAAGTTCTCAAACATTGTGCATATCCATCACACAAAGAAAACCAGTTTTTTGGAGTGCGCAACTGATTAAACAAAGAAAAACAATGTTTTTTAATTCTGCAGCTGTGGAACTGCTGCTTCCATGTGTGCTTCTGCACATTCTGACTGATGTACTCATTCATACCAGAATTTCTGTTACATGGTTTTACCCATTTGAATGGGAGAGTAACTTTTTTCATAAATGCTGGTCTGAAAAGAGACAATTCAAGATGTACTAAAGCTTCATTTCACCTCTGATATCAGAAGCACATTACATTAATCTACAAGACTGTAAATGTAAGATTTCAAGGGGATAGTAAAAAATAAAACATATTAATTTTTTTTAGGAAAGAATAAAAGAAGTATGAAAGACAATCCATAAAATTTGAGTACAGCACATTATGCTTTTGGAGGTCTCGGTGTGCTTTCTAGGGGCTGATCTTTCCAGAGCATTAGGAGTAATCAGAAAGTTTATCTTGCTAATTAACCATTTTTGTAGTACTTTAGAACATTTTCTGGTGTAGTAAAAATTTAGTGCCTTTCACAGTGTTATGAAGTGCCCCTGAGCAATTTTAATCATAAATACATGAAATACATGTATTATTTTTAATGATTTATCTTTATACTTTCCCAAAGAAGTGATTAAGATGTTGAACATTAAGCTGTGTTTTATTTAACAGATTTATCTATGTTTTTATTCAGGGAATTACAAAGTCCAACGCTGGGATATACATATACATGACTTTCTTGAATCTGCTCCTGGTTTGGGAATGTTTGTGACTGTCTCAACTCCTTCTGGTGAGGTAAATATGCTTTATACAGTGTCTCTGTAGGATTTGTGACTTGACTTCTGGCACTGGCAGGCAGCACTATGTAAAAATAAAAGACGCTTCTGGGGAAAAAGGAAATCTACAGTCTACCAGCTAGCTCAGTATTTTGATGCTGAAAGATGTAAGAACCCTGTGATTTCTATAAAAGTAAACAGAAATTATGATATTTGATAATTACATGTATGGACAATTTTTGCGTTTGGGAAACAGTGTCATTAAGAAGAGTAACTGACAACTGAGAAAACAAGTTAAATTAAAAAAACAAAAAAAAGAAAATTCCCTAAAGAAGTAAAACGGTACAGAATGTACTTGAGCAGCAGAAAGGAAGGCTGATGATAAACAAAACTCAAAGTCAAGGTCACCATGAGGCTGCACGTAACCCTCATGCAGAGGAGCCGCCTGCATGGCCGTGAGGTCCCGAGCTTTTCCAGCAATGGACAATTTATTTCTCTGCCTAGGCAAGGTCTCAGTTTTCAAACTTGGAATGCTTTAGAGAGCATTGCCTTTTGTACATTGCAAACTTTTGTAACATTTTAATGTTCACCACGAGCTGAAACTGTTTAGTTTTCTCTAAATCTATTATGAAATTTGGATAAATTTAATGATGTCAGAAGCTTAACTGATTCCTTTTTGCATTCAATTCACAGTACTGTTTTTTGATTTTTTTTTATTAGTAGTTAAAAATTACAAACCCAATACATATATCTAAATTGCAGGTACTGTTGTCAAAACTCTATGGACCACAAGGGATGTTTTCTTTTACATCCTATCTCTCTGGGGAGCATATAATCTGTTTCCAGTCAAACTCCACGAGATTTGCAGTAACTGCAGCAAGTAAACTGGTAGGTGTATTTCCTAAATATTCTTTGTTATAACAACATAAATAATTTACGAACAACAGAGATTACAAACTGGATTAGAAGTTGGTCTAATGTCTAGCAGATAATTCAACATTTTTTAGCAATTAAAGAAGGCAAACACAGAATTACATAGCTGAAGAGATAAAAAGACTGTTCTCATATTTAAGAAGTCAGCATTCTAGAGGCAAGACTAATAAGAATAGAGAGATTTAATGTTTGTATTGTGCTTTGAATGTGAAAGATTCTGATCAATTAAGAACAGCTAATTCGGATCAAAAAGACAGATATGTAAGACTGACTAACACAAGCACTTGTCATAAAGATATTCCATGTCTTCGCTAATTTAAGACTGAATTCTTAACGAAAACTCACATTTTAATTTTTGAAAGATATTTAAATGAAGAATATGTCAGCAAACTTATTGTTGTCTACTACCAGCAAAGTTGGTTTTAATGAATATTTGGGGGAAAAAAAGAGAAGCCATCAGAGGTGATATGATGGCTCTACCAATTGCAGCAAAAAAAATTTTATAAATACTGTTTTGAATTTTTTATCTATTTGCTGTTTCCCAAAAACAGGAGAGAATTACTTTCTAGAGTGGTTTGGTGTCTTTTTTTTCTCAGTCGACTGCAAAAGAGTTAAATAACCAGCTAAATATAAACAGCTTAAAAATGTGTTAAGGTAGGCTAAATCTCATCCTAGCTGTGCACTTTGGAAACATGTAGATGACACAGAAATAACAGTACTAGAGTAGGATTATTATACTGGAATAATGAGGTGTTTTTACAGACTGAGAGAAATTAATGGAAATTTAATCATAGACATTGTAGAAGTACTTAGGTCTAATCATAAAAAAAAAAATTTGTGGAGCTTATCAACTAGAGAGGGTAAGAGGGATAAAGCTTTGTTGGTCACAATTAACTATGCACCATGAATGTTATTCTGAGGATATGAAGGTGATTTTTATCTGGTATAGATGGAGGTGTTTTAACATCACATGATTCATGCACCATGTAGAGTTCTGTCCATCCTATATAAAAGAAGTGAAGAGATGCAGGGAAGGAGAACATAATTATCACAAATATTAAATAAGGTGGTTTCTTAGCTTGAGAACACAGAAATAAAAGAGGAAAATATTGTTCTTTTTAATTATATCTGGAGGAATAAAGATCACAAAAGGAAAAACATTCTTTAGCTAAGCTAAATCTTTAAGTGTTCTTCTGTAAGAACCAGACGGTTATCTGAACTCCTTCAAACCAAAATAAAAAAAATTAATGGACCACAAGGACGTGAGATGGATTTTTACCTATACAGTTAGCTAACTTCAAGACAGCTGAAAGAAGAGATACTCTTCATTTGCGCCTGACGTCTGAGTAGACCTAACTTCTACCATGTAATATCAACTTCCAGGATTTTGCAGATTATTTGCCTGGCTAAAACCTTTTTATTTTCTCTTAGGTACAATCTGGCTTCTAGAAGAACTTTCCCTACTAGTTTTAGAAAAAATTTTCATTCACACCAAAATAAGTTGCATAACATTGCAAGTGTCATTCTTCTCTTTTCTTTCTATGGTTCTATTGTTTAGCTGCTTTGAGGCATTTTTGCTATAGATCATGCAATAGCTTGGAGAATATTGGGAGATATTTCATATGGGATAAATAATGTGAAGTAAACAGTTACGTGAAGGAACATAGAAGCACACTTGTAAAAAGCTTCCAGCAGTAGTATTAAAGAAAGTAATTTCTGCAATATTGGAATGAAATGTGAAATATAATGAGCAGTCCTTATTTTTTTAACTATTTTGGACAAAGAAAACATTTTAATGGTGGTTGAATCAATACTAGCATAAAATAATGCCCTAACATTAGTGAGGATTGTAAATTTGTAGAACTAAATTATAAATAAAACTAAGAAACGGTTCAAATTTTCCACCTATTTCTAATTTTAAGTGGGATTTTTATAAGCAATTAAAACTATTTTCCTGCAATGAGCTTAAGGGGAAATTATCCATTGTTTTATTTTTATTCTAAGGAATTTTGAAAAAACAGAAGTTGCAGTAACAAGAGTATTTTTTTCTGTCTGCAGCGTATCCACCTGGACATTAGAGTTGGGGAACATTTTCTGGATGAATCTGCTATTCAAGCCAAAGACAAAGTGAATGAAGTTAATATCAGACTAGAACATCTAATTGAGCAAATTCATCATGTAACCAAAGAACAAGACTATGAAAGAGTATGTATGTCCCCTAATGGAAAAGTTAAAAATATTGTGCATAGGCTTATTGATTTATAAAGTATTTTGAGGTTTATTATCCAATGGGACTGTTCTTTTTAGCTAACTCACAAAAATCTAGAGATATTTAACCAAACTAGTCTCCATTACCTTGCAAAATATTTTTAATCAGTAACATAAAACTAATTAATCACGGTGAACTCATGCTTATAGCAACAGGTGTTATTTTATAGCAGCAGGTGTTATTTTAAAGCAGGATTTTCCAGATAGTTTTCTTGGTCAGAGTCAGCCACAGCAGCTGAGCAGGCAGCAAGGTACCATCGTGGGTGATGCTGCCAGCTGCTGTTTCCATGCTGCACTGTGTGCATAAACTTTATTGAGTGGGGAAGGAAATGACTGAGTGTATATTTATATATCCCCATGAAGTTAGAAATAAAGCCCTTCTTCAAAGAAGGGTACACCCAGTCGCTTTTCTATATGAGGCAGATAGTCAGACTGTTTGAAATATATCAATGAGTCACCTGAAAACAGAAATTTGGCTGCAAAAGGGCTCTTGTCAGCAATATGGAAGTGACTGTAAACCTAAACAGGTTAAAATCTGTACTAATGGGACATATTTAGCACAAAACATCTGTGAACAAGGGAAGCTCTGTTTGCCTTTCTGCTTCAGGATGCACTGTGTCTGCTTCTCAGTTTTGATTTCTAAAGATATCCACCATATGGATAAGTACAAACCTTCGTTTTAATTCACATGAAAAAATATTTTTGTTCACCATTATGCAGAAGAGGGATGCCTTTCTAGTCACCATGACACACACAGATGCAAATAGGTAATAGTTATGCTTCTCCTTTATTCTCTAGGAGCGTGAAGAAAAATTTCGGAAGACAAGTGAAGAAACCAACAGCAATATTTTGTGGTGGGCTATAGTACAAACACTAATCCTCATCTCTGTTGGAATCTGGCAAATCAAATCTCTCAGAGATTTCTTTATATCTAAGAAACTTGTTTAAGTCCTATAAAGTCAATACACAGATACAAAAATTGCACATCACATCACACTGAACATCCAAAGAAATCCTGCATCTATGAGCAAATTTCATGTATATAACACTCAAGCTTCTTCCATCTTCTGCTCTAACGCTGGTTTCTCCACCTTGAATCTCATCTTTTATCAGTTTTATTCCTCCTCTACGGATGCAAAGCTAAATATAGAAGGAGTCAGTGACTAAGGCAGCATTTAAGTTCAGGACTTAATGAAAGACCTTTAATTTAGGTTAAATCTGAAACAGAAATCTAAAATAAAGTTTCCTAAGATTTTAAATTTCTCTACTTGCTTAGTGATCTTATTTGGCACCACCATGCACAGTTCAGCACTTCAGACTGACTAGGATTCAGACAGTAAACACAGAAATAATTACATCCCCTGCGGTGCTTAATTGGGTGAGAGTGTCTTGAACTCAATCTATGTATGTGTAACACCTAAATGTAATTGTGACTGCTTTCTTGTAAAATATTCAAAGTTTGAACTGATCAGTAGTGGCAGCGATTACTCTGGAAGAAACAGACCCAGACAAGCAATTTGGAATTGTACTTCCTTTTTACTTCCAGAAAAGCCCTAAACATTAGGCTATAGAATTGATGATGACCAGATGCCTCTCACAGTTGTTTATGTAAATTATAGTCTTTATGAAGTATGCCAAAGTAATCCAACTTAGAGGGTTTTTGTTAAATAATGCCAAATTTATTTTCATTCATTCCTGCACGAAATGTTTTTGTGTGGAGAATTTTTTAATATTTTAATTATTTAGCAACTTTAATATGACTGCCTACAGAATTTACCAGTTTTTGACTTAATTTTCCATTTCACTTATTACAGCTTGTTTGCTTATATCTTTATGCCTTAATTTAGCTAGTTTATGTACAGCTAGCAGTGTAACTACAGTATCATACAATGACAAGTCAAAGGCTGTGGTTAAAAATCCAGATAATTACCTGGACAAAGCAGCAGTAGTATAAGGAGTTGGAGGCGGTTTCATAGGAAAACATGAAACTCGAAGTTTCTAGAGCACTGTGATAGCAGAATATGGTGATTTGTCTTCATGTTTATCTTTTCAGACCCTTTGCTAGTTTAAAAGGTAGTGAAAGCTGAAATAGCTGTAGACCAATTATAGTTTTAAAGCCACTGCTTTCTTTCTTTTTTTCTATCTGCTCACTTGTTATTTTCACCAGCAAGGAAATGACACTGCCCTTTAAGTCCACTCACATTTCCAGTATGGGAATTAAAATACAGCTGGGAGTACATGAGAATCAATAAAATTGATACAAAGTAGAGGGACCAAATCAATCAAAATAAAATCTCATAAAGCTACCCACTGCAGTGTGTCCTATATTTAAAAATTCTGATACTTCAGAGTTGCCACTTGGAATGACGAGTAAATAAGTGTTATTATATTTACTTTTATAGACCACTCACTCACAACATGTCTTGTAATAACATCTTTGGTGGTAGGTAAGAAGGAAATACATGTTAAAACTATATGGTATATGAAGTCCAAGAAGGAAGTTTAATAAAGTGTTTCAACAAAGCTGTGGTTCAGACTTTAGCTGATATTTAGTGTAAGGCTCCTAACCGCATCCCAATGATAAATATAACGCATTTCACTTACAATACCCTTCAGCTGGTGATCGAGAACAAGCAATATTTCAGAATTTATAAAACCACTGATCATGTTTCATCATATTAATTAGATCCATACTCACACAGCACTGAGACCTGGGAACCTTGACTATAACCTGAGATACTTCATTCTTTATCTATAGTAGTAGTAGTAATAGTAATAGTAATAAATCTTTGATGAAATGTTTTCAGGTCTCCTTCAAGATTTTTAATTAACTCTATAAAGGAGAAGCTGACTCAAAGCTTTTTTGGGAAGCACTCTGGGGACAGAAGCCTTTGAGAAGCTGAAAGCTTCCTCTGCAGTTTGTGGCTCTGTCATACCCAGAGCTACAGCGTGCACTGCAACTACATCTGTAAGGGATTTTTTCCCTAAAATTTTCATCAAGGGAAACTAGCAAGCAATGGGGTCTCTTTTTTTGGTCTAAGAAATGAACATCAAATCCCCTTGTCTTACTCCTTTGCCACAATGGAAGATGCCATAGCAAACCGGTGACAACAAATCAAAATATTTTCTGGATTCCTGCATTTAGAAGAGTGAAATCCACAATTATTTTCTCTGGGTGGTTTGTTTTTTGTTTTTTTTTTTGTTTTTTTTTTTTTTTTTTTCCCTTTTTTTTTTTTTTTTTTTCCCTTTTTTTTTTTTTTTTTTTCCCTTTTTTTTTTTTTTTTTTTCCCTTTTTTTTTTTTTTTTTTTGTTTTTGTTTTGTTTTTTGGGTTTTTTTTTTTGTTTTGTTGTTTTTTTTTTTTTCTTTTTCCCCTTTTTCTTTGTGTTTTCCATTTGCTGACCCGGAAGAGTGAGCAGGACGGGGCTCCTGTTGAAGCCCCTGCCCGGAGCCCTGTGGGTGCAGGTCAGTTCCCCACGTTTGGGGACGGGACAGGGAATCTCTCCGGGCACCCTCTGCGCGGGCACCGCTTCACTTTGGCAGTGAGACGCCACAGAACCCAAATTATTTCGGGGGGTTTGTGAGGACCACGCTCCGCCACCACCAGGCCCCGCTGCGGGACGGCCGCGGCCGCGGTGCCCTCGGGCCTCCGGGCCGCCTCAGCGGGCGGGACATGGCGAGGCCGCACCCGCGGGTCTCGGCCTGAGGACGGACGGCTCTGCCCCAACCCCCGGGGCTCTACTGCCCCGCTGCTCCATGGCTATGGCCGTGCCCGTGTTTTGCAACTCCTGCCTCTGCGAGCCCCGCAGCCCCACGCCGCTGTTCAGCCTCACCAGCTGCGGCCACATTTTCTGTGAGATTTGCCTGCAGAAAGGTAATGGCTGCTGGGGCGCGCCCGGCGGGGCGGGCCGTGCTGGCGTGCGCACACCCACCTTAAACATAGGGATTTCTGACCTGCTGTGGAAAAGAGAAAGCGCTGAGCGCTTTTTGGAATGTTACTGATAAGCCTTTCCAGTCCTTGCTATTGATTTGCTTTAAACAGTAAAATTCGGCTGTGTTCACCTCCAGGTGGATGTGGTTTTGAGAGCAAGCCTTAGGCACAGGCAACTGGAGGCTTTAATAAGAAATGGACTCTGGATGGTTATGATCCATAATTTAGTAGGAAAAAAAAAACCGCAAGTAGATGGCATTCTGTTCTGCCTGATATGGGAAAAGGAATGGTTTTGCATTAGTGAAAGTGCAATTTACAAAGCATAGGGTTTGTTTAGGGTAAATTTTGGAAGTAGTCTTAAAATGTTTTAAGGCACAATATTGTTCTTGAAAACTTTCAGCAGCGTGAGGAAAGATTGGATGTGATGTTTTGCAGCTCTTGTGTTATGTACCATTCCAGAGTCATACTCAAGGATTCCTGTGATGTTCTTGGATGAAAATATGTGGGAAAGACAGAAATAATGTTGTTTTTCAAAAGAAAAACATTGCAGCAGACAAATATCAATATTTTTCCCTTTGAGATCAAGCTAAATGCCCTGGTTTTTGTAAGGGCACACAGAAGAAATGATAAATCTGTATTTCAGAGTTAAAACCTTTTGACTAGATATTTTCACAGGGTTGCTCTTGAGGATAGAGGATCATAAAATGCAGCCTCTTAAGTACAGGTTGCTGGTTCCTAGAACCTGAACATCTTTCTTTCTGCTCTTAATATTGTTTGGCAGAAAAACACCTGAGAGATTACGTATCTTTTTGCTGTGAATTCAATATTAATGATAATACAAGGTTTAAAATGTATTTAAAGATGTTTATAAAGATTGATCCTTAGAAGCTTAAGAAGTAGCTAGTAAAATTATCAGTTATAAATATTGAAACAATGTGTATTTGCTATTGATATTTTCTAATATGTTTGCAAATAATCAAAGAGACAGTTTAAAAATGGTGAAGTTTTAAGAAGAGATTTTGTTGTTTTCTCATTGGAAGAATTCACAAGGTAAAATTATTAATTCTTTGACATTGAAGTTTCATATATTTTATTGGGAGAACCCAACTGTGCCCCAGTCTAAAAAGCTGTAGATCAGGTTGACTGTAAGTCGTTAGTGCACTTAAGCATACATTTAATTAAACCAGGCAAGTAGTCCTATTTAAATCAAGGGAACTAAAAGTCACCTGCATTCTGTGACACTAATGGTATTCATAAAATCATTTACATGAATGCTTATTTGCAGGAGTAAGACCTGATGACATTCGCACACATTTTTCCTATGCAACTCTGTGTAATGATTATAGAATCAAAGTCTTTATTCATGTTTATTCATTCTTCCTGTAGAACCTGCAGATTTAAGCTCCAGTGGTTTAGGCATCCCATTCTATTTACAATGTATTCAATATCTATTCATTTTGATGTCTATTTCAAATGTGTCTTTATCTTACAGGCAAAAAAGATGAATGTTTGATCTGTAAAACTGCTTGTCGTACGTTAGTCCTTTCAAAAGAGGTAAATCAAGCTTTAGTTTTATTGCATTGCATTAACCTGTGGTTTTCTTAACAGCTAAACTATCTGCATTACAAAATTCTTCCTTTTTTTGTTTTTGACAACTCTGACATGAATATTTACTGATAATAGGTTCCTGGACGTAGATACTTATGCACTAGACAGCTCAGCGTTTTGTTGTATGGATTCCTTCAAATTAAAGCCTGTGGAGACATTTTAGGTTTTCAGGTTCTGCTGGACTGTAAAAAATTCTAAACTTTTCAAGAAAAGTGTCTGGTTACTGTCTAACATCAGTGACTACTTGCAAAATGTGGAAAAATATTTAGTGATTTTGGCATTTGTACATCAAAGGAAACGAACCGGAATGAATTATTTTATCTAATGGACTGAATTGAAAACCTACATGATAGCTTAGCAATGTTTTCAAGTGGATTGGGGTTTTTTTCTGTTTTCTCTTCAGCTTAACTATTTTCCTCATGGCTGTGTGATTAAGAAAGGATCTGAAATATTGTTGGGAATTCTTGTTATTCACTGGAGAATTAAGAGCTTTTAATTCCGTTTTTTGATAGATCATTAGGAATATTTAATTTTCCACTTTCTCCCAGGAGCAATCTTATCCTTAGCTGATTTAATAAATAGGTTGTAAAAACGTTTGTATTTTTGTAGACTGTTGCCTACCTAAGAGATAATGCCTTATAAGGATAAAATAGAAATAAAAATAGTTAATAATAAAAACATTTAATAAAGTTCAGTACAGCTTAACAGGACGGCCTCCTAGGAGTCTTGCAGGGTGAAGAAGACAATGCCACTGAAAATAAAAATTACAACAAAACAGCAAAATATAGTTATAGTACAAAGGATCAACACACAGTAATCAAATATTAAAAAAAAAAATCAAAAAGCCCTTCATAAAATATTTTAAGGACATAATATGCTTTCAATGTCAACCTATTGTTCCTGCAAATTTTGGTATTCAGTCAAAGAATAATTTAAGTTGTCAGGGATCTCAGGAGGTCATCGTGTCCAACACCTTGCTCAAAACAATGCTAATTTTTAAGTTAAATCAGTTGTAAATTGCAGTATTTCAGCAGAACTTGATAATTTACTTCAGAAATGCAGAAGGAATTTACAAATGCAATGATTGGGATACTAACAAAAATATTAGATGTTTCATTAGAACCTGCCACTGCTCTGGAGGGCTGGAAGGAAGCAAATTACCATATTCTTTAAAAAAGACATTAATGATGATTGCTTATCCTTGATTAAGAACAGATAAAATGATTGGAATGATAATTAAAGATGCATATAAAAAAGTCACGGCTCTATAATTCAGGAACCTGAGTGAAAATATACCTGGTAAGCTTTATGAGCCTGATGCTATGGAAGAATTCCCAATGAGGAGGAGGTCTTATAAATGTGTTAAAACTCCTAATTAAATTGTATGTTGGGGTAATCAACATGTACACATTAAATATTCTCATCTTTACAGTAATGCGTTCTTGTCACCTTTATGTCTTCCTTCTATGTCTCATGATCCCCATTTGCTTTTCCCCAGAGAATGGTTAAGGGTTATGATAAATCAGAATCTGGCTGTTCAGTATTTCAGAATATGATATTAACATCTGCTACTCTTCCATGCAACAGATAAAATACAAGCACTGTTATGCAAACCTTTATTTGAAAGAGTTTTTACATCAGCATGAAGCTGGCTGGGTTTTGTTTTTTCAAATCTGATATGTACTTAAACCAAGGTCATTGCTTCGATAGAACCTTAAATAGATTGCAAGAGCTTAGCTCCTATGAATGCATTTCATTTAAAAGAAGCTAAATGTATTTCTATGAATGTATTACGTTTTCTAGATGGAATATGATTGTCTTGTTTGTATTTACTGAAATACCATTGGTAGGTTAACTGTGCTGCCTGTCTGTCTTCTTTTCTTTCTCCATCTGTCAGTTGAAAATTTTTGAATGCTTTGGCTAATGTCAACCAAATTCAAAAGTGCAGAGGAAGTCTCAAATGCAATTAATTACCTCCTGTGAGTTCTGCAAAAATTAGTAGCTGGAGAAAGCAGGGGAAAGCAGGGAAAAGCAGTTTTCTTAGAGCATGCACAGCTCTACAGTGAGCAAACTGTGCAGGCCATCATCAATTGCTGCACAGGACATCACAGTAACTGATGTCAGAATATGGGAAACAGAAGATACAAATCTATTGTAAATCCAGGTTGTTAATTTAGTTCCTTGCACAATTATTTTTTAAAAGATATAATTTAAGCATAGATGGAAAATAGGTTTGGCTATTACTTAATCTTGAATATTTGGCTTTATGCTAGTGTTAAGATATTTTTGGTAAAAATACTGTATTTCTAGATGTTCGCGCATTTCAAAGTAGAGCAAAGCCTGCCATGTTTTTATTTAATTGCACTATTTTTAATTTAAGTGACTGCACTTATCCTTCTGCTTTCTTAGTATCCCAGGAAACTTACACTTCCTTCACAGGTGACCTAGTTCTTACTTCTTTTTATAATTCACCTTTAAATTTTTTCTATTTTTTAAGCTTGTTGAGATTTTTAATACTGCTGGGAGTAATTTAGATTTCGCCTACAACAGTTTCAGGGTTTTTTTACTGTATTCTGAAAGGTGGTTCCTTACATGAAGGCTGCCTTCTTTCTGGGACAGCCTTCTCCTAGCATCTGAATATGCCAACATTATTTTGGGGTTTTTTATTCACATTTGGGGTAGTTGTAAACCTGCCTTCTATTATACAATCACAATACATCAAAGAGGATCTTCCAGTTTACAGTTAGATTTTTTTCCGAGTTTCATTGTTTTTGAAAGCTGTTTAACTATTTTAACTTAGTACTATAACTAGTATAATTATTTTGAAGTTGTATTTTCTTTGTTTTTCTTATGAACAGATTAAGAATGCCTGTATTCTGGATTAAAGTAACACTTAAATTATCGACACTGCTTTGTAGATTTGGGTAGATGTCCTAATGTCACTATTATTCTGAAATTCACTTTATATTTTGCAGTACTTTTTTCCTCGCTATAAGTAATATATTTTTATTACAACGATGACTTAGGTGTCGAGCACTTACTCAATATTTTTTAAAAGCACAGGTGGCCACTTGTGAGGCCACATCATGATCTCTGATTAAAAGACACAAGTAATAAAATACTTTAAAAATTCAACAGTTACTTTATTTGTTATATCTATCTCATTCTAAGATAATATTCTGCTGCCCAGTGGGCAGCAGAGACAAAGGGATCCCAGTCAGCATTGGAACTATTCTGAAAAAGGACTTTGAAACAAAACTGATTATAAGATGCATAAGATGTGGCTGGGAAGGGTGAGAACCGAAAAGCTTGGAAAGGGGCTGCCAGAAGCCTGGCTTTGGTCTGAATGCAGTGCTTCTTCCAAGAGCCGCAGCATGCTCCTTAAATGTCTTCTGGACATTGCTGTTATCTTAATCACAATAAATATATATGTGTGTAGTATATTTAAACAAAAGCCCAAAGCCTTCCAGGTGGTTAGTTGATAAGGGCATTAAAGAAAACTGGGCTTGTTTTCAATTTCTGTATTATCCTATTCTGATCTGTGGGGTTTCTTTATTATTATTATTATTATTTATATACATCAGTCAATTTAAGAAACACTTTACAAAACACTTTGTTCCTTACAACTTGCTAATAAAAATTCTAACCTTGGTATACTTTCCTTTCTTCATAGATAAGTCCTGATATTCAATCACTGTTCATGGGAGTGGAGGTGTTATGCAAGAAATATTCAAAAGAAATAACACAGGTGAATCTGCCTTAAAACTTTTTAACTCTGTAAAATAATCAGTGACTCCTACTGATTTTTATATGAATGGAAGAAGTATATGAGTTAATGCTTGAAAATGAATTTATGCCCATTACCGTCTTTACTTCCTTAATTCCAGAGTTTCAAAGTTCTTAAGAAGACATAAACTATTCATTATGGTCACTGCTTATGTTTTCAAACTCTCTCTAAGGACCACTAGTCTGGTTATTTTAATGGTGTAAAATCTCTTCCAATGCCATGCAATGAAAAATTAGATCTGCCAGAAGCTTAGACATGCCTAGATAGTGTGCCTTAATTACAGCAATAAAAAATTACACAGTGAAAACTTGAGCTGGTTATAGTCCTGAGTTGACTGTGCTCTCTCTCCCTTTCTAATTTTTTTTTCTTTTAATCAAAACAGGTCTCTTTTTTTTTTTTTCAGATAGATGATGCAATAAATGATTCCAAGACCAATTTCCTCCTTGCTTTCTGTCAATTCCAGATAGGATTCCTTCAGGCTTAGTTTCCAGTCAAGAACTTCAGTAGCTGTCTGGGTTAAATGAGTGCATGCAAACTTCTGTTGCCTCCTCATTTTCTGCATCTCTTCAGCTTGGCTTTGGGACTTGGTGTCCTTGTCATTCTTCTGTGCATTTCAGCAGCAGTTTCAGCCACTCCAGTGGTACATTTTCCCTGGAACCAGCTGCAGCTTTCATTGTCTGTTCTCATCTCCCTTGGGCTGGAACTTGTTTGTTCTTTGGTTGAGCTTTCTGATCCAGCAGAAGAGTAACCCAGGGAATATCACCTGTTTTCTCCAGCGATGGTTATGGATTCACATTTGCTCTACCCCCGGCATCACAGACTTTTCCAGAGCTGAGCTTGGCCCCTTTCCTCAGCAGTGCTCCTCCTCAGATGCAGAGGGGACACAAGGTAAATGCAAAGCCTTCCTCTGTCCTTCCATACCCGCTTTATAACAGCAGGATCAGCAGTTACTCTGCAAACTGAACAAATTCAGGGAACCTCCCCTCCAATCACATGTGAGTACAAACTTCCATAATGTGCCAAAGGAAGGAAAAAGAGGGCTCAATCTCTAAAGACTAAGGTAGGTCTTCTGTAGCCTAAGTTAACCTGTTGGGAACATATTGAAGTGTGATGAAGGCGTTAAGGTATGTTCAGAACTTGTCCCAGCATCAAAAGATGTAAGAGCATCTTAACTAATCTCTTACCTAATCTAATACTCTGTCACAGCAGTTGGTGCTTAGGAAAGCATGAGCGCAAAGCTGACATGTAGTGATTCATCTTCAGAAGAGCCTCCCAACTCATGGCACAGGGATTTTTCAAGGTAGGGTTGGTGCCTGTGCATTCAGAAGCTGGTGGTCGATATTTTTCCCCTCATAATTGTCAGGTTTTTTTCTGAATTTTAGCATCTCTCTCATACTGTGGAAGGCAGGTCCACAGGTTGTTCACTGCACAATGATGATTTCATTTTTCAGGTTTCAGCCTGTTAGTTTCATTTGATACTCTTGAATCCCATTCTGGAGGAAAAGGTATCCATTCCCATGCACTACATCTGTGCTAATCATTAGTTTTAGACTGATAATGTATCCCTTCTTCAACTGTATTTTTCTTCAGCCATCAAGATTCATATTCTGTGTGGTCATTCTTTTACTGAAGCTCTTGCATACTTCTGATTAATCTGAACTATTTTCAGACCTTACTCCATCCTTTCTGAGATGTTAAGCAGACTCAGGATATAGTAACATCCAATTTTACAGTAGAATGATGATGTCCCCTATTCCATTTAAACCACTGGTAAGATCTGATCTACTTTTTGGCTAGTACTGAGCACTAAACTGACAAATTCACAGGTTTCTCCTAGACCCAAGGACTGATTTCTGAGTGGAGACAGCTCAGCCATCGCTTCCTGAGTGGATATTTCTTCCATCAGTTCTTCTGAAGACACACCCGATCTCTTTGATGACTGTTCAGTGGGAACCTCCCAGGTTCTTCTAGGGGGAATAAAAAGTAACCATTTAAGTTGGATACTCCACTATGGGTTTATGTTCTCAGAGTGTTTCTTCTTGATTGTTCCTATTCCTACACATTTTTCTGGTAGTTTTCTTACACGTGAGAAGAAAGATTTATTAGAAGTTATTGCCTATGGTAATTTGTTCCTCAAGCTCTTGTCTTGCCTACCTTGTCATTTTTACTTTTAACCTGTCATGGTTTATGATCCTCATTTGGACACAAGAAGTGCTTACACATCACCAGACAGTGTGTCTAACAATTATTTTTTAATTAACAGGGTATTTTTACAAGGCATATTATAATTGCCAGTAAGGTAGATTACTTTTTATGTTACCATTAATTTCATGTGTTTGCTTAGCACTGATGAATAAGAAACACTGCAGCTAGACTGGTTTTCTGTCTTTACCTTTTTATTGAACATAGTGTTAAAATATAACTTCAGTGAAATAAATCTGCCAGCTCTAGTGTAGGTCATATTGGATTAAATTAACTTTATAAGACTTTCTCTATCAGTGATAGTAACTTAGAATATTTTGGGCGTTTTTTTGGAGATGATTTAAAGAAATGTTAACTACTTATTAAAATACAGAAAACTTTGAATATTGTGAAGTGGTTCTTTTCCATCACTTCTTTGCTGAGGTGCATAAACGTAATTATGTGAAGCTTGATATAACTGTATTTATTTTTAGGTTTCAGAATTTCAAGAAAAACATCGTAAGCATTTATTAGCATACCGCAAACAAAAGGTAACTGTGATTTTCTTGGTTTTTGTTCATGTTTGCCTTGTTACTTTGGTTTATTTTTAGAAACTATATTAATCTTTTATTGGAATACTTGGAATCATTTATCAGGATTGACTCATTTCTGTCATTATAAAGATCCATTTTTAAATGTTTAAAGTCTGTGAGGATTATATTAATTATAGTGACTATTTTTTATAAAATATTTTAGTTTTGAGGTGATCGAGATTAAATGGAGAATCAAAGGACAGGGAGGGAAGAAACCAATTCACTGCATGGAGGGGAAAGTGGAAGAGGTGGGGAGAGATGGGTGCTAGAAGATAAGCCCAGAAGAAAAGAAGAGTAGGGCTGAAAAAATACATGAGAAGCTTGAGCAATGGAGAGCAAGACTGAGGGCTGGTATCCCGAATTTGGGATAGCTCAGTGGGAAGAAGGACAGAATTAGTTATTCTGTGGAGAACGGATACTGAATTTGTGACTGTGCCTCTTCCTTTGTAATTTGGACAGCAAATTTCTTTTTAATTTTTCAGGTACTTCTACATATTAGATAAAAAAGCTGGGTGTTTCTTTCATTTCTAAGGACATGGCCAGGGATATTGCTTAAAGCTACTTGGCAGTATTGGTAACTTGACCCACCAGTAGGTGCCCCATGTATGAAATGACAGTAAAGCTTGTGTATCTGCCAATTGGCCATTTCCAGTGTGAGGAGAGTTTCTGGTATGATTGTCATGGATAGAAAGCTTGGAAAATTAGGTACTCTGTGGCCCATTCTTCCTTCTTCTCCATGACTGAATTTTGGGATCAGTCACAGTGTACTGTGGTGTTTGTAGTTCTTTTAAGGTCCTGTTCTTCTGCCTTCAAAGCTGGCCCAGGGAGGAATCCTGATTTCATCCCCCTTCTAATCTATTGTACCGACTTCAGATGGTAAAAATGAAACCTGTAAACAAAGTAAAATAAATCTCTGAATAGAATTCAGTGTAAATAGAAATGTCATCGCTAAAGAATCTGTAGAGAGTTTTGATCCTTTTTCATGGTAATTTTCTAAGTTATATACTGTTGAGACATTCAGTCAACAGTGTTTGTAAAGTACTCAAGGGTGCTGCTTGACCTAAGGAAAGTTTTCAGGTCATGGTACAGAAACAGTTGAAAATACAGTGGGTTACTGCTTCAGTGACACACTGGTTTGGGTGGGTTTGTTGTTGTTTTGCCCATTCTGTGTATTGTTAGTATGTTAAAACTGTTTGCATTGGATCAGGGTCAGGAGAGGCTGGTTTTGTTAAACACCATTCCAGTTTCTCATGCTTGGCTATCTTGTTTCAGGTCCCCTTCCTTATTTCTAGTTTGTCATCCTGGTCACTGTCAACTAACAAGATCTCACGGTCTTCATAAAACTTCATAAAACTGCTTTGTTGATGTTTTTGTGAGTTGTGCGAATACTGGGGTGCGGGTGATGTGTGTGGTGTGGGCACTTGGTGTCCATATTCCTGGCAAGTCTAGATGCCCTGTTGTGCTTGGACCCCGAAACATTGGAAACCAAATAGTTCCTCACCTTTTCTGAGGTACTTTGGTCTTAAAACTATCCAGTTGACAGAGCACCAGGGTAACGTACATTCTTCCTGACGTCTGTACTGGTGACTTCCTTAATCAAACCTAGCTCTCACTAGGAAGAAGGAAAAAGAATATCAAAAACCACATCTTACATAAGTTATATTTTGTCTTCAATCTGTTTTGCGGAGTTTTGCATCTATAAAAAGAGTGTAATATCTCCCACCAGCAGTATGATTTTATAAATCAGCTGATTTTGTTAAAGGACTCAACATTGTGAGAAGCATGAAAAGTTAACAAGCAAATTCGTAATTTGCCTTCAAATCAAAATATGAACAGTGTGAAGGATTAAGGTCACGTAAAGGAAATTAAAGATAAAATACAGATGCAGTATTGAGGCTATTGAGGAAATTTTTACATCCTTCATAAAATATAATTTATGTTCACATAATGAAAGACTGTAAAAAATACACATACTAGGGAGCTGACCTAATGTTCTTGACCTTAATAATCTTCAATTTTGCAAGCTCATAACATCCTCTAATGGAGATATTTTTGGTTGTGTCTCTAATGTAGTAGGAAATACTTTGCACTTAAGCCTATTACAAATAGATACTGCAAAGAACTGAATATATTTTGAATCTGAAATGAGAACTATGGGAAGGTGGGTTTTTGTACATTTATTGGTAGCCTTTTCAAATAATTCCATAATAAACATAACATAGCTTTGGAAAATAGGAAGAAAAAGAAAACTATTTTTAAGCACTTTTCCTAGTATTCATTTATTCAATATTACCAGCACACTTAACAAAAGGTAATCAAACTAAGTCTGTAACAGCCAAAAAGAAACATATCTCTTCCAGACTGACTGTTTAATGGATCCATAACACAGCTATAACAGCTCCAATAAATCTGGAATAGCAATGATGTCTTAAGATTAAAACCAATAGAAGGCAGCCTTTCAACACTTTAGAATACTAGTTGGATGAAAATGAAGTTGTATATCACACAAATAGATTTTTTTTAAGTCTATGATTATCTCACAGATAGCAAAGCTGGAAGAGTCTCTCAAGAAAGTAACACAACAAATGCAGCAGATACAATGGTAAGAGGTTTAATGCAACAGAAGTAAATGTAATCAGACAACAGTAAGTTTAATTGATTAAACAATAAAAATTTCATGCTTTGTTTGCTTTTTTGTATGTTTTTACAGAAATAAATGAATAGTTATTTCTGACATCAGATCCATTTTATTCACATTAATCAATGCTGTCAGGAAGAAATTATTTTATTTTAAAATTTGCCTCAGTAGTTAACTCAAAAATGAACTTTTCTTAAATTCTATCACATAGATACCCAGTTTTAAATTTTTCTTTGCAGTTACATAACCGTGTTTGTATATTTTGCAATAGACTTTCTAGCATCAGCCTGGAAAGTACTATGATACCTTACCTGGTATCTTAGCCCATTTACAAAGTTACCAGAGTTTTGTAATATGGTTCTCATCTTTTCTATTTCTAGTAAAAATTAACTTCTTGTCTCATCTTGAATTAGTGTTTTTTCTCAAACATTTCAAAGTGGTAGCCAAGAGGTAGCTGATCCTTATCCCCCTGCTCAATGACTGATACACCTTAATCTTTTCATCATAATTATTTCCAACTTAAAGCCAAAATTCTTACTGAAATCTCCTTAATAAGCCAGTTCATGAAACCAGCGTTTTAATTGCACAAACTTGTTGATCTTTATAGCTTTTCTGTGGGATTTTTTTTTTCAGTGTAGATTTTCCTTTGACTCTAACATGCACATAATATACTGCATTGTGCTCTCTCAGGCTGCTTGGTGCAATGTAACAGAAAGAAAAACAGTATGAAGGAAACTCTGTATGTGGTGGATTATTGCAGTTTATATGTTTTTACTGACTGCCTCCATTTCCTTGTCTGCATCTCAAATAAACAGCATCTTGGTTGTACCAAATACAGAGCTCTTACTGAATTTTAGATCTCTTTGGAGTTCTACCAAGAGAGTGGTGTCCTAGGGCCTCTCCTTGCATGCCCAGTAGACATATTGCTCCTATTTATGGTTCTTGTCAAAGGTAACAGTTTTACAAAGTTGTTGAATAGCATGAAGATGCCAACATTTCTTTTGATAACTAGATTTCTGAAAGTTTGGTAAATTTATATATCAGTGTGAACGTGTTGGGCTCAGCTATAGTTAATAGTTGTATTTTAACATCTTTTGTTCCCTGAAGTACTTTGCCATAATGTTGTGCTAAGTTGATATTGCTGGGTATGTAATGAGTGCTGCAGATATTATGATATAAAGAGAAAGTTCATAGCTGATCAAATAAATTCTTATTTTGCTTCTTGGCAAATAGTGTCATGTTAAAACCTGTTAAAAAATACTTTGATTTTATATTTTACTGGCCAGTTAGACAAAGGAACTAATCAAACCAGCTTTCAATTTATGTATTTTCTGTTGTTTCTTCTTTCCCCTTTAGTATGAAACCTCCTGAAAAAACTACACCACTGCTGTTTTCCAGTGCAAGCAGAAATCCATTTTCCAGTAAGAAGTGTTGGTTTAAGATATTAACTATGGAATACCTGTCACTGGATATAGTTATGTCCTAATATTAAATTTCTTCATGACTTCAGTTCCTTCAAGAAAACAGAATGTTTCTTCTTCATATTATCTTCATTCTAGTCGTCCTTCCACTTCTGAAACGTAGGTGCAAATTTGTTAATTCTCAACAAAAATCTTAATTGATACTTTATACGGAAAGTCCATTGTTTTGTATTGAAATTAAAATATTTTCTGATTTTGTGTTTTGCTTCTGCAGACATGAAAGCATTGAGGAAGGTCTTATCTATCCAAGTGTACAGAACAGTTATATAGATTGTAGTCAATGAAAAAAAATCTAAGGCATGATGCACCTTATTCCAAAGAATTTCTGGATGAAAGGATAGATAGATAGACAGATAGACTAATTAGTGAGACACTCTCCATTCACCATAGGGAAAACCTGAACTTATTGTACAGACACCTGTGTGGACACTGTAGTTGTCTCAAGTTAGATGGGATGAGTCAGTCCAGTAAGGCTCCTTTAATTTTATGTAAAATGTATATATGGCTTCCTCAGCCTAAAATGTTTCTATGCCTTTGACTGTGACTTTCTTTTCTACAAAAAGCCCAGAGTTTCAGAGTGACCTTTTTGTGGATACAAATATCAAATACATAAATATGCATATTTATTCAGACAAATAGAAGAATAACAATGCTAATCATAAAATAACTTTCTCTGTAAATGTCTAAACCAAAGCTCAGAATCAATGAATAGATTTTTCTTACTGCTACTGAGTTTTGGAGTAAGTCCTAAATACTTATATGTGTTATGCATTATGTATTTTGCTTTTCCATTACTAGTCCAATTTAACTTTAGAATCTAACATAATTTTAGTCTTTATAATGAAAATGTTATTTTTATTACAATGTAATACTTATTTTGACCTTTCTTGCAAGGATGGAGGCAATGGAGATTGATCCTGTACCGTCACCAATGAGGAAAGTAAGTGGATTTTTTAAATCTATGTTTATATATGTGTATGTATACACACATATATTCTTTCAATTTCTCCTACTCTATTAATGATGCAAAAAATAGTATTCCCCCCCCCATCCCATTCAAAACAATTCTAATGTACTTGCTGATTTCAGATATGCTTGATACATGGTAGAAGTCAGATACTCCACAAAAGAAACCAAAAGGAAGTAAATCACAACATTGATTTCTGGAATTATATTCTCCACATGTCATATACAGGCTTTTAAAGTTGTGATGCCGAATTAAATGGCAAATTCTTAAAATCTCAATATTACAAAAACGTCAGTGGTCTAAAAGCACCATTAAACTCTGATACTTGAGTAGGGAATTGCAAGTTTTGGGTGACATTGCTAACATGAGAATGAAGCTTTTCACTGTGTTGATATCCTGATTAGGAGAGGTAACATCCAGGAGCAGATGCTAGCTTAAAAATGGAATCTCAGCACTGAAAACAATGGGAGTGTCTGATATGTTTCTTACCTGAATGTGACAGATAATAATAAAATTAAAATACTCATATTTCCCTCCTGCCCACAGATCTTTAAAAACAGTAACTTAGTCTTAGGTTTTGTGTTTTAATGCTATGAACAGAGCTGACAGCAGGGAGTTTCAGAAATCTCCAGCCTCTGTAGACCTCAAAAATACAACACTATTGCTCAAAATGTCTTAATATACTTATTACACTGTGGCTAATGGCTTGCCATTCATTTAGCTCGAGACACCAACTGCTCCAACAAGGTTATCAGTAATAACTCCACCACAGGAGGGACGTATGGGTGAGTAAAAGTAAACTTTGTAACTGAGTAACATTTCTGTTACATTAAGAGGATGAATAAATTAAAATCCATACATTAGCAATTAACTAAAAAAATTTGAATTGTGTTGAGGTGTAAGGAATTTACCACATAGATGTCAATTCAGCAGTTGGGAAGTTGTTAAATGAAGTATGAAATAACTTGCTAGTGCTTACTCTTCTGTTCAGTAAATGATTATGTGTAATACTGTAACTATATGTATGATTGAACAGAACAGGGATACTTGCAACATACATTGTTGACCTTCTGTTAACCTTCATAATTTTATTTGTTTCTGGTTAACAGAGAGTAGCATTGTCCATGTCATACTAAAAATCACATGAATAAAAGGGAGGAATCTAAATGGAAGTTAAAAAAAAATATTTCATAACAAAAGTAAGGTAGTTGAGATCAAGAATTTCTTCAGAAAGGTGATTTTTTTTTTTCACTTTATCACTGTAACAGGTTATAAGACATTTTACCTGCCACTTCTTTCTTTCATTCCTTCATACCCTGAACCTGGAAAACACTCAGATATAAATAAGAAATGGATAACAGCCTACTGAAATTGGTGCAGTCTCTTGAGAACTTTTTTGTTTATTTGTGAGGAGTTTCCCAGAATTGCTAAGGCTTTGCAGGTCTCCTATTCACGTGTCTCTTTCCTTCTTGGTTTTACATTCAGCATGTTTCTGTGGCAGTCCGTGCTCAGGCAGGCTTTCACTTCAGCAGTTCATAGAATCTATCTCCAGTCACATAAAGAGCTTTTAGCACCCTTGTGTTTTTACATGGTGTAAATGTCCCGAAACAAAGACAAATGCAGTTACAATGCAATTTCAGTGAAAGAGGAGAAATTGCTTTTTCTATTTTGTGTCTGATTTATATGCTTAGATCTTTCCTAAATGCATGCTTGCCTATAAATTTAAGTATAACAAGATAAAGAGAGCTGAGGTTAACTGGTTTTTTTTATTGTATCTAAATATAAATAGATATTTATTAGATAGTTAAATTATATGTAGAACAGTTATGTGTTCAGCACATTTCAGAACCAACCCATAAAGTTTTGCAGTGGACAGTGCTGAGGGAATCAAATTGCGTGTGCAAAAATAAGGGCAAGTGGAAAAATGATTTAATGGTACACTAAGGAAAGTTTCGTTCTCAGAGGTGGATGGAGGCAAAAAAGGATGAGCTGGAGCACTTCACCACACCTACCTTGAGAGTCTAATAATAATGTAATAAATGAAAGAAGGTGAAAGAAACCAACACATGTTTAACTGGAACAAGATTTGCAGGAATGGTGCAATATGATGTTTTTGTGACAGCTGAACTCTCTCATTAACTATTGTAATTGTGTACCATTTTAAATTCTTGAATAAACCAATCGTGAATTTGTCCCAAATCATGCAATTAAAGCACTAATCTTTGTTTCCAAAGTTATCTCTTAAGTCAAATGGGTGGTTCATGTTGATCCTGTTTTCAAAAATCTGATTCCAACAGGTAGTGTATCCTGCAGAAGTTCTCAGATGTCACTAATAGTGCCAAGTCAAAATATTGGAGGAGGGTCTACAAGGTAATTCAATACTTTTTCAAGAGGTTACCATCTCCTATAAAAGACTGAAATTTCCCCTCTGGCCTGTATTAATCTGTATGTTTAAAGGTTATATTCTATATCGGAACAAGTGTTATTGTGCAGCCTGGCTGTCATCTGCATGAATGTGTTTGGTTTGGGGGAATGTTTTATTTTGAAATCACATTTTTCAAAAATGTGCAGATATAAACTGAGGTTCTGTAGCTGTTGACATCTACAGTCATGGTACTTCTATAAAAAGGGGTAGTAATTTTATAATAAGGAAGTGTAACAATGTCTCTGTGGTACAATTACAATTACAATTACAAAAATCAGAGATGAAAGCACAATATCTGCACGAGGGCTATTCTCTGAATAACCCAAACCTTTCATGCAACCTGTAACAAGTGTTTCAGGTTTTTCATCTAAAGATTGAAAATGTCTCAAACTGTGAGAATTATTAACATCAAGAAATAACTTTAAATGGTTCCAGAAAAAGTAAACTCTTGTTCTTCATATCATTAAGCCAAATCTGTCTTCCTAGCAGAAATTGAAAATATATGTAACAAAGGACTTCTTTATTTCCATCTCTGATTCCTTAATTTGTTTTGTCAGTCTGCTTCTTGAAATATGTAAAAATCTTAAATAAGTAAAAATATGTAATTTATAACATTTTCCTTTAAAATATTAGCACTATGAATTGAAGTAATTTTGAAATCTCTTGTATTACTATAAAAGTAGCCTCAAATCACATGCATGAATTAATTTCATTAACAGATCCACCCCTGTAGGATTATCACATAGTGTGTGTCCATCAACATCTGGATCCCAAAGCAGTAGAAGGGGATCATGGGCTAGTTCTGTTTTCAGAACCCCTCAGCTGTATCCATTTACATCACCTTCCCCACAGCTATCTCAACCAAGACAGCCAATCACCCTCTCTGGACTTCTGCAAAGACAACAGTTCGGCAAGTATATTTATAAAATAATGTTTAACACTTCCTGAAAAAATTTCAGCATAGGAGCTTAAATAAACTAAGCAACATAAAAATATTTCAAAATTAGAAGGATCTCAGCAAAATATGAAAAATGTTGGTATTTATGATTGTATTTTGCCTTGGTCTTATGTGCAGGAGAGTATCTGCTGTGCAAATGTGTTCTTGCTTCACTTTAGAATGATATTTTAGCAGAGATTTAAATCTGATAATGTCTAAATTTTGTATCTCAACTTCACATTTCTTAAAGCTCTGCCTGTCAAGGTATCCATGTAAATGTCCACAAATCACAGTAAAAAGGGAACTAGTCTAGGGTATTATTTGTGGAGTGCAACATAAAACTAGCAAAAGCAGCTGCATAGACATCAGCGCAAGGAGGATGTAGGGAGGAATTGCACTGGGGCAGATTAATTAATAAAATCACAGAATCGTGATCATGGAATCATAGAACAGCCCTGGTCAGAAGGCACCTCAGATGGCCCAACCCTTTTTGGGAAAGGGAACCAGGTTGAGATTATGTAGCACCCTGGCCAATCACATCTTGCAAACTTAATTCGCTTTATTGCAAAGTTTGCATTACAAGTGATTTTTTTTTTAATTTACATTAAAAAGATAATTTATCTCTTAAGCAATTTTTAGTCCATATCAATAAATGTGATCTTTCTATTCCAAGAGTAACACATCCTAAGCAGTTTTGAGTTCATGAAACCAAAATGAAAATATTTTAAGAAATTCACTCAAAGTAAAGTTATGAAGGCTTATAGCTTGTGGAAGCTTACATCATAATTGTTTTACTTGTATCATTGTCCAGAAATTTCACAACATGTGAGATAATACATGAACCTGATGGACTCTCTAAATAATGTAGGAGAAATTAATGTTATAAAAGAAGTAGTTTTATTGAACTTAAGTGTTAGTTGTCATTTAGCTGTATGTTTGCGATTAATTGTAGTTCTTATACAGAATAATGCTTTGGAGATTCACTTGTGTAGCTGAAATTGGAAAATGGCAAAAATGCTTTTATAGAAATACAGAAGAGCATATTTACATTCATGAAAACAGCAATAGAAAAGTTTTCATCAAACTATATAGGTTGTATTTTTCATTTTTGATAGTTTTGCTTTTCCTCATATAAATTCTCCAAATAATTTACATGAGTAAAGTTTTCCTTTAGTTTTACCAAGTTTTTTTCATATGTACTTTTATTCCTGTTCTAGGATCAGCTAATTTGGGAGGACATTCAGCAGAGAGATGAGCAAACATCTGTGAATTGTTTTGGTTAATAAGCATCTGGAGCAGCACCACATAATCTTTGGATATCAAAGTATTTGTAACTTCTATAATATGTCAAATTGGCATAAATCAACTAATTGTTCAGCATGAATACTGCATTTAAAACATCACTGATCTTTCTGACAAATATCTGCAGTTATTTTAAATGGCAGTACAAAATCTTCTTGTTTGTCAAAATTCTGGCTTCAAATACATTGTACAAATAAAAGTCCTGTATTACCTAAGTGTTAAGGCAATGATTATATGTTGAATGAGCATTTTCTGCTGTGAGTGCATTGAGCTGCACCAGAACTCTGTAAATAATTGTGTCTGTACAGTATTAAAGATGTACTGCAGTCCTGAAAAAGAAATTCATTTACAGATTTTTGATTACAGAATTCCAAAGTTTGGTTCTTACTCGAAACATCTCTTTTTGTTTGCACTCTTGAAAAGGGATAAGTTTTGAGGGATATTACATTCTAGTAGTCTCTGCTGAGCTCTGAACACGGTACCTATTCCACACTTGTGAAAGTTCACTATTTGATTTAGGTAGCAATGCTTTCTTCGCACAGTGGAATGAAATGGGGTAACTGGGTGAAGAGACAAAACACAGGGAAAACTACTTTTGCTTTTGCACAGGAATAGCAGCTGGAGACTCTGAATGAAGGGTGCCAGAATGCAGCCTTCTCCTTCTCAGAATAACTCACATTCCCACCATCACTGTGTATGTGGCAAAATTTTGGTATGACTGAGTCGTCAAAAATGCCTTTGTTTTGTTTTGACCCTAACTTTACCTGGACTATTTTAAGTATACTAAAACTAAAAGCTTGTGGGTGTTTTTGCGATAAAGTCCCCTGAATATATGATAAATTTCTTTTGAGTTGAAATGTTTTACTTTTCACATCACAAATAGATGAGAGAGAGAAAACATAATGGAAGGTTCAGGAGTTGAGATGAGAACTGGGAGAGGTCATTCACCAAATACCATCATGGGAAAAACAGTCTCAACTTGAGGATATTAATTGAATTCGTTACTAACAAAATCAGAGCAGGATAATGAGAAGTAAAATAAATTTTAAATACACCTTCCCACCCATCCCTCCCTCCTTCCCAGCTCTACCTCCTCTCCCAGAAGTGCAGAGAGACAGAGAATGGGGGTTACAATCAGTTCATCGCATGTTTCTTCCACTGCTCAGGGAGAAGAGTCCTTGCCCTGCTCCAGCATGGGAATTTTCAACTTTGCATTTGCCTTATTTCAATGTATAACTGCCATAACTTTTTTTTTACCATGGGAAAGTTGGTATGTTTTCTCCTTCTCAGTATTCTTATACTTCAAATTTTAGCTGGGATCTCAAAGTCAGCTTCCTTTCAAGCAAGCTTCCAGTTGAAGGATTTAATTTTACAATGCCACAGACACGTTCAAATAAAGATGTGTAGTGTAACTCTTAAAAAATTTCTACTCTCCTTTAGTTCCAGATGAGCTAGAACTGGTTGAAAAGTGAGGCTGGTAAAATATGATGGCCGGCTTCCACATTATTTGTGCCCCAGTGGTTTTCTGTTTGCTTGGATCACAAGAGGGGATTCTTTCTAATCTCTGTTTTACCGCCCTGTAGACTCATCATCCAAGCCTGTGAAGTCATACCATAGCTTTTATAATTGATGGAAGTTGCATTCTACAATCAGGTGGAATACCTTGCTTTTATTAGTTTTGTTTCTCTCTCATCCCACCCCACCGGCCCTCATCAGCTGCAGAATTTGAGGTTCATGAAGCTGGAAATTTGTGTCTATAAATGGGCCTTGTCTGAAAGAATTCATGTAGGAAAGAGCCATACATGCTAGATCTACAACACTCAAAAGAACATCCAGAGACATGAGTAAGTATCTTCAGAGAGCTGAGTGATTTCTGTTTCCTGCTCACCGCAGTGGTTTCCACGCAAATTCAGTAACAATCTCCATGGTTCAGGTAATCATCAGTTTGCCCTTTCTGTGATAAAAGCTGGACACAGGCAGACCGTGTTTTGTAGCTGTAGGGTGAGATGAGAACTTGGAACATCGCATCAATAAAGAAAAGAAGTGTAGTATGAAAATGGGTGTTTATATTGTTTTACATCTGTTTTGAACTATTCAGTAGTGTCTGGTAGTATCTTCTACTTAGCATGTATTACCTAATCTATTTGAGCCCACAGTAATCCTGAAGAAAAAAAATCCAACAACCTCATCTTCAGAAATGTTACAGCTTTGAAATGCATTTTGAAGAGAAAACAATATAATTTGAGTAAGAAAGCAAAGGCATAGGAGCTATCCATGCTGAGCAGAAACACTTTGGAATGACATCTTGCTTCCCAGTTCAGAAAAAAATTAAAATTTTGAAAAAATTAATGAACTGAATATAATGTGAATTTTTAAAAAACTTACATCTAAGTGGCTCTTATATAAAGCAAGATAATAGCTAGGAAAAAAATAATTAAAAAGAAAAAGACAGTTTGAGGAATGTCATTTGCCAAATTCAATGCTTCTATCATTTGTTCAAGAAAGTTGATAATACTAAATTTGGCATTTTATTCTTTAACAAGAGGAGAAGGGAAAAAAAAAAGCATTTTTTTTTCTATCTTCCAATAGGCACGGAAGTTTCTATATCAATCACTTAAGCATTCATCTTCACAGAATTTTTCTTGCTTTTGTGAGGAATTGGTCCTTCACGTGTAAGGAAATTTGCAGTACACTGAACATACAGCAGAGGGTGCTGAGTTACCTCTAAACAAATTCACTCATCCCTGCTCTTTGGCTAAGGGAAGCAAAATCGGAACGGTGGCCTTTTCTGTATGGAATTTATGTGGAAAAGCTACAGACGTTGAGAGGAAGAGCAAGGATGTGATGTAAAGTGTGAACGTGAAACATCAGAAAAGCACCCAAGGGTGAACAGCGAATGTGAGTGACTGCATGAGGTCACTGGACGTTAAAACAGAAACGGAGATACAGGAATTCTCAGAGATGGGAAAGGTGAAAATGGAAGCAGGGGTCAGTCATGCTGGGGGGATAAGCAGTTGTGGTCTGAAGGAAGAAATTATTAAAGCTTAATCTTGATAAATTTCTAAATAGAGAACTTTGGCAGTGCACTTGTTTCTCAGGGCAGGGGCAATGCACCATCACAGTGCATTGCCCCTGGGTATTCGAGACTTTGGCATTAAGAAGCAGCAGCTGAAGCTGTGCTGTGCAACTGAGAAAAGGAGACTGAGCTGACCTCCAGTTCTTTTCAGTGTTTCTGTCTGCAGCTTTCTGGATTTAAGTCATAAGAGGGCACTAATTTATCTTTTGCAGTTTTCTGGGAGAGAACGCGAGTGTATATTTCACTACAAGGGTGTTTTATGCACACACAAACAATAGCAGAGGATTTTATTACGAGTCAGAATCGTGCTATTCATGCAATGGGGTCAGCACTCATGCTGAAGGTATCCTCTTGTTTGCATTATCGTTGCCAACTTCAGCTTCATTTCACAGTCATCACATCTCCCTCACAAGGTGATGCTTATGCCATATAAGGCAGCATCATGTCTATTTATTCCTGTGTGACACAAAGGAAGTCTGTTGCAGACAAATGCTTGGTCTGTTAGACATAATACCTGATACTTGCCAAGGAGCATTTTCTACAATTGTGCCAATTAAAATGTGAAATTGCTACCACTTATTTTTGAGCTCTCTTGTTCTGGCAGTCAGGAAAGAATGCCATAACTCATCAAGATGCAGCACTGTTGGCTTATCTATGATAGTCCTATTTTCCCTCTAGAATTTAACCTGCTTATGACCTGAGGAAATGCAATTTGATAATTCTCTTCTTCTGTGGTCTCTGTGTCAAAAATGCCGACATCCTTCAGTCTGTATATCAGTTTTGTGGGCCTTTGGAGCACATGCTGTTTCTGATGCCACTCTTCCTGCAAATCTCTTTTGTGCAGATAGAAACTTCTGTACAGAGAGGAGGACACTGCTCATGTCCACACTATAGTGTTTGAGGTTCTTTCATATTGCACCTTTAGGATTGCTGGGCATCCCACCAGCTCCAGAAAGATTTGGTACTTTGCAGTCACCAAATAATCTGCATCACTAGAACCCCTGACTGCTACAGCACTGGGGAAAATTGCCTTTCGTAACCAAAGGATTGACTTGCTGAGTGTCTCTATGGAGAAGGTTGGTGCTGTTCTGCTCTGAGGATCCTTTGTTTGGTGCGTCCCATGAGCTCTCGGCAACTCTTCCCTTGTTTATGTCCAAAGCCCTGATACTTTCTTCATTGAAACTATATTGAATATTTGTCCTGGACTTGTTAGAGTAGTACCAGGGACTAGGGTGCCAGTTGTGTGTCTGGTATCTGGAGGGATAGGGAAAGATCTTTCTTGGAACTAAATGATAAATTTGTGTGGTGATGAGGTGGGGAAGGACGTGACTCTGCATGTGAAGTGAGAAAATCTTTTCAGTGTTAGGAGTCAGTTAACAAGCTCTGTTAGCAAGTTACTCACAGTTTACCACCAGCAAAAGAAGAAAAATATTTCTGTTCTGCAAGTGGAGAGAGTTGCTTTCCTTTTTTGACACACAGGACATGGGAAAGGTCCGTCAGAGCCCTACCCACAGAAGCAGCAGTCCCCTGACCTTCCTGCCATAGAGCTAATCAGAAGCCACCAAATCTAGAAAAGTGGCTGCTCTACATCCTGGTCCACCTTGCAATACTCTAAACCCAGGCGCTGGCGCTGCCAAGGCCCACATGTGAAAAACGTCTGCAGAAAATGAGCAATGCTGAGATATTCCATGTAACTCCTGGCACTCTGGAGAATCACCCTGAGCAGGCAGTTTTTTGTCCGAACCAACCCGAGGCCTCTCATATAAACGCACACAACAATTTCCTATCAGGGCCGTCTCCACAAAAAGATGAAGGGCTGTCTATCCCCATGTTAAGGCATCTGGAGGAAAAAACACAAAAGAGAGAAGGAAATCAGTCCCACTAGACATTCCTAAATGCTTTTTCTGGCCCCTGCCTTAACCGAGCACACATTTTAGCCATGTTTCACATCCTTGCCTAGCTCAGTGTTGAGCCAAACAGAAGCTGACTTTGGAGATGGTCGAAGTACATCTGTGTCTTTATGCATTTGGCTGTGCAGAATACAGTAAAAAAAAAAAAAAAAAAAAATTTCAGCCATCTCCAGATCCTCTGAGCTCAACCAATTTGAAACACACAGGACAGAGCTCCAAGAGTCACTGTGGGTGACGACAGGCAAGGCTTGGTGTGATGGGAGTGAGGAACAGATGGGCCATTTGGGATTATTCAGGCCAGTTTCAACTATAATTTTGGCCTAACTCTGCACACAGGACTAGCCTGGGAGGGAGGAGCTCTCAGGGGGTCACCTGTTATGCTGTCATCTATAACATGGGAACATTATAAATCAGGATGGTACAGGGCAGAGGAAGAAAAGCCTTTCTGGGATATAGAGGATGGGATAAAGGACGGAAGAACAAAAGCAGCAGAAAGTATCAAGGAGTGTTTTCAATGTAAACTACATCCTTCTATTCTTGCTCCTTGTGTGTACTCAGATGTTCACGTGTGTTCTCCTTTTTGCTGTTGCCCATATAACGTTAGTAGGAGAAGGTGTTTAAAGCAAAAAGAGACTGGAGTACCTAAATGAGAGCTGTTTAAATGCCCCAGGTCAAGACTTCTGCTGTTCTGTGCTCTGCTATAACTCTTGGAATAGATATGCAGACCTGGTTTGCCTTACTTATTTCTTTCATTGTGAGCTTTGAAATGAGTATTTCCAGCTTGTTATGTATTTATTTATCTTTCTGTTAGATTCTCTGCAGTTCCTAGTAATGACAGGTCATTTAGAAATGATGCAGTTTTTCTAACTAAGAAATAAATAGATGAGTGGATAAGGAACAAGGCAAGTAACATTTATAAAGTAGAGGACTTGCATTTTCCACGAGTGTAGTTACTGTTTCTTCTGACAGCATTTCACAGCTTACCAATAGAGTCTATAACGTGTGGGTAAAAATAACACAGCCTAGCAATGTTACAGCCCCATACATTAAATCTTTGCTGAAAAAGTAAAAACAGAGCTCTGCTTGCCTGTGTGAAATTACCAAGTTTGCAGATTATTAGCATGAATGTAAAAAGCTTCTAGCACAGCATACGGTAAATACATTAGTGCTATATTCCAGAAATCATCATTTTCCCAAGCTATAGCTCTTGCTGACATATGTGGTGGAAAGGCTACTTCTGCCAACTCTCTGCTTCCCTCATATCCTCTGATTTTGGTGCAAGTTTAAAGCAATATGCTTAATAGCCTCAGTCTAGTACTTTGAAAAATTGCAATACTATCTATCTGTGTGGAAAGTCACATATCAATGACATTTCGTTGGCACAGTGGGTTTGGAGAAAAATGGCAAAAAAACCAGTTGGCACTGAGTTTTGAGAAAAAAAAAAAAGAATCAGAAAATGTGAGTCTGTATGCTGTAAACTCAAATTTTATTTGCCCATATATCACTTTGTCAGGGTTTTCAATAGTTCTTGTGGAAAATATGTAAGTGAAATACAAAGAAGCTTTTACATATAGTAAGGGTTTTCCCTTTAACCTAATTGGTGTTCTCCCAACCTATGCCATACCCAATATGCTGGGTAGCACAACATCATCCTCCTAAAAGAACTACATGAGCCCTCAAAGTACTTTCTCTGTTAAAGAGCCCATCCGTGCACATTTTGCAGGACACGTATGAGGCAGGAGGGTGTGTGTACGCACAGGCTGGATGGCTGGACCTTTGCCATGGATGCACAGGGATGTACCTTCACATGCTCATGTAGGTATTGATACCATGGTTGTAGATTCAGAGGAAAGCTGCTGTGTATTTCCAGTTCAACTCCAACTGGAAACTGGCAAACCACAGTCCTTTCCCTTCACACTGTAAATAACAGAAAACTAATAATAATTAGTGCTAAGGCATCAGTCTGCTGAAGCCTTTTTGCACACGGGATGAGACAGCAGCCTCTTGGGTTCAGAAATAAGGAGTTCAGAGTCTCTGCTGGGCTGAAACTGGCAGCTTCTGGCAGCCTTCGTAGGAGTGTGTGGATGGGACAGAAAGTTGCCTCTGTGCCGGCATAGGGAAACTTCTTTGGAGTCCTTGCATGGTGGTGGCCCTACAGTTTCCCTCCCAGAACCCTCAGAGTGACTTTCCTACTGCCTGTGATTAATCGTTGTAACACTTCAGCAGTGAAATCTGTTCCCCACATCCTGGCTCTGTAACTCAGACCAAGGAGTGACTTCATAGGTATTTTTCATGTGTGCAAACATTTTATTGCCTCATTCAAGCCCTCTCTCTTGGAGGCAATCTTTGTTTCAAACTACTGTTCCCTTAAAACTCTTGCCTGGGTTGTTGATGGTGGAGCTGCAAATATCACCACTAAAGACAGAAGCTGTAAAATAAATGGCACAAATAAACATACACTGTGTGTAAAGCACACACACATTGAAAGCCTTCCTGTGGTTTGCAATGGTTAATTCCTGCTCTGTTCCTTGAGAATCAGTTGAGAAAGATAGAAATCAGAAAGTAGCTCCTGACAATATGTTTTTGGGGTAAGTGCAAATTTTCAACATGGGTTGTTAATATGGCAACAGAGTGTTTGAAGGGACAAAAAAAAAAAAAAATGTTGGAGGGAAGGGAATAGCTCTTGTGAGACTCAGCTATGCCTGTCAGAACTGTTAAAGAGTCACAGTTTTTGTTAGGCATTAAACTGGAATCCCTGCTGTGCTTCATTTGGTTTCCAAAATTCATAAATGCAGCCTGTTTCCAAAAAAGTAAATTAGCTTATGAGTAAAGGGGGAAAAAAAAAGGCACGGAAGTTTGCGTGGAGTGCTTTAGAGCTTTCTTGTGATATGCTAATATATGTTTTATTTTACCCAATTGCCATTCAACAGTGTTGAACTTTTTGAATACACCATATGTAACGTCACATTACTGCACAGTCACATTTAATGAGATATTGCTGTACTAGCTATATATTTCCCCCAACTTACGTAGTGTTTAATCCGTGTTCTTGATACACCAAGACAGTGAAAACTGTGACTCTCCAGAGAATACGAATCCCTTACATTTTTATTTTAAGCAGTGATAAGCCGATCCTGAAGGAATACATCAACACAGCACAGATAAAGCCAAGTCAGTGGGCACAGGCCAGATTTTGCCATCACAGAGCCTGGCACCCAGCAGCGAGTTCACTGCAGCAAAGACTTTCAGCAAACAGCTTGTGAGCCAGGGTCTCCCACTCACACCCCAAAACTACAGCCAAGCAGGGCAGAAGCAATTCATGAGCCCAACCATCTGAGAAAGTGGGAATTTTATTCTTTGGGAAGCTTTCTGGAGAGAGGAGCCTTGAATGCAACTATTTGCTGGCCACAGTTACTTTTGAAATGGAGAAACAAGTCGCTTTTATACCGAAGGGTGAGAAAACATTTCTGCGAAAGTCAAGCAGGGGTGAAACACTGCCAGCCACACTCACGAGTTGCTGTCCGCATCCAGAGTTTTGGTGATGTGAAAAGGGATAAATGCATGTGTTTTGCTACACATTTCCTAAATAGCCAAACTTCTCACAATCAGATTGTTCGAACTGGGAAGGCAACAAATACAAATGTTTGCTCAACAATTATTTGGGGTTATGTGTGGATTCTTTTCTGTAAACCTGATATTATTGCTTTGGCAATACCAAATATATCTTAAGCTTCTGATTATTTAGCCTAACAATAAATATTTTTTTAAAAGAACAAAAAAATAAAATACAACTCACTTTAACTTTACAATTTATTTAGAGAAGTCAGACAAAAAAAAGCTTTACTAAACACGTAATATTTGGTAAAATATGTAAATACATAGTAGCTACATATATCCATTCTTGGGGTCCCAGTTATGCCTTGTTATGCTGTTCTGACATAAATATTTATGTGACATGTAACTCTGATATTTTTAACAGCATTCTCCATGATTTTCCAGTAAACATTATGTGCAAGCTGGGAGGGGAGGAACAGCGTTTATTAATTCACCAGTGAGGGAAAGACACCAGCTGGATGCAATAATGTTCAGGTATGTAAAAATGCACCCCAGTGCAGCTCAGTCATATCAGACACACAAGAATCCACCGTCAAGGTTGCTCTGCTGTGAGCAGCCTGGGATCTCTAATTAGTTGTGAACTCTCTCTGAACTTTTCCTTGAGCTTAGTGCAACATTGTGTAGCCTTCCTGGTGTCTACTAAGGGTGAAATCACACTGCAGCACTAATCTAATTCACGTAAAAAGAAACAAAGCATGAGATAGTCGCCTGCTGGAGGCCAGCCTTTTATTAGTTCCTGTGCTCAAAGAGGTGCTAGTCTCTTTAACCCAAAAGTGCCCTTTTAGGTCTGGTACTTTAAAACAAGCAGCGAATCATTTGTGGTAGTGATCTGGGACATCAGGTGTGTGCAGGCCCCGTGCCTGGAACCAGCAGTGGTCTTCAGCGGGTTTTCAGCAGCAGAACTGGTTTTCTGTGGAAAGAAGTGAGTTTTCTAAGATAGGTGATTTTCATATCCATCGAAAAACATACATAGGTTTTTCATATTATTCTTTTGTCAACCAAAAAAACCCCATTATAAACCCATAATGTTTTACCTGGAATAGTACATTTTTACTCAGAAGACAGGTAAAGAGGTACCATGGCTGCTTCCTCTCCTATCCCTTTCTTCCTGGGAGAGCAAGTGGAGCTAAAAAAGCCAGGATGCCACATAGCAAAACTTGGGCAAAGAACTGTTCATCCCTGCTACAGGATCCTAAGCAGGATCAAGATAAGCAGAGCTACTCTCCCACTTTCCAGGGAGCTGAGGTGGCATCTTTTCATCTGGTAGAGTCCTGTTTTCCTTCCAAGGATGTCCATATAACATAAATAGGAAAATTAATTCAACCATTTATTTTCAGAAGCAAAAAAACCTTTTTGCTTCTACATCCACAAAACCATGGTAGGATTAAATTAAACCAACATAAATGAGAAATAAAAGTAATTTTTTATTAATGGAAATCACTTTTCTGGGCTAATTTTCATATATAATCAGATGTTAAACTTATCTAATCCATGGGTCTGTTTCTATGCAGCACCATGTGAGATCTTAGGATCTGAAGTGGAATAACCAAGGAATTTACTTCATTTTCATTGCTGTTGATGAATGAATGAATGAATGAATAAATGAATGAATGAAATCCTGTGAAATTTCAGTGAAGTATCCAGTGAAACCTCCCCAAAATCCTTTGCACAGCACAAAATATGAATGTGCAGCCTGGTGCAGATCTGAATACGGCTTGGAAAGCCTGCAATGAATGGGAACAGCATTTCCTTGTGGCAGTGGGAGAGAGAACAGGATTGAGTGGATGTGGAAGCAAAAGGCACTCTGAATAATGAACTGCGGAATGAGAGTGGAGTCCAGATAGCAGTCCATACCTTATGGCTATCAGCAAGCAATACAGTGAGTGGAAATGGGCTCTGAAAAACACATTCAATCAGGGAAATTGCCCCGCCTGCAGCTCATTAACAGGATTAAGTCCTGATACAAAGTGACAGTCAGTATTATTTGTTTAGGCAAAAAGCTCTCTCCCTTTGTAGTTTTTGGCATATCCAGCTGGCTTTAACAATATGGATCTGAGACAGCTAGTGTAGCTTTAATGTTAAATTAGCCAGGGTTAAAAGCTTGCCAAAGCCAGGCAGGAACAAAGTGTTCTTTTTTGCAAAGCTGGCACACGGGGCCAGTTTCATTTCAGTAGCACCCATGTGGTGGCTACTCCATTTCCCGTATCCACGGCAGCGTTTTCCCAGGTATTAGATGTCACTTTGTCACCAGAGCTGTGCGATTGCAGCACGAGGGAGATCAGGCTCCCTGGGATGAGCAAACCCTGAACCCAAAGGAGCAGCCCTTTGCTTAGAGCAGGCTCATGCTGCCGAAACCTGAGGTCTGTTCTGAAGTCTAAACAAGAGATAAAGGCTCAAGTCCTCAGCTGGTAAAAATTAGTGCCGCTACTGTGAACTCCTGGAGCTGCTGCGGTGGCATTTCTTGTGAGGCAGCTGGAGCGTGGTTGTTCCAGCTCCCGAGGAACCAGGTCTGGAGAGGCAGTTCATGCCCCAGAGCTTCCTAAATACGGATGGTGGTCTGGATTTAGCTCCAAAAAATAAATGTATATCCAGGCTATTACAGCAGTTATTAAATTGCTGTTTCAAAATCAAACAGATTGTGGTTTATCTCTGTCGTTATATTTGGAGGGTAAGTCTGTGTATGTGGGTGCTAGACAGCAGAGCTTATGTCAATATATTTAGGGGAATTATTTGTGTATTCCTGTACAGCAGCATGGCATCCAGAGCATGGGAATGTGTTTGTTCCTACAAATCAGTAGTTTCCTTTCTAAATGCAACTACTGCATGAAGTTCCCTTGCCCCTGTTGCTGGCACCCCACTACCACATTGCCCAAGCCAGCATAAACCTCTTATTGCACTAAGAAAATAATATGAAACTAAAAAATATAAAAAATTACATTTCTCATTGTCCATAATTTTTTGCTGTGTTTCTTTTCCATAGCTTAATCAAATTCCTAGGCCTGGGGTGTTAGGAATAAAATTTCTCTGGAGTTTACCCTAAACCTGCTCATTTGCACCATTTTTTCCACAGCAGCTGGTGTAAGAGCCAGGAGCTTCTCTCTCAGTGCTGCAGTGCTTATGCCCTTGGGGTCATTCATCCATTCCAGTCATGGTTTAGGTGATCTGGGTTCGAGAACTGCAGTTTGTTTTGTTCAAGAGAAACCAACACTAAACCCTGTAACATTCTGCAGTGTCAGAACATGACATGCTAATATCTGAAATAAAATGAGAAATAAATATGATGATTTAAAATAATTGAAGTACTGTGAACTTTGGCATTAAGGGGGCAGAAGATGCTGGAAAAGTTTGCTCATGGCACAGCTTAGTGAAATCTTAATGATTAAGAGTCAGGCATGCAAGATAAAAGGAGTAGTGTTGAAAAAAGATAATAGATCAAAAAAGTTTGATTGAAAAGCAGAATACGTGGATGAAGCTGTACCAAACCTTTACAAACCCAACTTGTTTGTGCCTATTGTCCTAGCACTGAAAATAAATGGCCAGTATAACTATATAAGGCACTAGAATCTGTCATCACTTATGGCCAGAACAAGGCCATGGACAACGTACTGTAATACAATATAAGTAGCACAGCCATGAAACCAGAGTAATTTAATTTAGATCAGAGGATTCTGTTTGTGTGGTATAGACTTATGAATATAATAATTCTTAGCCATGACAGATTATCCTGCCTATGTACTACAGCACTCTGGGCTTTTAGAGAAATGCCATCCTCAGCTGCACTTTTTTATTTTTAGTCTTTGCCCTGTGATATGTATTAGATTTGTGGTATATATGAGCCACTAAAGACCAAATTGAAATCCCTAAATCCAGTATAGTCTCAGAGATCATAACATAAGCTGAAAACAACAAGAAAAAATTGTACCATTAACTCAGAGGATGTAGGTGATCATAAGAGGCTTTTTTTGAACAAGTAAGAAATAAATTCATGAAGGGCCCACGGAACTGGAAAGAATTATCCCTATTGCAAGACAATGTCTGTATTCAGCCAAGGAAATTTACGTCTTGCATATAGTAAATTATGTTTGAAAGTGTTGGAGAATAATGATTCCACACACATTTTTTCTTATGTGCGGGAAACAAGCAGGAAACCAGGAAAATTAGTTGCTCCATGCACTAGAAATGTCCTATTCCAGATCTTACAGGTATTGAAAAGCTTACAATTTCTCTGCTTTTGCTTTGCTTGTCTCTATTTTTTGTTAACATTTGTTAAAGAGCAGGTAGACACTGTCTGTCCATCTCCTTTCATGTGAGGATTATTTCATATCATGAAAAATGAGATAAATTGTTCCTGGTTTTAGGTTTAAATATCCCAGCAGGAAGGATGTGTGTTCCTAACCAAGAAAGATAGTGCTTGTTGTTCCTCTCAAGCTCATATCATCCCTACCTGATAATCTCCACCTTTGCCTTCTATGATCTTCAAGAAGATTTGAAGCACCAGATATGAAGAGCTCTTTGTGGTTAACAGTTGGACTCAATGATCTAAAGGGTCTTTTCCAACCTAAACAGTTGATCCTATGATTTTAAATTACTTTAGACTGCAGGCCAACTGTGCTTTAAGGCACCTCCACAATCCTGGCTCTGACCAGGACAGGGATCTTGGTGGATCTTGCTTTGATTTCCTCTCACTCCATGTGACAGCATCCCAGGGGTTAGACAATGAGGGCCGGCTGAGGGAGGTGGAATAAGGAGGTGGGGAGTGGGAATTTATACCAGCAGTATTCCCTGTATGGGAACTGAGATGTAACTGGAGCTCATCCTCATAATCAGAGCCCAAGAATTGTTCCAGGTTTCTGCAGTTCACTCTCAACCCTGGTTACTACAATTGTTAAATGTGTAGACAGAGACATCGCAAAATGCAAGCTGACATTTCTCAGCAGTGGCTTTCTTTACAATGTCAAATCAATTAATGATTATAAGTTTTTGCCCTAAAGTACAAGGAAGCCACTAATGCCCGTATCCATGTTTTATCATTACAATTGTCCAAAGTTTTCATAACTGCATAAAGTAAGTAGGAAAAAAGAATCCTGAGGGACCCAGGGCTTGTGTAGAAAAGAAGCCAGTTGGATTTATTTAGCTGCTTCATGTTGGATCATTGAATAGAAATTTGATAGTAGCACAGGAGCACAGTAACATCTTTTAACTTGTTTTTATTCCACCTATTTTAACTTCACAGAGATTTAGAAAACAGACACGGTGACCCACAAGTGTAGTTAGTTCTCAGCTTGTAGTGCATGTGTGAAGAAAGCATTTGTCTCCTTAGCCAAGGTTCTCTTGCATTCGTGGCATATGGAGCTGAACTATTCCTGTTTTCTCTTCTGACCAAAAAAGCATTGGATCAAACTTATGTCTGGTACAAGCATGTTGATTCCAGTTACTTCAGCAATGAATAAGACCCATAGCTTATTTTTAGGCCAGATAATGACCCCAGTGAAACAATACTGATGACTGTAAGTTTGGCTCACATTAATAGATTAAATGTGGGTAGATGCAAACAGATGGCATCGGTTGCTTTGTCGCTTCCTGGCAGAACTGGCCTCATTAAAACAGCAGTTTTGCTGAAGCTTTTGTGGCTGTGATTAAAGTTGCCAAAACTTTTAAATAGGCAGAGTTTCAAAGTGATAGCTGGGATGGTTTCCAAATGTATCTGGCATAGTACAGCACTCCACATTAAACTTGTAAAGCTGGATGTTTTTGAGAAAAAAGGAGATCTTTAATTTACCCAATAGGCTCTTTTATAATTTCATGTGTCATTTGCTGTATTTGTAAGAATGTTTGTTTCCCTCAAAAGAAAACAGTCAGTGGGATGCAGTGAAGGATTATTTAGTAAACAGTGTGCTGGACGGCTGCAGTAGCACTGATACTCCTTCTCCGAGCTTTGTCAGAAATGGAACAAGGTGAAAATGTTACACAAATGATAATTCACAAATGAATGTGGGCAAGAGGGAGAGAGGAGAGTTTGGAAGCTCAGGTGCCGGCAAAGGCAGAGGGTGACAAATACCAACTCTTATTCAAACTGCAGTTTGCTGCTTTTGCTGCAGGACCTGGTGCTGCTGGCAGGAAGACCAGCCACTGCTCTCAGGTTGAATTAATGGATATTTGCAAAAGCTTTGGTGTCTATTGCCCAAGGGAAGGGTGGCTTTCAATAATGCTCTGGTGCTACAGAGAAATGCCTTATCCACAGAGCTCCAGTGCAACCATGAGCAAACGACTTAACCTTTCTATGCCCTATTTTTGTCACTGTCAAGGTGGTTTTACTTTTTTTTAATGGGGAAGCGAAGGATATAAAGTTGTCTGAAGGTTAATTTCTGTAGGATGCTAAGAAAACTACGGTCTAGTGTCTGTCCAAGGGATAGATGTAAGTGCAGAGAGCAGAAGTGGCCTGACATTTCTGAGTTGAGGCTGAAGCTGGAAGATATATTAGCAGAAAATATTTTTTCTACCTGAAGTTTTCATAGAATTATAGAGTTGTTAAAGTTGGAAAAGACCTTTAGGATCATCAAGTCCAACTGTCAGCCTAGTACCCCATGTTCACCATTAAGCCATGTATTCAAATGCCAAACCCAGACTTTTTTTTTTTTTTTTTTAACCAGGAATGGTGACTCCACCACTTCCCTGAGAAGCCTGTTCCAATGCCTGAAAATCCTTTCCATGATTTTTTTTCCCCTAATACCCAAGGTAAACCTCACCTGCTGCAACTTGAGACCATTTCCTCTCATTCTGTTGCTTTTTACCTGGGAGAAGAGAACAATCCCCACCTGGCTACAACCTCCTATCAGGGAGACCAATGAGTTCTCCCCTGAACCTCCTGTTCTCCAGGCAAGTTAAAAATAATGGGATTGTTTTTTGCTGGTAATTAGCAGGTTAAGACTTGGATCTAATAGTGGGAGATACTGAGTGAAAATTGAGATGAATCTGATGAGTGGAAAACGTATTTGACATTTGGAGAAATTAACCCAATATTTTATAGGTCTCAAATATATAGCAATCGTTTTCCCTCCCCAGGTTCCAAGAATAATACAAACAGGCCACATAGAAAACCCTGAAGTTTGATACACGGTATCTGGCTTTAGGAAGGAGATTATATTTGCACATGTGCTGGTCTATTGCAGTTAATGATATATGAGAAACACAGTTTTAATGGGTTCACATATTATTTATTATGGGAGCAGAACATCATAAATTTGATAACCAGATCCTACTAATTTGCCAAAATATGTAAGAAACACAGTGGCATAATTGTGTTTGTACTGTACTCACTTGTGTGGAGAAGTTTAATTTATATTCATGGGAAATTTCCATTCAAAGGCAAATAATGCAACAGTATTTACTTCTGTGCATACTTACACAAGATCTCAAACAGACATGCAAAATTCTACTACAAAATACTGGTATCTCCAGGAAAAATAAAATAAAAAAAAGACTATTTTACAATTACAAATTAGAAACTGCTTATAACATTACTTTGAAAAATATCTGGAAGAAGGGTTTTGAACATTTTGAACGTCTGCAAATTTATGGAAAAATATTGTCCCAGTAATAAAAGTAGAAAGTAACTAAACATCTAATGAGAATCTATTCCACTGATTTATTAAGTCAGGTCCTGGAGACACGAAGATCAATCTGTGAAGTACAATTCTGTACCATCGCACTGTTAGACCCATCTTCTAAGCCAGAAGTCAAGAGCAGCTCAGCATGAGGGAGCTTCTAATCACTCTGTGAAACTTTTCTATCTTCTAAGAGCAGAGACTAATTCTAACTATAATATGAAAGGGACCAGTAGTGTTGGTGAAGGGTAGCTTGTTACTGAAATGACACATTCCCTCCACACTGTGTTTTTATAACAAATACAAAATCATTCATGAGTGGCAAAACCATCTCCAGTTTCGAAGTAAAAGCAAGAATCCCATTCAAAGTAGTGTAATGAACTGTCAGTAATAGATATTCTCAAGAGATTATTATTTTAGCTCTTTTCAGGAGGATCAGGAAGGAGAAGGGGATGGAGGAAGGAACTCAACCAAGCTGTGCAAATCTTATTATTTCCATGCAGTGAGTGATTCTTACATCCAACACTTTCCTGCTTTTGCAAAGGAAGTTGAAAATTATTTGACTTGGACATGCCATTTAAGACAAAACTACGGTGTCTACAGGAAAGACCTTGTGCTCCCCTCAGGAGGAATATTCTTTCCCTTCACTCCCTCAAAGCAATTCACTGGCTTACTGGATGTGAGTTGCACAAAGCAGTGCCATGCAGGGTGTTTTCCCCAAGAGAGGAACACACTTTAATGGGACAGCTTATAATCACTCTCACTACTCATGAATTCCCAGCTCTTTTTCCATGATGGATTTTCACGAGCGGCCACCGTGGCTTCCCCTTTCCTTCACATGAGGAATTTGCAGTACTTTCTCTCTGATGAGAAAAAGGAGGAGCTCAAGTAGATTCATATGGTTCAGTGAGCTCAGGTGTAGGTGTGATGAGCTGCTTCCAGGTTTCAAGAAGGAGGTGGAAGAGTTGGTTTTGTTCACCAAAAGCCGAAGCCTGACTCCAGCAGCGATGTAGCTCGGCTGAGAAGGTGACAGGTTGCAGGGCGGAGATGATCTACTCATCTTTTCATTCATCTTTCTTGAAGGTTATGCACTGGATAAAAGCCACAAAGAACAATCTGAAGGGCTGTAAGAGATCATAGTTGAGATATGATTTCCTTATTATTTGGCTCCAAAAATTATGACAGTACTACCAGTTAGGGAGCTGACCTGCCATCTCTGAAGGCTGCATGGAAAGAAGGACCAGGAGCATGGCAGCATTTCTCAAAGGTCATTGGAAACAGAAAACCCTCTAGCAAAATCTGAAGACCTGAAGGACTTCTTTGAATATTAAGGCTGAAATCCTTGCTACCCTCTTTGTGCACATGTGCACAAAAATATGGATGTGTATTTTCAGACTTCTGAATGCCAGTTTGTCATGGGTCTTGAACAACTGTTAAGCCTATTCCACGTGAAAGTATGAACTGAGAATTAGAAGAAAGAAGGATTTAGTTTTGCCAATAACTGTGAATAAAAAATAGATCAGAAAGGAGAAAAAGAGAAGCTGAAAGACTATTTTCAGTACTCCTTCAGGCCTGGAAAGTCCCTCATTTAAGGAATTCTGTGATTCTTCAGGGCTTTAACAGCAAATGTTCCTTGATCTTGGTGGTGTTTTGTTAAGCTGCTATTTTAGATGTATAGTATTCCAGGAAAAAGAGTGGTCCCATAACCAGACTTTCTTACATCCTCTTTCCTAGAAAACACGATGGTTCATTTGACACATGGTTGTACTTACCAGCTGCTCTTTTGCACTGGTTTTATTGACTTCATTTTGAAATGATTGACTTCAGAATAAGCCTCTGTGTTCTTCCTCCTTGCAAACAGAGAAGTTAAAGCCCGTGCGAGTAGATTCAGCATTTAGACTCTTCCTTATCTGATTTTGTCCCTGAAAAGCCATATGTCAGCTAATGCTTAATAGGTGATACTGGTTTATCTCAGTAATGGGCTGCCTGGAGTGCAGCGTGGGAGCAGCAGGGGCTGCTGCCTGTCCATGGCCTTTCAGAGCTGTTAAAAGACACTCACATAAGGCATGGGCCGTGTCTCCTCCTTCCTTTGACCAGGCAAACCCATGGCTTGCCAAACAAACACAAACAAGGCATTGTAGTCTGCTCGAAATAAAAACATTTGCTAATGGGGAAATAGAGCCCTCGGTGGAAAAATGAGACTCAGAAACAGCAGTCAAGTGTATAAAAGCTTTAATCCATCACTCTTCTGGTGGGATGGGGTGCCAGGTCAAAGAGACAGGTGGGATATTTGTTGTTTGGAAATGCCATCCCTCCAGTTACTTGCTATTTTCTGCTGAACAAAAACCAGCTTTACCTCACCCTCCAAAAAACCCCCTGTTTTGTAAGTGTATCAGTCAGAAACTTGCATAATTTTTTGATGCTGTTTTGCCTTGAAAAAAAGTGGGGAGTAAACAAAATCCTATCTTGGAGAGGTATAGTAGAGCAATTTCTCCTCACTCCATCTTAAAGAATAAGTGAGAGGCAAGCAGTGACCAGCTCAAGGAAGCCACAGCTGGTCTAAATTAGCTCCCACAACTGGTCTAGCAGGGGACAGACACAGTGGAGTAGTCCAGCTGCTCTACACTGCTGTTCCAGTGATCCTAAACCCTGTATTTTTAAGCTAGCAGAGGTGTTTTGCGTCAGCGCCGTGTTATAAAGCCACTAGTGTGCACCACTGAATAGGAAATCCACCTCCTGAACACCTAGACACTCAGTTTATTCAGAGAAATCCCTGCCTTGAGCAGTATTTCTCTTTATGAGGATTCCTGTCTAGGTGGATTGACTTTCATAGGAAGTGAAACATATTTTCCAGATCCACTTCCATTTATTTCTATGTAGGGGAGAGGGCATCCAAAGCAACCTTGCAGTAATGTGCATACTGAGCCCTTGTTCTTACAAAGGGCCTTATAAGTGCTGGGAGAAGTCGAAAGAGCTAGAAATGGATGTAATCCCTCTCTAAATTGCCAGAACAGTGCAAAGGGCCTCCTGAGTGTAAATAAAATTCAGGGCATAGCTGAGAAAGTTGTGTTTCAAGATGTCCCTTCCCAGAAGCCCTTGTTTCACAGAAAGCACCAGAAGAGGGGAGCCTGGGAGAGAATCAAGAGGGCAAAGAAGGGAAAAGAAAAGAAACATTTTATAGATCAATATCCCTGTCAAAGGCAACTATTTTCTCCTGTTTTATCTGGCACAGATAGTTTTGGAGGGGATATTTTTAGAATATGTTACATGAATTTTTGATTACCTTAAGAGATTTCTTTTCTGCCAAAACAAAGGCATCGTATTTCTCTAACCAGAGTGTGGCACTTACTGTGAGGACAGCCAAATCTTGCACATAATCATTGAGGTCATATGCAAATAAAAGGCACCATACTTCGTGCAAATTCCCATTTTAGCTGTTCTTACAACATTTCTCATTTATAATATTGTAACTGTTTTATGAAAAGCTCTCTGGGACCGGTCTATTAAACCGTAACCAGCCTGCGTTCCTTCAGCTCCTGCTGAGGAACTGCCTTTAAGAAATATTTTGAGATTTAAAAATCAAGAAAAAGAGATTAAAATGCTTTTTAGCAGCCTAGTTTGAGCTCATCCTTTATCTGCAGTAATATCTGTAACAACTTGTTCACCTGCTGTGGCCATGGTCCAGCAGTGATGGTGTCAATGGGATGGGAGACACAGGAGGAGGTTCCTGTGCTGCTTCTTCTTGTCCTTCAAGTGACCAAATGCTACCACTTGCTGCAAAAATTGGGGTTCACAGCCCTGTTAATCCCTCGGTACAGTCACGGCTTTTCTCTACTCACCATTTCGTCACTCCCCATTACCTCCTTCCTCCCATCTCTTCTGCCCCACCCTTCACCAAATTTCCTTTTTTTGTCCTTTCTCTGTGGAAAACATTTGTCTGGCATGTTGAACGGCTTGTGGGAAGCACATTGTCTCGTGTGCTCCTGCCTGAGGAGGCCAAGGCAGGGGCTGCTGCACTGTAACATTTCTCATATGTGAGTACTGTAATCAGGGTATGGCAGGTAATGCTTGCTAACAGAGTATTCCAAATCCACTGCTGGTATAAAAGGAATTAATACCGGGTTTGAGGACATTCAGATTATTGTCCCTGCTGACTCCTTTCTGCAATCATACCTTACAAAGCTGCCTACTGGTCTCCTGAGCCGTCTTGTTCTGGCCAGTTACCCACATCATGCAAAAACAAGTACTGCAATGGGGAAAACAAAACCATCTTTTTTGTGTCACTTCAAGCAAATGATTGCCTGTTTTAAACCTGTACCCAAGACAGCTTTTTTTATTTTTGGTGCAATAATAGGGTTAGGTGAGAGTGGTGGGAAGATTTTGAACATTTGGCCTTGTAGTATGGACTTTCTGTCCCTTCCTTTCTGCACAAAATCTTGTAAATGTTTTTTAACCACCTGCCATCTCTGCTTCATCTTTTAGCTGCTATTTCCACAATCCCCACTTCAGAAATATCTTCCCATCTGTACCCCTCTGCTACCTTGGCTCTTGCAAAATTGTAGACTCTTGTTTAAGTCACACTTTTCCCTCAGAGTTCAACCTGGTCCTTTGTACTTATCTGAATGACAGAGCTCAGCAAATTATTTTTCATGTCAGGCTGCATAGGCTGCCAGCTCTTTCAGTCATCGCTGGCCTCCTGTTTCAAGAAAACTGACAATGAAGAAGTTCTGGCTATTCCATTGCAATTGATAAAAATCTTTATTTCATGGGTAACAGTAAGAAAACACCAGGTAAAGTCAAACACTTCCAGGAGAGTAAAAAGAAACCCTCTCTGAATGGCTGGAATGACAGATCCACTTTCTTCATGAGGTAGATAAAACATACCATGCCAGTGCCATCTGGAAACTGCTCAAAATCACCTGCCCTGGTGCAAGACCTTCTTCCCTTGCTCCAATCCCTCCTCACAGAGCGATCATGGAGCATGGCAGGAATTGTTCTGTACAGGTAATCACTCCTGTCACGCTGTGTGAGCAATTTGTGGCTTGTTTTCCTGACATGATCTGAAGGCAAAGAGAGCTGACCCATCTCCTTGCAATACACCCTCTGTCCCCGAGCAGAGAACAGAACAGAATGGAATAGATTCAACTGTTTCTGTTGGAAGGGACCTACAATGACTATCCAGTACAACTTCCTGACCTATTCAGGGCTGACCAAAAGTTATAGAGCATATTATTAAGAACATTGTTCAAATGCCTCTCAAACCCTGACAATTTTGGGCCATGCAATGTCATTTTCTGTGTCTCCCCCTCTTTCTGTTTATCTTGCTTTTCAGAGACAGTGTGGCATCGGAGAGGATCTTTATTACCTTCCCCTAAGTGCAGCCGTTTTGCCCAAGGGACAAGGAATGAAGGGACAAAGGTTTTCCTTGTGTGCAGCAGCAGACAGCCACATCCTGTCGATGTGAGATTACAGACCCCTTCCACAATGGTAATAAATTCTCAAAGTCAACTGGGTGAAGAGAGCACCTGAACATGATAGTGGCACATGGTGCTAGCATGGAGCCCTGGAGCCTCGTGACACACATGTCCAGTGTGTTTCCAGTCATCAGATCCCATACTTATGTCACTCACTTACTTTGTAAATGATAATGAAGGAAAAGGACCCTCTCCCTGTGCAAGGTTCCCTTTCACTCCCTCTCCACATTTGCATGCAGACACTGTCTGATTTCAGCTTGTAATAGATACCAAATTGTCTAAATGAATCTTCACTAAAAAGCCACTCTCTTACTTCTGTTTTTCAAGCGTCTCTTTCCTTTCCTGACTGCCATCAGAAATGTTTTTTGCCCAAAAGGAAAGAAATAAGTATTAATTTTACAGAACTCAGACGCGAGCACTGGTGTACAGGCAGAACTTTATTTACTAACCCAAAGAGTGCAAACTGTTTATGTTTGAACCAGTGGTTAAATTCTTCAGGGAAGTTTAGTACAAAATTATACCCTCGAAGCAGAATGTTTAGGTTTTCCACAGAAAGGCTTTGACTCTTTATGACATTGTGTTGTTTTGCACACTAATTTCTATGGACTATTTTCTTTTTTTGGCCCTATTCAGTTTTAAAACTCTTTGTTGTAAATATTAGGACTCCTAAGTGATTCCAAGACTGATGCTGAGCCTCTTTGAGGATATGTCAAAGTGAGTCTCTGAAGATGCAGGTTGTTCACTGCTCTACCTCAAATAAGATGGGAATATCACGGTGTGAGTTCATCTATGGCTGCTCCTTGGTTGTTTCTGAGCACCTGAACATCGCTTTTATTTTCTGTAGGCCTGCATAACGTTCCTGTCACAGAAAGGTGGCTCCAAGCATTCGATAGGTCCTCCAAGAAAGAAAACTATGTTTTTCTTTTAATTTCTTGCAATGCCTCAGTGCTGTTTCTTCCTTGAACGGGATGGCTCAAGAGGCTTGTAGAAAGATACAAAATACAGCTTTCCGTCCAGCTGATTAGTTATGTCTCCTCTTCTTTGAATTTCTAGCTGCTGTGTACAGAAGTGGGTTCCTTGGCTTCAAACTAAGCTGATCAAATTCCAGGTTTCACAATTACAAGCCACTGTAGTATTTCTTTGGAGTACCAAACTCTCATGATCTGAAATAACTAAGCCTTCATATTTTACCAACCCTTCTTCTGGGAGGAAGAGCTTCATAGGAAAATACTACCTCCTGTGTCTCCTTTACAGGATCAGAGTCCATCTCCATTTTCCATTGCCCCTGATGACTTCTCCAGCCTCATACAGCTGGCCCAGGCCTTTTCAATAAATGTGACTAATAACTGAATTAATTGCCTGTATTTTCTTCCCTGTGGAAGGTTTTCTCCTAGGGCTGTATCCATTCTCCCAGTTGTGCCTTGACCAGTTTCAGGTGGGTTTTAGAAGTTCTCTTTGACAGGGCATTGCAGGCCCCATAGTCTGTGCAGGCATCTTTCTCGGTACTTTGGATTTTGGGGGTGTTGAATGGGTGGAATTATATATATAATTTCTTACTTTGGCCCGAAAAATATCATCCAAAATCCAAATGTTTCACTTTTTTATAGATTGATTCTTTACTCAGGGAAGTGTCTCCTTTTCTAAGGATGAAGAAGCTATTTGTCCAGGTCACATTTTATTTCTGTTTTGGACCAGTTTTCTTTCAGAATTAGCGTGGCTGACATGTGCGCTATTTACAATTCATGTATTATCTTATAAAAGCCATCCCTCCAGTTTATTATTATTGTTTCCCTCCTTGTTTCTCACAGACACCCCTTTGTAGAGTGCATACAATAGGTTTTGGCGTAACTTTGACTTTCTACTTTTTTAAAGTTCATTCTGTTATTTAGTCTTTTTCAAAGACACTCCCAAATTTACTGCCATTTCAGCTGTATAAGGTGATGTTGATTAGCAGTGTAATGTTCCTACTCTTCCATTTCTGCATACTTGGTGTGTGACACGACCTTTCCAAATCTTTTGCCTTGCATAAGGTCTGTTGTTCCCCAAGCTTCTTCCTTGGGGTAGGAAAACAGAATATTCCTTCTCATGAGCTCTTCAGCAGATGCCATTTGGTGGAAGTTCTCATTTAAGACAGGAAAAGTGTCTTTGTCACATTTTTGTGGTGTTACATCCAGGTTTAGGTACTGATGTGGTTTCCAAGGTGCTGAAGAACTCTTGTTTTCTGCTTTCATTAAACCAAATTGAGACCTCTGAAGTGGGTCTGGTGGTGACCCACTGGTACCTGCCTCTCTTCGTGCCTTGTGCACGGTTACAGCCCTTTGGGGGCATGAAATGTGATTAAAACCTCCTGGTAAAGCACAGGTTCAAGAATCCATTTCCAAAGAAACTACTGAAAAGACTTAGAAAAATCACCTTTCAAATATTTAGTATTTCCCAAAAGGTCTGGGTAAATTTTTTGTGTGAAATAATTTATTTATTAAAAGAATGCATTTTAGTTGGCCAAAATTAACTTTGCTATTTCAGTTAAATTCATCAAAGAACTGCAATTGGTTTGTATTTGGGGGATTTATTTTCTACATGCAGGCATTCTGAAGTGATTGATTTCATCCCAGAGATAAAGCCTACATTTGCTTAGGTGAAACTTAACCTAAACCTTCCTATTATTCCTCTCTGACTGTCTAGGAAACTTAAGCGAGTAGCTCAGGTGTAGATATTGACTGTATAGATGTCTGTGGTTACAGGGATAAATCCCAGCTGAGCCAGTCAATGGGAAAATACGTCCCTTTTGTTCAGCAGCACATAACAAAATCCCAGGAGCTTACACACTTTGTTGAAAAACGTCACAGGATGAGACAGATTGGGACAGACGAGGTTAAAAAATTTATTCAAGGTCATTTAGCAGCTTAATGGCAGGGCTGAGAAGGGAGCGAGGTCAGTGACTCATTCTCCAAATCAAATTGCATCCCCTAATTATTTAGGAAGTTTCTTGGCATTGGGCATGACTGAGAGAGGAGAGAGGCAGCCCCACTGCAAAGGACTGAACACAGAGGAGACTGAACACAGGAGGTGCATGACAGCACCAAAGAGGTGAATGACTTCATGGTGTCCTTTTGGCCCATTATTTCTCTTGGTGAGCATTTTGAAAGGAATGATTTGTTAAAAGTGATTTGAATGAGGCAGAGATGTAAACAGAGGAACTGGCAGGATGCTTTAGACACAGAAGAAACAGGGAAGAGAGACATAAGAAGGCAAAGGGAGCAGCAATCTGGACCATGAAGAAAGGAGTGGAAGGAGAGGATGATAAGGAATTTGGAGTCAGTTGGAGCATCCAAATACACACAGCAAAGGTGGGGAAAGAAGAAAAAAAGGCCATTTGGTGATTGAGCAGTTTCTGGGTTAAAAAGAGTGAAGATCCTAGAGATGAGAGAAAACTACAACTGTAAACAGTTCTTTGGAGTGTCCTTCAAAGGTACAACTCTTGCAATTCCTGCAGGCTCAGAACCAACCTTCCACCTGTGCATGGACATGGAGCCAAGAGTGTGCTTTGGAATCCTTTCAGCTTCCGACTGGCTAGCACCCTGTATGGCCTGACTGTGTCTGGCCTTCTTAAATGTTTACATGGGGTGCTTCATATACTGAATGAGCATGTCAAGAATATTTTCTGCAGGATGGTTGGAGGAAATAAAAAGGGTTCTGCGAATGAAGGTTCTGCACATTCCCGCTGTGAGGAACACCATCAAGAAAGAAAAGTACAGAGTGGGAGCCCATGACGTGATTTTGAAACAGAAATATAGGAATCAAAAATTATCTACAATAGAACTCACTGGAGAATTCTGGGTTTGCACTCAGAAGCCACAATTACACACATACAAAATTATTATTTCCTTCTCCCTCTCCATGAGGCTGGCACTTGGCTTTGTTGTGTGATTTCCTGGCACCTTCACACCCAGCAAGAGGACCGGCCCAGGTTTATCACTAGTGAAGCTTTCTATAGAGAAGCAAGTAACTTAAATATGAACTCAGAAGAAAAACTGGTTAAGAATATATTCTAAGGTGTAAAACAGAAAGAGAAGGAAAAGCCTTTAGTGTTACTGAAATGGTTTTTTTTTTCAGATTATTTAATAGGCATCAAAATATTTTCCCAACCACTTCCTGGCTGCACTTGAGTAGTGGAAACTTATTTCTCTGTATTCACAGTTACAGGGAGTTGGACTTGCAGGGAAAAGAATGTGTCTTTGTATCTAATTTCCAAAGACACACACTATCTATCTGCATGTAGATGGTGATCCAGCTGTAAGAACAAAAAGATTGTTTTCTTACCTGCAAGGGGATGCAAGACAGGTGAGGGGCACTCCGTCCTTTCTGCTCTGAGCTTGGGTTCTTGGGTGAGCAGAAGGCCAGAGGAACAGGTCTAAGAGCACAGGGCAGCACATGGGTAGCACATGGGCAGCACATGGGCAGCCTGTCTCCCCCTCCCCTCAAGCTTTAACCTTGTTCTCCAAAGCTATAGCTATGAAAGCACCTCCATCTCTGTTCAAGCCCCAGAAGATGTCTGGAGACTCTGGAGAAGCATATTGAAGTACTCAAATTCCATACAGGAAAAATTTCTAGGCAGAAAAGGCAGAACTGTGTATAGAAACGGGAGTGTTTGGTGGCCCTGTGGCTTCTTGCAACACAGGGAATCATTTATCAGCGCTGCTCACACCAACATTTGTTTAACTACTTCTGTCCATGATCATTCCTGAGCCTGGTATCCAAAATGGATTTGCTGTTGTACGCTCAGTTCTTGCCCCTTAGGAGGTGCAACTTGAACTGGAAAGACAGGGGGTCAGGATTCAGATTAAACACAGTGGGGATTAGATGGTAGCAGGTGAAAAAACTCTGCAAGGCTGTGATATTAACAGCAAGGGATTGGCTGCCTGTGAGGGTTATGGTCCCAGTGCTGGTACCTTGCCTGGATTTCAGTTTTCACTCCACTCTGCACAAGTTGAAAGGTAAGATGAGAAATGGAGAGAGCAGTGTAAGCCAAATTCTTGGCTGAGGGTTGAAATGCCCCAAAGTTTGAATCAGTTCTGAGCCATAGGTCCTGTCTTAATCCTAGGTTTTTGAGAAAATAAAGGGAGGTATTGGGAGATAATGTTGGAAAAGATTTCACAGAAGTGTTTTATCCTACAATTCTACAGTTCCTCTAAGGCAGGGTCAGCTGTTCTCATGGACACTTAAATCATCACTGCTTCAGCTGTTTATAAGACCATCCTGTGGTGGAGGTTTCACAAGATCTTGATCAAGATTTCCTAGCCCAAAATTAATCACATCAAAAGTCTCCCTGGATAGCTAACTTGAAGTTCTCTTAGTGGTGTTGAAACCAATTACTCCTTGTCCTATCATCAGTGCACATGAAGAGCTGTTTGTCTTTGCTCTGCAGCTGCTTTGTAAGCCTCTACTGCTCCATTTCAGTCCTCTTATGTGAAGATTAAATAAACCATGTTTCTGCACATCATGTTTACTACAGCTCAGACTGTGCTTTGTGTCCTTTTCTAAACACCCACAACTGGTCCAGCTGATAAAGCTAATTTAGGAAAGAGGAGAAAACAAAGGATACCTTGATTTCCACTTAGGACCAAAATGGATTGAATAGAAAAATAGACAGTAAATTAAAGAAGTCGATACCAAGCCCCCCTCACCGTCCACCTTTTCTCCTGTCCAGACATGCTGTGTACATCCATGCAACTCCTTCTTTTACTCCAGCAGCTATGAGGTTTGTCAGCCCTTTTGTGGTAATTACTTTGAGTGTCTGAAATCAAAGCACCTGCCAGAGAAGTGGCTTGTTTTACAAAATCAAGGCCTATTGAAACATTTTAAGGAAAACAGTTGTTTCATTCTCTAAAGATACGGATCTTCTCTTGAGTCAAGGAGAGAAGATAAAGGGGAAAGTTTGACATTTGACTTCACTCTGGAATGCAGGTAAAGTCTTGTAATATAAACTCTGAGATGAACAGGTTTGATAAAGATATCATTTTAAACTAGTGTCCTTTTCCTTATTTATTTGTAACTTTGAAAGAAAGACAAATAACGTTATCTTTGTCATTGGACAAAAAAAAAAAAAAAAAATCAAGCTGGCAGCTTTCACTGAGAAAGTCCGAGTGACTTTCATGGCTACCATGAAAGCACGTTGGTCTGTTTGATCTTTTGTTGACTAACTGCAGGTTTGGGGATGTTACAATACATGTTTACGTAATGTAGGCTAGTGCAAAACCTCACCTCAACTGAAAAGACACAGCTGGTTTTAAAAGCAAGCTAGGCCAGGATATAAAGCAAAAGAAGTTACACAATAAGTTAAGAAATTTCAAAGGTAATGCATGGGCTGTACAGCCAGCATGAAAAAAGACAAAAAGATTCTACATTACCAGAAAGGAGTGCAAATAGACTGGGATTTTGTGGGATCCCTTGTAGTTCAAAGCCAACTTACTGTTCAGAATAGAGCCAAAACCTATTCCCTTTGAGGGTTATTTATTAAAACTAATTCAAACATCATCAATGAAGTCCTATGCTAATCCTCCTCCTCAGGAAAATTTGCTTTTATAGTTCCTTTCTTATTGCACTGTCCCAGATCCAGGCTGCTCCCAGGAGCCAGATTTTCTAATGCTGATGCTGAGAGGGAAACCATTTGTGACGCAGGATGTATTCAGCTGATGCCCAGTATCTGTCACCTGGATCATGCAATTCCAGTGTCTGGCCACGCTGTGCCATGGCTGTGCTCAGCTGTGAACAGCAGTGCAGTAACACGAGGATTTATAGCAGATGACCATGAGGTGCTTTTGCTGCTTCAGGGAAGTCAGACTCCCGGCCTGAATGAGGCACAGGGACCTGCAGGGAGCTAAGAGCTGGATCACAGGAGCCAGAAACAAAACTGAAGTAAAATTTCTGCCAGAAGAAAGTGCTAAGGACAGAGCTAGACCTTCAGCCCTGCTCACAGTAGTCTGTGACTAATGCAAAGGGACAAAACCCTTAATTAAACTTCTACAAGGTTCCTACAATAACTTAGCAGAAAAGGATTGGATTATTATCTCCAAGGGATTGCTGCTGAGGTCTTGACGTACACACATGGCATGGTTCAGGGGCGTTATTTTCATTGATATATAGTGGGGTGTCCTGGACAGAAAGGTGCGGGCAGGCACATGGGCTGAAGCAGTGTCCAGAGGATGTAGTTTGGGATCCTTGAGAACATCTGGGGTGTGCTGTAACAGAGGGCTTGATTTTGTCTCCCACAAAAGGGATCTAAGATTGCTGTGTGAACCGAGCAACCTCTGCGAACTCAGTGGTAAAGGGAGTGCTGGGGGGCTGCTTCTGAAGTGTGGAACTGCTCTAAACCAAAATACTCATCTAACGTGGCCAATGTCTACAGAAAGGGAGAAAGGACAGCCCACTTCTCTTCAAAACACAGAATGTCCCTTGAAACCACAGTGATGAGGTTTCTTGCCAAAGAGCATGAGTTCAGGTTGCTCCCTGGCCTGCAGGGCGTTGGACTAGATTGTCCTTGTGGGTCCCTTCCAAGTTAGATATTCTATGATTCTATGATCTTGGTATCAAACTGCACTAGAGGTGAGTGCTGTTATCTCCATGCTCTGGTCCATGGCTGGAAGCTGTGGAAGTCAGTTCATCTGTTCTATTTCACATCAACTTTACTGCATTGTTATTACTTCTTGGACAGCTGGTGCCAGAGAAAAGCACTTAGTGGGCCACTGGGTCTTCTTGATGGTTTTGAAATACCCACATCCTTTTGCTTTTAAAGATAAAAACTTTCCATAGACTCCAGAAAGCTGTGGGATTTGAGCTTCACTTACTGAAATAATCAAGAGGAGATACTCTGAATTTTGCAGTGTTGATAAGTCATAACTGTTTATTACTGGGAATCTTATCATAACTGGTAAAATCTTGGATTTCAGTGTCTTTGTGATTTATTGAGTATTTTGTGGTTATAAGCTGCCTGTTGATCTGTTCTTAAAAACAACAATTAAATTTAACTGTGTTCTTTAGAGGAAAAGTGAAATTTAAGAGACACTCCATAGTTTGTCCATGATTCATCCTGAAAACTTGTTATGCAAGTAGTGACCAGCTATGCTGGTAAACAGAGAGGGAACAATTTTCCAGTTGTGATGTGGGTTATTTTCAAATTTACTGGATGAAGATGAATCCGCTGCTCTTAGCTCAATGGAGATGGCTCCCCTCCGGCTGAAACATTCATTAAGCTCCATATGAGCACTGTCTTGTTTGGGTTTGGAGAAAACCATCTAGGAGTTCGCCAGAATGAGAGCTGCACAGTTCCTACTAAAATTTCAGCTTGATCCATGGGCCAGTACAGGTTATCCCGTTTCAGAGTGCTCTCTTTAAATTCAAGTGTTTCCTTCTTTTTTGTTCAACCTCAAAGGAAGCAGCCTGGTAGCAAAAGCTCCTACAAAGTCTGTTATGGGAGCACTCGTGCTTCAGCCTTGGAGGCAGGTGGTTTGGAGAAATGGGGATGTGCACACAGTTTGGCATTCCTGACAGCAAAGGCTGAGCATGGAGGGGTCTGGGGGACAGATGAGAGCTGGAAATCTGGGAACACTTTTTAATGAGCGTTGGTTCTTGTTTCCTTGGTGGATTGTGTTTAAATGTTGCTCAGTCGATTTTTTGGCATGATAGTTATTATTTTGAGTAAGGACTTGGAGTGCTGGTTAAAACAATGGGAATACATCTGAAATCCCTCTGAGGGGTCTCAGTGGTCCCAGCAGATACGCTGAAGAGCAAGCACAGAATGAACACTCAACAAAAACCTTGAGAAGTATTTAGTTAAACTAATTGATATAGATATTTTAATTTTAAGAATGAACAGACATGCCCAGAAATCTGTAAGTAATGGGGGGATAGGCAAAGGAACCTTTTTAAATACAGAAAATTCCTTAACTTTCCCAGAATTTGTTTAATATAAACTCCTCAACAGAGTCGTAACTGTCTGTGAGACATTTCAGAGTGCCTTGGCTCTGCTTTCCCATTGCTACGCCTGGCTGAATGTGGAAAATACACTGCGAGCAAGGATTTCTCTGAATAAACACATTTGTGTGAATTTGCTTCCATCTATAACTAGCTCTCACAGTGAAAATTCAATTCCTTTTCATGAAACAAAGTCTTGTTGCCTCAGGGATAGAGACAGTTTTCAGATTGCATTTCATAATTCAGTCTGCAGTAGACTGGGTTTGACCGTGAGGACCCTCCTGGGGACCATTTTCATCTTCGTAGTCTGTGGGCTCTCTCCTCTGGGCAGCAACTATTTATTCAATTTCTGAAATAAGTGAGGAAGGAAGAGATGGGACCAGTGTCCCTGAGCTGAAAACGCCCAGCTGATGGACTGTGAACAGGAGAACTACTTTCTGCACACTGCTTTCACTGGATTCCCAGCGGGCTGCCCTGCCTGAAATGTAATACAGTCATAGCAATTGTAAAAAACTTGTCAGAAAACACCATTTAAATTAGGCTCAGTTATGGCTTTGAAAGTAAAACACATCTTGCAGTAGTTCTGAGGTAGTCTCCTGTTCTTTGCAAAGTACAGGCTGTGTGAGGGCTCTGATACTTGGGGTTTTTACAGCAGATCTACCCCCAAAGACCCCCTCTATTATCAGTAGATTTACTGTGCTGAGCATCTGCTTTAATGGCCTGGACCAAAGGCTGTCGGAATCAATGAGGAACCTCTCCTGCCTTCAGTCAGCTCTGGTGTAAGGCCTAAGAGAGACATCATGGGAGTTCCTGAGCATTTTAGGTGTTATTTACAGTGGACTGCTGCTGGGGGAGTGCTAAATCACGGAGTTATTCCTCTGCGGGGGAATATAAATGGCACTCTGCTCTGCTGCTCACACAGCTACAACACCTTTCCTGTTGCAATGATTCATGCCAGGTCAAGGGAGCATATGCAGTGGAAATACACTTCATTGTGTTTTATCACTTGTCAAGTCCTATAAACACAGGTCTTTTTAAAAATTTTTGGGGTATTCTCATTTTATTTTGGCTGATGGCTATGCGGAGAACGAGAGTGTCTCTTCATGTAAAAAAAAGTAGTGCTGGATGTTCTTCCCATCTTAAAATTTAGTATAATTTTCATTTGGAGGTTGTTCCTGCTTACCTCTCTCAGCCCTGGTAGCTCTGGGAATTATTCTTGAGAAAGGAATGCAGCACAAGCCTTTCCAGGTTCCAATGGCCAAACTGCTGTGGAACGGGAAGGGGACAATCAGCCTTGCCAAAGAGTTTGTTTAACTGAAAAAATAGTTTGTTTAACTAAAAGAAGGGCCAGATTCAGGCTCCAAGAGCAGAAATCTCCCATCCATGGGGTGTTTCCCCACCACTCCTGCTGTGCTGCTATCCCTTGAGCCATTTTCAATGTTTCCAAAGTACTTTTTCGCTCCTGATTCCTACTTTTGGACAATTTCCTGACCCTGTGCTTACAGTTGCTTTTCCCCAGAGAGAAAGGTCACCACAAGCTGCTTTTCAGGCAGGATTTGCTTGGTCCTTCATCACTGCTTAACCTGGATGGGAGCATGGTGCAGTACTGTCCCCTGGGCAGGAAACTGATGTGAAGCGCATCATTGCCTGGGAATGGGTGGATAAAGAGAGCAAGGCAATGCATCGTTTGCCAGGGGCAGGTTGAGCAGGGAGGATCTCCACGTGCTCTGCAGGGCACTGCTGTGAACCATTCACATTTTCCTCTGTAAGAAGCAGCCTGTGGCTGTCCCTACTGAGATTTGCGTACAGCACCACGAGCTGCAGCACTGTTCATGTGTCACCAGCTACAAATTCTGCTGTACCTTGGAGTCTGGTTCAAACACAAAGTACCACATGATGATAACTGTTGTCAGACACCCTCAGCACGGACTCTGGGTTGAACTTAATGCAGGACTTTATTCTGGAGTCACCTCACAAAGCTGAAGCCCTTTAGGAACCCAAGCAATGCAGCAAAAAACCTACCACTTTCTTTAAAGTGTTGCTTTTCCCCCCGAAAGTTTACTGTCAGTCTCCAGTCCCTGTGTAACAATTCAGATATAAGTTCCTTTTTTTATTGATTTATTTTCAACTGCCTCACATCATCTATTCTTTCCCAGTGTTATGAGAAACATGTTTCAGGTATTTCTAAAATGAAGGGGGGAAAGAGAACCAGTCAGAAAACCAGGTTGTTAGCAGCCTCGTGGCTGTCAAACCCAGCCAGAGGATTGCCAGCTCCCTCTCATGGGCAGCAAAGCACTGAGCAGAACCAGCTGGTGTTTCTGAGGCAGCTGCATGTCCCACATCAGGACTAATTTAGTGTGCAGTGGTTCATCTCCGTGTGTGCCAGTACCCACAAAGCAGGGGGAGGTACCTGTGAGCACACGGGTCTGTGCTGACGTGCACGTGCACGTACACAGTTATATCCACATTTATATCCTGGTGGGCAAGGCAAGCAAAGCTCAGTTCTCAGCTGAAAGATCAGCCTCTTCCACCCTTCTGGCTTTGGGCAGATCATCATAGCTGGCTTTTAAAGCTCATCTCGAGGATGGACAGCGGAGCAGCACTGTCCTGGCTGCTGCAGCTTTCATCAGAATATCTATCAATTCCTGCAGCTTCTCAGAACCTAAGAATACTTTTTATGTTGAGAAGCATAGAGATAAGTGGTGAGTTCAAGGACGAGGAGGATGGAGCCCTGAATTCCCTAGCCACTTATTAGGTAAAATAAAATTTATTACAGCTCACAATATTGACTCATAGTCTCCCGAAAGTTGTAGCACCTGAAATACTGATCGACCTAAACCAGAGCTTTGTTGAATGAACTTTTACCAGAGGTGCTCTGATTTTAATTCCTCTGCAAATAAGGTGGTAAATTTGGGGGTAAGGATCAAAAAAGAGCTGCAGAGACCCTCTTGAGCAAATACTTTCAGCTTCTAATGACATGAAGGGAAATTAGGAGGCACACCTGGGTGTCTGAGGTGCAAAAGATTTTTCAGAAGATTTGGGTGAAGAAGTGAAAAATATTTTTCTTTTGGAAATACAGTCAAATGTAAAAGGGTTTCAGGGTCCATAGCCCTTCATTGTTATAATGTGAATTTATGTCCAAAGCCTTGTGCTTGTGCATGGTGCAAGTTCTTAAGCCAGGCAAGGAACGCGGTGCAGATGCTAATGACATATTTCTACTGAAGCAAAACTTAGATATAATGTTTCCCTGACAGGTGATCAAAACATCTCAGTGACTATCAAACCCCATTTCCTACTGTCAGAAATAACAGCCTTATCTAGACTGGGAGCTATTAACACGATGCTATTGCACCAGCATTCACAGAGCCCAAGGGAGGATGCCGGGGTTTTTTTTTCCCCTTAAATTGCAATCCATCAGGTGTGAATGAAGATCTTTATCGGCTGAAAGATAACAGCTGATGTCTTCCCTCCTGCTCTCAGACAGAGAAAGTAATATCTTACATAATGGAACAAGGGAGCTGTAGTAGGTCCGGTGAGAATGAAGAGAGAAGGGAGGGGATTGTGTTTCAGGTGTAAGTGTTGAGCTATTATGTTTCACGAAGCAATGATGTCCTGCCCTGTAGGACAGAGTAGAAAGAGGTTTTTTATTCCACCCTCGGGGGCACGGCGAGGCTGTAATGACATTCCCATTGTGCAGGGCGACCAGGGGATGCAGAAGCCACAATCTGTTTTTCTGCTTCAACTTTGTATACGAGAAAAGGAAAAGTTGACACTCTGATAGTCAAGACAAGCCTTTTTGAACATGGTATTTGTTTTGGCTGGGAGAAGTAGTTCCAGTTAACTGAAATGACAGAGTTATTAGAGAGCCACGGGAATGGGGTGGGCTGGGCATGTCTTACTTCAGTCAAGGCTGATCTGTGAATAACCAGCTCCTTTAGCGGTTACGGAGTTGACTTGAGTTTCTTGACTGAGTGAAAACCAGGCTTTTAAACCAGGCTTTGGGCATTCACTGGAAGAGCTGCTGTGAATGGTGGTGTCACCATTTGGCTCCCCAGCGCGGGACACAGTCCCACAGCCCTGCAGAAGAATTCATTGTCTTCTCAGCAATCATGGGCAAACTGAAGGAGCTGTGAATTTGGATGATGACAAATGAATACCAGGGGCCCTCCTCTGATCACGGCACACACAGATGCGTGTGTGGAGGCTTTGGAGTAGCTCAGGTGTCCTAGAAATGTCACCACAGCAGGCTGGAGGACTGGGAGCTTGCAGTCTTGCTGTTCTGCTTCCTAATTATGCTTTGGAGTCTTATGCTATTGCTACATGGCTACGTGCTACAAGTCAGCAGCAATACAGTGGTTACATGGAGCTGTGCCACTAAAGTCTCACATGGTTCAGACTGGTGAAGGAGGGGAGTGTGAGTAACCTGGGTTATTGGAACTGACAGTAGTATTTTGATTATATTTTTCTGCCTTTCCACTCTGAATCCTGCCAAAAGCCAAAAGTGCAATGAATCGCTGCTGAAACACCCCTTGTGTGTTCACACTCCAAGATCAGGTTGTGTCCGTGCAACTACTAAAAAGTTTTTATACAGATATTTCTTGCTCTGCCTCTGGTACCTCTACAGAATTCTTTCATTGAATAGCTATCACAGAGGAGGTTGTGTTTTTCCTCACAAGGGAAATGATACAAGAATGAGAATTTGTTCTGCTCTTCCCCACAAGATGAAAGGCTGAAGTCAGGTTAGTGCATTACTTCAAAATAGAAAGCTTTCTTTTTGTTTTCTGAAACACTTTACAATTACCTTTTGCTGTAATTTACCTGTAAAAGTACCTTTAACTGTAACTGGAGACCCTTGTTCACCTACCTTGTTCACTTACTGAAATGAGGTGCAGTTAAATACCTTTCTGAACTGGAACACAAAAATGCATTTCTCTGAAAGTGAGAGAGTGAAGTTCAAGGTGGATGGTTCCCATCATGAGGATGGGAACACCAGTATCCTGCTTTGCAGGCTTTGGCCTTTCATCCATCTGTAACAAAGACCTCAGAAAAACTGACTTGGAAGCTAAATATGACCTTAAGTAGGTATGAGAGAAATGTGCATCCAGGGAGGGATTTCTTTCTTGGCGCTGTGGATGTCATGTTCTCTATGCAACTTTCTGTCTGAGCTACTTTCTGTCAGTGTAGGTTTGGATTGGATATTAGCAAGAAATTCTTTCCTATGAGGGTGGTGAGGCCCTGGCACAGGCTGCCCAGAGAAGCTGTGGCTGCCCCGTCACTGGAAGTGTTCAAGGCCAGTTTGGATGGAGCTCCAACCAACCTGGTCTAGTGGAAGTTATCAATGGCAGGAAGGTTGGAACAAGAAGGTCTTTAAGGTCCCTTCCAAACCAAACCATTCTATGATTCTATCATACCTTCAGGGTGTCCTTTTCCATCAGAACCTCCTGAGATTATCCAGTGAAAACGGGTTGCATCCAGCATGGCCTCTTCAAGATGGGTGCTCTCAGACAATCACCTGGTGGTGCGTTCGTCCTTTTTGCACATAAGCAAATGAGCAAAGATGGGAATGTTGGTGACAGCAAGTGCCATATCATTCAGTGGCCTCTAATTTTTGTGCCTGCTGTGTTGCTCTCAAGTGTATTATAGTCTAAATGGAGTGTAAAAAAAAATCTATTTATGTTTAGAAATCCATCACCTTGACACTTTGGCAGATGGTTTAGGAGCTGCCTTTTATACTGTGCTTCTTAAAACTTGTCAGATGCTGCTTCTTCAGTTTCAACCTTCCCATCCTGCTTTCTATCCCCCATTTACTATCATTAGTGTTGTAGCTGAATTGCCAGACATATAAATCCTATTTTCCATTAAGGTTGCCACGTTACCAAATAAGTGCAAGTTTTAAGGAGGAACATGAATTTAATTCCTGAATACCAGTGAGACAGATGTTTCTGTTATGAGGAATTAGTGTTTAGGGCTTCCTTTCTCTTAAAACAAATAGCGGTGTTGCTGGCATTCTTCTGTAATTAGTAAGTATCTCCTTGCTCTGTACATTCTTTCTGCTAAAAGCTTTACACATTAGGGATTGTGTCATTTTTCTGTTTTGGAGCATTGTTTAATAGAGGAGTTGGCTTGCCAATGACTGCTTGTAATTTCTTAAATAAATAAATTAGATTAATTTCTTAAGTAAATTCTGTGCTGTTCTAAATGGGGCAAAAAGTCTTCTGAATCCAAAGCATTAGATGACCTAAGGTCTATGAAAAGTAGAGCATTTCAGCTGGCAGATGTTGCCATCTGCTCCAGGGCAGCTGAACCTCTTGTCTGCTCCTTTGACTGTACTGGTGGCACCTCTGCCTGGCCTGGGCTCTTGAGTCACACACAGACACCTACACTGCACAGCTAAATCAGGTACAACAGCTGAATTCTCCCCGAGAGAAATCCTTCGGCTGCTTCAGTGAAGGACTTTTGCAGTGCAGTGGAGAGTTGAGACCATGCAGGACTGGTGGAGGTGGCAAGGGGTGTCCTGGGGATCAGCTGGGCACTGCAGGAGCTTCTCAAGCGACAAAAATGCCGATGTTTTTGCAGTGGAACGGAGTGCCAGGTGTCTACTGTCAGTGGGAAAAATCATCCTCTGGAGATTCCTGTCTCTGTTGGCCAGAGTTTAGAAGGCCATCTTAGATTAGACTTCCAGCTTTTAGCTGGAAAATGGAAATGAATCTCACTTTATGAAAAATTGGAGTACTAATGGATCAAGTGTGTAATTTATATTTGCATTGGAGAGACACTTAGCAGCCCAGCCAAGACAGCTTCATTTTACGGGGGCTCCCACAAATGAAAAATGAATGTTTTCTTTGTCTAAAGAAAAGCTCTAATACATTTTTATATGCATTTGCACACTCAAGAAAAGTGAGGAACCACTTTATTCTTCATCCTAGAGAACCAGAGTTGAAAAAGAGGCATGAAGTGATTTGCCTAGAGTGACATAGAAAACTGGACAGAACTAAAAACTTCACCTGGATTTCCTGTCACTGATTATATGCCTTAATCTCAAAAATGTGTTTTCTTCAAAGAAAAGAGTTCTTAAAGCAAAATCTGCATATAAATCTTGTCTACGTAAATTCATATTCTCTACAAATGATATTCAACCACCCATGTTAGGCTTCTAAAAATAGATGGGTAACAAGATAGAATTTTCCTTTAATGGCATTATATGCAGCATGGAAAATGCAAGATTGTGCAGAAGTTACACGTATTTGAGCCTGGATTTCAACTGAATGCTTTAGATTTACTGAAGAAGAGTTTGACCACATGTATGTGTGTAGTGCCATGGTAATATGTAATTGTAAGACAGATTGTAACCTCAAAGAACAAGCCCTGGAAATCTTTCATGCTGGTTCTGGCAGGATGTTGTGCACAGGCAGATCCCAGGTTTTTGAACAGTATGTGCAAATGTGACCTTGAAAAAGTGCTGGATTAATATCTGTTTGTTGAAGTAGATAATCAGGCCCTGCTCCTTGAGGTGCTTATGAATTTTATGGTGCCCTTCATTTGAATTAATGTGAATTTCTTGTGATAGTCTGAGGCATCACAACACCTATCACTTTAATCCTACAAGCTCTGCTCTGCTGTAAGAGAAGAAAGTTAAGGGCTTGTGAGATCATGGAGTTTTCTATCAAAGGGCACAGACTTCTCATGATACTTTAATGGATCTTTTAGTACTTCTCCCACAAGGTAGTATTTAGGTACAGAAACACATTGGGAAGATGTCTGCCATCATGGAAACTTACCTGGCTAAGACTGAAAGTTTTTTTCCAAGTCTGGAATTGACTGTAACTGACCTTAACCCTAATTATTTGTGAAGTCTGATGTTAAACCTGAGGTTTACAAAAGTCAGTGTCAGAAGACCATTGATTTTGGTCAGGTTGGCTTTTTTTTGGCCCCAAGACTCTCAGGCGAACAATTTCCCCAGTACTATTTATGGTTCTGTCAATCATGTGATTGATATCTGTGTTCTGTGTTCATGTGTGGGCAGCCCAAAGCTACGCAGACCTGCATTCTTGTTGAGTTGCTTGTTATCACCTCCTTTGTCTCTCCTCCCTTGGTTGCTTTCCTGCTTTCTCCTTTCTACTGCTATAATTTAAAAAATTGTGGAGAATTGCCTCATTTCACTAAAAAACCAAGCACGGCACGAAAACTTTGCTTTAAGAAGATATAATGTTCTCTAGCACATAAGAACTCCTAATGTGCCCTATTTTTAAAACACTGGCATGTATTGCAAAAGGGATCTTTCAATATATCCTGGCATGCAGTGGATGCTTAACACTCATTTCCTCTCATGAATCTAAGTATCAAACCCAGATGATGAAAGTTTAATCCTTTGGCCCAGGTACTGCACATTGCATCTTTCAGCACAATGGAGCCCATTTTATGCAGAGAAGAGGCAGTGAAAAATGCTTTGCACAGGGCTTATGTGCAGGATTTTGGGTTAGAAAAGGTGCAGTTTTGGCAAATAAAGTTCCATTTCCAAGATACACATCCAGCAGGCCAAGGCATTGCTTAGCAAAAGAACTACAGCGCCTTGCAGCCATCTGCACAATTTCTTAAAGCTTCTCTTTCCTGATGGATAACAGATGGAGGAGGAAATTTATAAGTAAAAGATTAGAGCAACTCTGTTTATAAACAGGAGTACTAATCACTCTGCCTTTGCCCTGGAGACCAGATTTAATCCTGAGGTTTAGCTTAATGCAACTGTCTTGTTTCTGCTGCCAACTGAGAACATTCAAATACTGCCATGATGAGGGATACTTTGGGATGATACAAAGCTAAACATTGCTTGGCAATTGATGACCCAGCATTTAATCAGTGATTACTCTCAACATAACATGGTGAGGTAATGGACTGGGTAATTTGTGCCTGTAACATTTGTCATCTCCCAGTGTTTAAATCTATTTTCTCAGTTCTCCATTGCATTTATGTTGTTTCAGTAGCACCTGCACTTTATACCCTCACCTGATGGTTGTATCCAGCACCCACTGAAATGAAAAGTGAGATGATGCCTTCAAACACGTTGTTTCAGTACCTGAAGGGGCTACAAGAGAGCCAGAGAGGGGCTTTTGACAAGGGCAAGGGGAAATGGCTTTAAACTGAAAGAGGGTAGGTGTAGATTAGATACTAGGAAGAAATTCTTTACTGTGAGGGTGGTGAGGCACTGGAACAGAAGCTGTGGGTGCTCCATGCCTGGAAGTGTTCAAGGCCAGGTTGGATGTGGCTTTGAGCAACCTGGTCTAGTGGGTGGCATCCCTGCCTGTGGCAGAAGGGTTGGAACGGGATGGTCTTTGAAGTCCCTTCCAACCCAAACCATTTGATGATTCTGTGAATAAGTCATGGGGTCGTAGATTTGCAGCATAAGTTATTGGGTAGCAGATTTTCCACTCCCTGTTTTCTATTTTCATACCCCAGTTTCTGTGCTGTGTTCTGGAGTGTTGGTTAAAAGAACACAGACAGCGCAATTAAACCTATGATGAGTATTGATTTTTCAATTTGCTGCCTGAAGTGGAAATTAAAAAGGAAAATTGTCCCAGCCTGACCTGAAATGAAAACATTAATTTTTCTCATGGAAAAGAATCCAACCACTCTGCCTGCTGCACCCCTGCTAAAACAAAGTACCTCCAGCCTAAACAGAAGAATTCCATTCAGAATGGAATTTTTTTAGTCTGCAATTGGCTGTTTGAGCAGTTGGTGAGACACACATTTAAGAAACCTGAACCTTTCAATGCTCCCTAGAAATAGTATTCCTGCTCAACTGATCAAAAGAAAAGGAATTAGTGCAATCTCTGGTTATTCTGTGTATGAATAATAACATGCTGTCATTTTGCCATTTTGTTGGCTTATTGAAGAAACACAGGTTTAGGGATCATCCAGGACTGTGTGAGAACGGGGCCACTGAAGTATTTTCAAGGCAATTTGTCTGGAACCAAAAGGAGTAGAAACAGAGTTATCTGTGTCATGAAAATAGCTGTCCCAGGAGGGGATGTGACAGGGGGACAGGCTGCAGTGTGAACATGTCTTTACATTTTACACAACAGGGTTTACACATTTTGAAAAAAAAAAACTCACCAAGAAGTGTCAGCAAGACTGTGAATCCTATTTGACTATTGAAAATCCGACTCCAAGACACAAAATAATGGGAAAGCAGATACCTGTAGTTGTGCTGCTCCTGGAATGTGCTACTTTAAATAAGATTTGGAACAAATTAGTGGGTTTTGCTTGATTCTTGAAGATTGGCAACACTTGACTGATGGAGAATGGTTCATTGGTTATGTTATCCCCTGGTGATGACAAACCCTTAAAGCTTTACCTGTTTGCTTATTTGTTTCTTAAAGGATGGTTTCAGAACAGCCTGAGATGTCTATGATAGTGAAAAGCAAGGGAAACCAGATTAAATCTCCATGTTACAAGGCCAGGTACAATCTAGGTTGGAGTTCTGTATGGATTAAAGGAGATGTGTTCCTCCTTGCAAGCAGGAAGCTAATGAGTACACCCTTGAGACCTTTCTCTCTAGAAAATTGATGCAATTTTAGTAGCTAATATATAAATAGTAAGTGCAGATCTCACTGCTAAGGATTTCAAATGTCTCTTTATCAGGTAAGCCTTCACATTCAGTGAAGGGAACCTTTGAGGTTTTTCTTTTTTGGGGAGAATGGAAATGTATATAAATATCTGTCTAAAATATTTCCTTTCTAGACTTGGAAAAAAGGAAAAAAAAATCCCACAAAACCCAAGTATGTCTTTGATAATCGTGTTTATACAGGGTCTGAACAGTAGTAGTTTTGTAAGAGAGATTTTCTTTTACTGGACTTTTTCTGTCTTGCACATTTTCTCCTTTTATGAAGTGTGTTTCTTTTAGACATCCTGGTCTCATAAAAGCAGCTTATTTAGAACACACCTGGCCATCTGGGACTACTTTGCTATAGGCTAAGCTTAACTTATTAAGTACTGTCATCGAAAGACAAACAAAGAGGCTAGTAATGCATTTTTGCACCTATTCTGTGCATTTCATATTCTCTGAGCAATGAAAAACAGGAAGGAAGGAAGGCGCGGAAGGAAGGCAGGAAGGCAGGAAGGCAGGAAGGCAGGAAGGCGGGAAGGAAGGAAGGAAGGAAGGA
>VZRN01006619.1:1370249-1407087 GCA_013397935.1 Dasyornis broadbenti | reverse complement strand
AGGAGGGAAGGAAGGAAGGAAGGAAGGAAGGAAGGAAGGAAGGAAGGAAGGAAGGAAGGAAGGAAGGAAGGAAAAATTGGAATGAGTTGTTCTGGAATTTGCTCACTTTAGGGTGAGCTAAATTCAGTCTGTGGAGCTGTTCAGCTTCATTTGCCTGCTGAGGGCGAAGAGGAAAAGAGACATGAAATGTAAAGTGTCTGCTAAAAACACACCCAAAAATGTCTTGCCTGTGACTACTGAAAGGGTGAGATACCACATCTGCTGAGGCGTGTTTGACTTAAGAAATACTTCCCAGTGTTTGGAGAAGTAATGGCTGTTTAAAGGAAACTCTGATGTCAGTTGTCTTTTTAGACACAAAGCAAACTCCCTTCAGTGCTGCAGCATTTGGGTGACATTGAAAAGTGATTGCTACTGGACCTCACATAGCACTTTCCGGGATATTTCCAGGGTAATTCTTGGGGAGCTGCCTGGGTTTTTTGAGTAGTTTCTCATTGCTTCAGGTTGCTTTCCATCACCTTGTCCTCTCTGTAAGATCAATCACAGAGATTTAACACCCAAATATCCAAGAAAACACCAGTGTGATTTTCCCTAGAGATCCTGAGCAGTCGCTACAGACCCTGCTGGCAAAGCCACAGTAGAGCTGGTACCAACCACATCAGTTCACTTTTTCTTCTCTTCTTTGCAGGACAATAGTTGTATCCATCTTTCTCAATGTGCAAGCCCTATTTTAGACATTTTGTCATCTAGAAACACAGTTATTTCAAAGCAGGAAGAAATAAACCAGGAGGTATCGGGTTATTCAAGCAGGACTTACCTGTCACTAACCCGTGCTGCCTGAGCTTGATGCCCTGGTTGTCCTGTACATGCTGTGTGATCACACTCCAGATGATCTGCTCCATGACCTTTCCTGGCATCGACGTCAGACTGACAGGCCCGTAGTTCCCCAGATCCCCTTTCTGGCTCTTCTGGTAGATGGGTGTCACATTTGCAAGCCTCCAGTCACCTGAGACCTCCCCAGTGCACCCAGGCTGCTGGGAAATGACAAAAAGTAGCTCAGTGAGCCCTTCCATGAACTCCCTCAGCCCTCGTCTAAGTGATGTAGCAGATCTCTGACCATTTCCCCTTGGATTATGGGGGCTTCATTCTGCTCCCCATCCCTGTTTTCCAGCTCACAGGGCTGGGTACCCAGAGAACAACTGATCTTACTATTAAAAACTGAGGCAAAGAAGGCATTAAATACCTCAGCATTTTCCTCATCCTGTATCGTTATGATTCCCCTCCACATCCAATAAAGGATGGAGATTCTTCTTAGCTCTTCGTTTCTCGCTGATGTATCTATAGAATTAGGTTTTTATAATGTCTTACTGCGCACAGGTAATCTGCTTATTGCAAGAGTTCTTTCCTTGTCCTGAAACAGCCAGTAGTTGCTTAGATTGAACCTGTGAGACTTTAGAGCTTTTTTTTTTTAATACTTTTTCTAACAAGATGGCCTAAGAATATCTTTTTCAGCAAACCACCCAACTTGTTCAACTCTTTACTTTATAACAGCATTTTGGCCTTTGATGTACTAAAATCAATTATGATTCACACTAGTGACACGGGAGACATTGCAGAAGTGTAAAATTTAATGTATTTGTAAGGCTATCTGTGTTCAGGCACTTTGTAGAAACACAGAATCTGTGTCAGAATCTGGCCTGCAATATATTTTCCGCTGAATCTTATCAGAATCTCAGACATAAAGTCCCATGTTTTCTACTGGGACCTCTGTATTTCTTGCTGCTCTCCCACATTCCCTGGGATCATTTCCCAGTGGTTCAGAAACAAGGTACCATTTCCTGCAAAACTGACCTCGGTAAAAAATATCTTTGGAGAAAAATTAATTGCTTCTCCCTGATGAACCCCCTGGTCTGAACCTTTGTTGCCTTTAGGAGGTGGGAGGATTGTGGAAGGAAAGTATCTGCTGTTGGTGTGTGGTTGCAGCTTAACATGCTATGCCTGAAATAAAACACCAAGGGAAGATTTCTTTCTGCTTTCTCGTTGGGGAGGGAAAGTTTTTGAGAAAGCTAAAGACAATACTGAGATTAGGCTGCTGTTGTTTCAGCTCAGTGGCAGACATTGAAGCTTTGGCTGAAAGCCCATCGACAGGACCAGATGTTTTAGTCTTGCACTTCCTTTGCAATGGGAAATAATGAAAACTGAGCCTTGTAAATGAAACGGGACTTTGCTGATTAAATTTGTTTGTCATGCCATTGTGATTCATATCATTAGAAAATCTCCCTGCCAGGGGTTCAGACCAGCAAAACAGGAGCTCGTAAGGGAGCTGCTAATGGGGTTTCACAGGTGCCCTCTCATCTTGCTTTCAGTTCTCAGATGTCATCTTTAGTAGCTTCCATCCTGAGAAACCTGCGGGAATCTATCAATTTTCCAAAGGTAATTGCTTTCTGGGAGTTCATTTGCTGTGGTGTGTGAGATACAACCCTTTCTATTTTATAAACCAGTCTGTAAGAGCTCACAGAGGGCTGGAATTCAAAGCATAATGCTCAGAGAAGCTGGTGACTTCCCCAGAGCTCTGCCCTGGGTGTGATGTGGAGCATCACTGTGCTCATCACTGTGACCTGGGTTACTTTTCATGTTTTATCTCTGCTTTATCATGGCATCCTCTGTGCTCTGGTGCAGTGCAGAGAATGATACCTCCAGGGCTGTATTAGACATTTTCTGTGGGGTAATCCTCTTTTGGAAGTGTCTGTCTCTGTCTATGTAAGGAGTGTGGGCAGCTCAGAGCATAACCACAGAGTGGGATGAACTCAGGGCCAACTCTTCTCAGAAAAATACAAACATTCTTTTTCCCCTGTTCTTCCCTGCACTTGAATATAAGTAGGTTGCTTCCTCTGGCAGACTGTGCTTTCACACACTGGATTTTTTCATTAAGTGACCTCTAGTGTGAGAAGTGTGCAGTGGGTTTAAGCATTTTTCTTCTCAAACACAACCAAACAAAGGAGGTACCTAGGGTGATTGGAAACAGAGTTGGCACTGCAAAATTCCCTGCATTTTTCCCTCAGGGCAATATTTGTAATTTTTGATGACATACTGAGCTTTGTTGAAACTGCAACTAGAAGGAGCCATCATGACCACCTGGTTGGATATCTCTGCTCTCAGTTTTGCCCAGGGGCTTCTGCTCCGAAACATTTCCCTGCTGGGAGCATCAGCAATGCTGCTTCCAGAACCTTGGTGCCACCAGCCTGAGGCTGTCTGTGATCACCAGAGCTGATGGTCTCCACAAACCCATAAACTCAGCACAAAAAACTTGTGTGTCCTGGAGCAATAGCAGCAAAAGCAACAGAGATAGGGCCATTGTGAATAACCAAAAGCTAACATAAAAGAAACAGATGACAGAAATTTCATACTTTGCAGCAGACAAGGAAATTTCCTTTAAAAAAAATCAACATTGGAAACAAGTTTAAATTATGTATATTACTTTACTTCTGAGAAAGAAGGCCTATTCTTTTTCCATTTGGAGTTTTAATGACCCATATGTAGTTTTACCACTACTTCACTGGGTATTAAAACCATTTTAGTTACAATACATGTCTTAGAAAGCCAGACTTTTGCAGGTTGCACTATCATAACAGAATAAAAAGAATTTAGCATTTCACTCCTACTAATCATAGTTAGAAACATGTATCTACTTCATGAAGTCTAATAACATGCTAAAAATCTGCCTCAGAATATTCAAATTGTTAAAATCTTGAAGTAGAGGCAATAAAATGTAACAGATTTGAAAGAGGGAAAGGGCTGTAAATGAATACCAGAGAAGGCCTACAGTAACAGTATATGAGCACCCCCAAAGCCAAGCTCTGGCAAATGTTAGCCAGTTCAGTCTAACAGGCTGTCTCTTGTGATCCTAAGCTTGGTAGCTTAAATGAGTTGTTGGAAGGTATGCTCTGATTAGGGTCTGTTTTGTGGCAGGTATGAAGAATGGGGTTTCTAGCAGTCCTTCAGCTCTCTTCCCTGTAAGCCTTCAGCTGGCTTCAGAAGCTGCAGGGTTCAGTGGAGACCAAGGCTTTTGCTGTCTGCACATTTTTGATCACAATCGATTTTTTTAAGGTGAGGATGCTAAAGACAATCGCAGGTGCTGAGGCTTTGGAGTTTCCCTGGTCTACATATAACAGGGAGAGAGGCTGTCATTAAATACAGCAAATAGTTCTTAGGGTAAAAGGAGGATGGGATGCAAATTCTGCCATCAGCTGTAAATGTGTGTGATGGTTATATCACTCATTGTATTTGCCTGCTTTCCTAAACACTTATTTCTGTTTGGAATTTGCTCGTGGGACACTCAAATTCTCTGTGGCATCCTGTGAGCCCCAATGAAAAGTAATACAGTTGAAGAGGGTTTTTCTCCTGGATGTGAACACAGGGGCCTGTAGGCCGAAGCAATTTGGTTGTGTAAATGCTATTTTGTTGTACCCTGCACTTTAGGCCCTGTAATAATAAAATTTGAATAATAACAAACGGCAGCATAGAGTTTGGTAATCAGCACTGCCAATTTCCCAAAGTATTTTGGGGAAGGATGGTGGAGAGCATAGATTGATCAGCCTTGCAGTTAAGTATTTTAAGGGAAAAAAGAAGCTATATTTGTTTCTCCTCTGCCCTTTGTCATGACAGAGCCATCATATTTCACTGAGCAACTTCTACACACATCCAACTTCCTTGTTTCCACAAAGATTGCAACCTCTGGGGGATTCTGGGGGATTCTTCAGGAGCTGGGAACCCACAATTTCCTTTGACAATTCGTTTCTTCGGACTCACCCACTCAGTTAGATAGTTGTGACATTTTTCTTGTTAGGATGTTTTAGTCTTTAACTTTCAGTCATTCTGTGCTATGTTAAAAGGCCTTTTGATACCTGATATATACCGTCTTTAAAGAAAAAGCGTAGTCTTTTTGACACTGAAATCACATCCCCTCCTTGATCTTTTTGAGGACTTCAGAAGAGGGAGTGCCTGACATTTCCATGCAAGGCACATTTTCTCAGTCTGTAAAAATCAAGAATTGTGTGTACATCTATGCTCTGAATTTTTGTGAGTGTGGTATTGAAAACATGTGCCCAGTATTTGGTATTACATTTTGTACGATAATGTGTTTCTGTACGTGCATATGTAGAAAAATAGAAAGCTAAGACACAATAAGTGTTAATGACATGAAGATGAAAGGAACATCTTTGTACCTATTGTACATTAACTTTTTAGTCTTGGAAGACATTTTATTTCCATCTAAATCTTGTAGCACTAGATAAAAAGGCATCGGGCACTGTTCATTGTTAAAGAAATAAAGAAAAAAATACTTTCATCACATTCTTTTCCCACAACAGTTTTGATATTTTATGACTTGCTTCTTCCCACTCTTCTTCTTCCCCCCAAGCAATTTGCTTAAATGATGTTTTGGCAGCTTGTGGTGTAATGAAATGTTTTATTCGAATGGCTGACAAAGACATGGGAGAGCCATTGTCAAATATTTTATATGGTAATGTTTTCCTGAAGAGCTGGGCACCTGCCTGCTGGAGTCCTCTATGATTCCCAGGAGAAGGCCACAGAAACAGGAGTCAGACTGCTGATTGAGCAACATTTAAATAACAGAAATAAAATCCTCACATTTTCGCATTGCATTTCAAAGAAATAAAGAAGGCCATAAAACTGTCCTCGTCGCAGTGAGCTAACCCCATGTGTGGGAACATTATGCTGTTTCTAACACACAATATGGGTTAGAACATTATTGAAAATTGCAAAGCCATTTACATCCTGTCTGGCAGAAAAAAAAGAAAAAAAGCTGCATTTTTCTCCTTAATGTAATCCAAAACATTCCAAACCACAGACAAATATAATGGCAACTCCGACAAGCATTTACTCACAGTGTCACTGGGACATCATTGATGATTCAACTGCAGCTAGAAGTGATTGAATATGCTGCTTCTAATAACTTCTTTGGGTATGGTGGCTCTATAATATTGCACGTAGGGACATACTGGCATGTGTAAAATCTTATCCCTCCTAAGGGCATGCCAAAGTGGAAGTCATTTCTTCTATACAGTGCTATAAGAGACCTGATTCTTCTTGGCAAACAGAAGCAACAAGCAAGGGGGATGTGACTTTACCTCCATAAAATAGTTTAATTAGACAGACCCTGGAATGGTGTGTCTGTAATATCCATGTTTTAACAGAGATATTATGAGATGGGAGAGAGGTCAAGGGGAAAAAAAAAATAGAAAATATTTTATTGCAGCGCAATGTTTTTCACAGCCAAAGAAAATAATTTGTAATGAGAGATTTATGAAACAAGTTCTTAGGTTATCAGAAGAAGACTGAAAATAAAGGTCAAGAGATGAAGTAATTTCAGTTTCTATGTTCTTTCACACAGAAAAGTACTGAAACCAATCATACGTCTACTCTTATGGACAGAGATGTGGCCAAGTTGAAGCCAGACATATTTTTATAGAAGGACAATTAACCTTTGTGAAAATTTCCCGTGTGAAATGACTGGTTCCTCCACCTCTGCCATTCTTGGGAAGTGACTCAAGCCAGTGCATGCTGGAAGACCTGCTGTGAGCAAAGATATCACGGAACTCACTCGTGGGACAAAAGAGCGAGTGTCTCGGTTGTACGGTCTCACTGATACAACAACATTCTGCTCTCAAAGCCCACCGAAAAATGAACAGTAAACTTACTGCTTCGGCATAGATCTGACAGTTTCAGGTCATGAGGGTGACTCCAGTGTGCTGGTAAAACCCAGCTTAGGTCTACATTCATTCTCTTTTGGGAGTAACTGCAGGTGTCTCTCAGCCATCGCAGTGGATTCTAATGTTTTAATATGGAGACCAAATAAATGTCGAGAGAACTTTTCTGAATGCAGAACTTACACACATACCCCACTCCTTCATGCATTTTGGATTAACTTCAACATGGGGCAAGGGTGCTACGTTTCATTTGTCACCTCTTTACTGATCAAGAGCAGCCCCCATACCCAAGGAATTTGACTTTAATTCTTGACCTAAGGGCTTCTGTAGTGGCTGAGGCAATGGAAGAGAGAAATCCACAATGACCTGTTTATTCAGTAGAAGAACAGTAATTTCTTTCTGTCAGCAACAGCAACAGAAAATCTTTGTAAGTATACACGTGTACAAGGCAACTGCTTCCAACCAAACAGCTTGAGTGCCAATATTTAGGGATGGGACACAGGGCTGCCTTTTATTAGGCTGTTAAAACACCGATGTAGCTCCTAAATAAGACTGTTATTTCGGCTGTGGGATCTAACCAGAGAAATTGCCTGTGCAATGAATATGATACTCATCCAATTTCTTCATATGAATAGGGAGCAACTATAGCTCAGAAGGAAAACATCCCTGGAAGTGTCTGAACTTTACAAGTGCCTATTTTATTTAAATATTTATAGTACTTTGAGAAGTGTTGGACCAGTGTCACACAAGCAGTTTTCCATGCGTCTGCCTGGGATGTTTCTAGACTTTGCAATTTCAAACAAGCAAAGAACGCTGAAAACTGGATCCTTATTCACTTTCCCCTCTGCTGGAAAAAAGGTAATAAATAATGTGAAGCAGACTTCTAATGACAAATGAGATCTTCTAAAGGGGACTGTAATATCTTCTTTTCCATGTTCCAGTCTGAGATGAACAGAAGCTTCTCGGCTTTGGAGTAACATATGGCTTGTACTGTACACACCAGCAAGACACCAAAATGTACAGCTGCTAAGCAGTATTTTCAAATTAAAAGGTAAGACAAGCTGTTTGCAGAGCAGTGCTAGCTTTGTGTTTTATGGGTGAGAACTGAGGCAGCGAGAATGATTTGTCCCAGGTGATGGCAAAAGGCTGTGACCAATCTGGGATGCAAATACAAAGCAGAGCTGGGCGCCTGCAGTATGGGGCTGGTGGGCTCGTAGCCTTGTCTTCCTGCAGGCTCCATCTTCAGCTTGAAAGTGTTGTTCAGGTTTGTTGTGTAGTGCAGAGGGAGATGCTTCCAGAGGGTCTGTTGCTCTTCTCCCCTCCTCTCATCCCACCCCACCACTGGAGATGGGCAGCTCACCCAGTACTTCACGTGCAAGTGATGAAGGTGGATCCCATCCTTAAGGTTATATTTAGCATTTGCTGGTTCCCAAATCACTGGCTGTCCATGCCCTAATACTGTAGCACTGTGGAGCTCCAGGGCAGGAGAAGGTTTACATGGATCCACGTAGAGTTAGTGAAGGCTGTACCTTGTACACTTGTGCTGGTAGGACACTGAGAAATGGTTGAGAAAAGTCACATTATCACTGTGGAGAGATGTCCTGGAGCAGGGATGGCTTGGAGGTGTTGCACTGTGGTCTATCATCAGCCTGCATTCGCTCTGACGTGGTGTGGAGGAGGGAAAACAACCAGTTAAATTGCATTAAAACCTCATGAGTCCTTAAAAATCCTGTAATTTAAATTTGAAATACTTTGTGGAATTAAGACCTGCATTTTTGATGTTGGCTGGCAATCAAACACTGTGCACATCAGCGTTATTCATGCACAGTGATGCCGAGTTTGGGGTGGAAAGTTGCACAAATATATTCTTATTACAAATTTGATATTCACTGAAGCCCACAGCAAAAAATACGTGGCTTGAGAGACTCTTTGAAAACGTGCACACGTGTGTATAACTTGGCTGAAAGATCATGAAGGTGGTACAATAACTACTATAAATATTTGAAAGGTGTCAACATCAAGGTCTTGATTTTACACACAGATGTCAGCACAATGTTTCCATTGATTAGCTGTTCTGTAATATAAGCCTGTGTATGGAAAATGTATGCTAAAAGGAGTCTTATACAGATCATGCCAAGTTTTCACTTCCCCTGCTTTTGTTGTATCAGTCTGAGCCAACTAAACCCACTGGAAGTTTACAGATATTTTTATTGCAAGTTAAAATCAGGAGCTTACTGTCAAAAAACCAAACCAAAAAAAAAAAAAAAAAAAACCAAAAAAACAAAACCAAAAAACAAAACAAAGAAAAAGAAAATAAAAATTTCTGAACTGACTGAGGCTCAGAACAGGATCATTATTTGGAGCCATTATTTCCTGGATAATATTCACTTTTGATTAACAAGTCAACAAGCAGCTTTAACTAACCCAACACTCTTCAAGGTGTTAATATGCCTCGTATGTGGATCCTGAACTGGAGTCTGTTCTGTCTAGAGAGCTACTTGCACTGTGTAAGTGTGCTCAAACCTCCTAGGAATACTTAGGAATTTCAGATCTTTGTTATTGCTCATGCATTTAAGCTTCGTTTGATGCTGTCCATCTTTGTAGCACCTGTAGGTACAAAAAGCCACCTGTCACATTTATGGCCGAGGCAGGAGCACACATCAGATCTTCTGAGGCTGTGTTCTTATGCTCCAAGTCAATAAAGCAGCTCACACGTGCTGCCTCATTTTGTGGTGGAAAGGGGTCCTGTTAGTCCCATTAACTTTGTGAAGTTCTCTGTTTGAAGCGAGCCAAGTGTCCCATCTAATGCTATCCCTAATGGAAATCAGGTCTTCAACTGCACTGTTAATTATTTTCAGCCGGTGATGCTCACACATACCCTCCTCACCATCAATAAAAATGATTTTTAATGGAAAACGCTTTCCACATGCACGTAATTAGCGTTCCTTTTGTTATAAAAGGATTGGTCAAAGAAATTTTGAAGCAACAAAATTAGCTTGAAAAAGATGCCAGAATTAGTACATTTCATAAATGGTGGTCCAGTACTTGCCTATCAGAGGGAAAAACATTGTTAAAATGTTACAAAAAAATTTAAAACTTTCCATTTGTACATTTAGAAGTTGAGCCCACTGTCTTTCCATTTTGAACCATCTTCTGATTTTTAATTTACTTTGCATACGAGTAGTCTTTAAAAGTTGAAATTAAATGGAGTTTTCTAAAATATTTTTTGGTGAACTAAAAAGGTAATTTTTTGAGATAATTTTTCACTCATGTAAAATCTTGAAATATCTGGGGGGATTGCTCTGATCTGGGAAGAAGCATGTCTGGAATTTCCAAACTCCTTCACGAAGTGGAAATTTGGAGCTTCTGTTTCTATGCAACTTTATTACAAAATTGCTTAGTAAAGCCCAGAGAGAAGAACCAATGCATTTTTCAGTTCAGTTTCCCCTTGAATTGAGCCATGACTGAAGCTGTTCCAGGACAAATTGAAGGGAACTTCGTAATAATGGTTTTGGTTAAGGAGAAAAGAAAAAAAGAAAATAAATAGGAATTAGAGATCCAAACCTTTTTTTAAAGTCAAATCACTATAAGACTACAAAAAACTTACTAGTAATTTCAGTGCTATCAGCCAACAATGATCTCCATCTAGTGTTATGAAACTGTAGATCAGGTTGGACTAAGCTCAGTCAGACAGTTTAATCTATTCAGCACTGAAATTATGTCCTTAAAATAAAAATATTAAAGAACTTGTTATTTTGGGCTGGGGTATTTTTTCCTTTGTTTTATTTCATCTGATAGTAGTTAGTACACCCAGAGATTTGTACCCAACAGAAATAGCATCCAGATTTTACATACACAGAAGAAATATTCCATAAAAGCTTTTAATTAGGTTGCAAATAGTCCAAGGGTTGTTAATATTTACCCTGTAGATGACGAGCTTCCTCTATTCGCAGACCTTGATGTGAAAATTGTTTTGACCTCATTGGGAATAATGGGGGTGATATTTGGTTAATGGTGTTGGCACAGGGACAGAAGACAGGTGCCCTTTTGCTGAGCTGGTGCCTGGCACGGTGTCGTGGCATGGGTGACTGGGTCTGATTTGTCCTCAAGAGCCTGAAGCTCAGTGTGAGGGATGAGGAACCCAGGGACAGCCATAGGCAGATGCTTTGCAGCTGCAGACTGCAAACCTGCTTGGATCACAGTAGCAGGCTTTAATTTAATGGGCTCTTTTGAGGAATGTTATTTGTCTGTTAGCAAGAACATGCTCAGCTGGCCTCCAGGTGAGACCACATTGTGCCACAGCAGAGAAAAACCCCAGGTAGGTCCCCAGCGACCTCTGTATTTTAAGGTGCAGAAGACAAACTGGATTTGGCATTTTTATGTGTGCTGTGTTCTCTTTCAGGTTGTTTTATTACTCTTGGAATTTCCTCACTTTCCCATAAAAAGCAGGACTCCCTGGGCTTTGTGCACGTGTTGGAGGGGAGTGAGAGTATCACTACCAGGCCCTTCTGCAGCCCCTGTGCCCAGTAAGGGTTTCCTCCCAGAACTGCAAGCTCTCAGAGCAGTGGGGACCATGGTCCTGGTCCCACCACCCCACCATGCCCTGGGAGACTGTCCTGGGGGGACCCACGTGCCTGGGCTGCCACACTCCTGGGGTTGTTGATTCCATGGGACACAGGGCAATGTCATGGTGCTATGGATGATGTGTGTACTCTGAGACGTGAAGAGATGGTACCAACCTCTTGTGTTCAGCCCAAAAGAAGCTGAAGTCCTTTCCTCTTCATTAGAGCCCTGAGAATACCCTTCTGTTTAGACTAGAAAAGGTAAAAGACTAAATTGTGGCACAAGAGATAGTGGGAGATACTGTGCAAGGCTTGGACCTGTGTCCAGAGATGAGTGGAGAAATTCCCTCATACTTTTGTGCAAGATGAGGATAACCAGGTGGATATCTCTGATATGGCTGGCTGAAGGGACAGAAATCTCTGACAGCTGTTGGTAATAAAGATTAGATGATGCCACATCCAACCATGGCTGAATGCAAACCCAAGTGTGGCTTTAGCTTTTGCTTTGGTTTTTTTTTTTTTCTTTTTGAATTGGGTATTTTTTTGTTTTTTTTTAAGTTGAATGCTGTAATTCCAGTTCTCTTTCTAAATCTTCAAGTTTCCCTTCTAAATCTCTGCAAACTACAGCAGTTACCTGAAAATGGTGCCAGTCACAATATAATACATGTAGCATTCACTCTATCAGATTCTGCCTAGAATTGCCCAGAATCTGCCCATTAGGCAGCCCAGAACTCAGAACCACTTTCAGAGAGGATTATTAGCCTCTTTCCAACACTAAATGTGCACTTAAAATGCTGTTTTCAGATGGTATTTTGTTCTGGGGTTGAACTCCACTGTTAAATGTGGTGTATTCTCTAAATAAGCATAAAGACTGGACAAACTTGTTCCAAGGAGTGATAAATCCTGGCAATAAATACCATTCCCGAGGAGAAACCGAGACCTTGCTGTACTCCAAAGGAACAGAAATAGCAGGTCACTGGAAAATGTAGTAGGAGAAAACACATAGGCTGCCTTGGGGGAGAGGGGAAGGTGGCCCCTGAAATCCCTTCCTACTCTTTATTTCTGTGACTCATCCAGACCTGCCTGTAACGGGCTGTTGCATCGCCACATTATTGGTTTAACTTCTTTGTACCCTGAACAGCCAGTGGGTCTGTAAAAGAAGCTCTTTGTGCCTTCGGTGGGAGAGAATGGCACGAGGGTTGTTCTTGGAACAGGCCCAGGGAAAGTGTGGGGTGAGGAGGGAGAAGGGAGTAAAAGAAACTCCCCAGTAAAAGGGAAAAGAAGGAAAAGGAAAAAAAAAAATAAAAAGGTGTCTGTTTCACAAACCCTGACCTTGGGCAGAACTGCCATTTCCTGAGCCTGCACGAAACGTTCTGTTCTCAGGTCTGGCACAGAGGGATGGAGCCAGACACTGACACTGGCCCAGAGCTGGCTTCCCCAGGTCCCAGGGAAAAGCTGAGGGGCAGCCAGGTCCATGAGTACTTGATCCTGCTGAACCACGAGAGCAGTGTAAGCTGAGCAGCCGTGCTTGGCTTGGCTAGGAGTGGAAGGAGGAGCTGTGTGCATTGCCTTTCACATGGTAGTTGGAAAGGGCAGCAATTCCAGAAGCTGTGTTGTGTTTGAACCGTGTTGCAAACAAGGCATGAACAGTGATAGGACTCGAGGGAATGGCCTGAAGTTGTGTCAGGGAAGGTTTAGGTTGGATATTAGGAAAAGGTTCTTCCCCCAGAGGGTGTTTGGGCACTGAACAGGCTCCCAGGGCAGTGGTCACAGCACCAGCCTGACAGAGCTTAAGATGCATTTGGACATCACATGTTGTGTTATTTTTGGTTGTCCTGTGCAGGATCAGGAGTTGGACCCAATGATCCTTTTATGTCCCTTCCAGTTTGGGATGTTCTATGATTCTGTGATTCTTTGGTGCTCCATGGGTAAATCTGCTACTGAGAGAAGGAAAAAGGTTAAACTACTTGGAGTATAGAGATCTGGTGCTGTTCCAAGAGGAGCAGCCAAGTCAGATGGGGACCATCTTTCTGGTAACAGAGTCCAAGCAGTGAATAGTCAGGGAGGAGCCTTATCAGTTCAGAATAACTTCATTTTCACTGCTTCGGGGAACAATGCATTTATTTGGGTCAGCAATGATAGCTCTAACACTGAGAAGGAAAGGTGGGAGGCAATGGCTCCGTGCCATGTTCCAACAGCCCTTTCTCAGTGCCAACAACGGACAATAACGGATTTTTATCACCAACACTCTTCCCAGAAAACTTCAAGGGAGGTATTTCATCCTAGATAGAAATGAGCCATGCAGTGTTGTAGAAATTGAAAGCTTTGTGGCAGAGAGGGAACTGGGGTTATAATTACAGAACAAACATTATCCCCAGAAAGACAATGGAGCCAGAAGCTGCTGCACCTTGAGGGCAGCTGGGTCTGTCTTTTTTCCTTCAGCTGCTGGGTAAAATAGCATGCTGGAACCAGAAAACAAGTGTAGTATCATCAAAAATATCTCTTTCTCTGACTGTTTCACAGAAAAGTGATTCTTTTCTACAGAAAAGCAGGACATTTCTTTGAGGGAGGGACACAGGCCTCATCTTTCCTAGTGCTTGGAGATTCTGGATGGTGAGATCCCTCCAGAACGTGAGGTGTCTCTGTTCCAGTTCCAGCTCTGACTCAGAAAAAACAAATTTCTCATTGCTTGCAAGACAAAGCAAACAAACAATAGTTCAGATGTCTTCCATGTTTCGTATTTTTTCTTTTAGTGTGAACCTTGCATTTTTTCGTGGCTCAAAATAATGGTGAACATCTGCTTGGCTAAATTATCTGGGACACTGCAGGAGAGAGGGAAACATCTTGAGAGGTGTCATAATCTACATCCATCATGTATGTAGTGTTGCCATGTTGTAGTTTCATAGTTTTTGCCAAGCTTTTCACCAAAACCCAGAAACTGAATGGATACACCCAAAGGGTGGGATCCTTTCCCAACTTCTGGATCTTAGGCTGCACTTACCACATCCTCATTATGCACTAAAAAGAAACATGTCTGATTGTCTGCCCTGGTTTCTGGATGAGGGTAATATGGATAACTAGGCAACTCAGAAGGGCAAAATTCTGTGGAGCTCACCCTCCCTGCAGCTGAGGCACGTCCAAAGACAGCACAGACAGAGACTTGCAAATCATCATTGGCACAGATATGCTAATTGTTATGAGCAGTAAAAAGTGGATATGTCTGTAAATGCCAGATGGGAATTTGCCTGATCCTTCCTCTATTCTGTTCCTCAAATAAGAGAATTTTCTCCTCATTTAAAGCCTTAATAAGCTGTTTCTTGAGGGGAAAGGTTCTGTGTATATGGATCTTTTGCTTCATGACTCCAGGGCATCTGGACAAAGGAAGTCTGGTGAAAGCCAAGATTATTTTGCTGTTTGTTTTCCAAGTGTGCTGAGTTGTTAGTACTGTGTTAGCAACATGTTGGTTCAGTCAGTCTGTCTGGGTGTCTTGGCTTTTGTCTGTCTGAAGAGTTCTGCAGCTAGTAAGTCATGCTCAAGTGAATGGTTTGACCAAAGCTGTTAGTGAATTGGCATATGTCTGAGAGAATGACTAAGGAAGGTGGGCAGTAGCCTCCAGCAGGGCACTCAGATGGGATAGGGGAGACCCGGGCTCCAGACCTTATTCTTTCCTTTGGCTGTATAACTCTTGCCTGACAGGCTTTTTTGCAGCACAGGTTCAATAGGACAGATAGAGCACAATTTTTTTTTCGCTACCAGCCAGGCTATTCTGTATTTTGACAGCTCCTGCCAAGAGGAAAATGATGATTTTAGTTGATAGGTTCAGTGAGAAAACTAAATTTCATACAAAAAACCACATGCCCTGCCATGCTGTTTTTTCTTAGAGATGTTCAGTTTAGCACTCACCTGGAGCTGTGCACATGACTTTGATTCCTAAGTCAGCAGAGATCACTGAAACCTTCAACAAGCTGGGAGAGGCAGGAGTTCAAACCCGTGTGCTCAACACCTCATGTTAGCTCCAGATTGCTTCCTTCTCTGAGTGTCAGTCTTTTGGGGTCCTAAGTCAAAAGGCTCCAATGATCTTACTCTGAATTGATTGGTGACACTCCACTGTTCAATAACAGGGTTTTCATTATCCAAGCTTGAGTTTTGATGCCCCTGGTCTGCCCTGCAAGCTCATGTCACAATGCCTGTTCTCCTCAGGTACTCATGCAGGTGCTCTGGGCTGTGCTTTTGTCTCTGCAGCCTGTGCTTCCTTTGCCCAAACATTGCATTTCAGCTGACGCTGATGCCAGGTAAATCAGAAGAGAAGCATTCATCTCAGTATCCTGCCTCCTGGTTCAGGTCCTTGTCACTCTTCCGCCACTGCACGCTGAGAAGAACCAGAGGCTGGGCAGAGCAGAGCAGTCCTCGTGTGTGCCTGCAGCTCAGGCTGCTCCCACCAGTTTGTCCTGCTGGCTCAACAGCCATATCAGAAATCATGTATTGGTGAGGCTTTCATCCCCAAAACACATCATGAATGTTGATCTTGACATCTCTGTTAAGTATCAGTCGGTTCAATGGTCAAAATGTGATAACTTGCAGACGTTCTATTATCCAAGACAGCAGTTTCCCACTGTGAAGAGGTGAAAATAACCTGGCACATAGTGATAATATGTATTCTACCAGTGTTTCCTTATGAGACAGATCCTGACCAGTATCTTAAGACATGCAGCAGTTTGGTGTCAGAATCCAGAATTATGTTTCATGTCCAGAGTATTAAGTCCAGGATCTCGAGTATGTGAAAGCTGAATTGGTGGGAAGATAATAATAATTTAAAAAGATATTTAAAAAAATATATACAGGTAGACTAAATATTGCTCTTGATTTAACAATAGGAATAACCCATTGCTTACATTATTTCATTCAGTCTTACATGTAGAAAGGCTGTTGATCATGACCAAGGGAAAGCTGTAACACTTGAAGGGTGAACACCAGTGCTCAGCCTGGTCTTCCTGTGAGGCTGAAGTCTGATCTAAAACAACTCAGGTCACTGTAGCATCATGTGCAGCAATATTCTTCAGTGAGGGAGAGACCAGGAACTTATCTGAAGCTAAAACAGACTTTTGATGCAACATGTCGAAACCCATCCTGAACAAATCTCCACGAAAAAAGGGGGTTCAACACTCACTGAACTGCAAAATGTTCGCCAGCTGGATTCAGCTCACTTCGGGCTGGCTGCTTCAAAAACCACGGCTTCTTTGATCCCAGTCCTAGCAATACTGTTGGACCTCTGCTGTACAATGAGCTCGAGGTCAGTAAAACATTTTTCAGTTGTGGTGGAAGCATTTAAGTTGGAATTTGTTAAATCAGGAGTACAATTCCATGGGTAGAAATTGAACTCTACGTGTGACATTTCTCTTCTTATTACACTTTAAAGTATTAAATCGTGCAGGTTTTTACTTCCATTAAAAACAAGTTGCCAGATTTAGCATTTTGTTACTTTGAAGTCCCTCTTTTATTCTCCCCCAAAGGGCTTTAACTTTCAGACATGGTTATCCTTAAAAATATATTTTAAATGTTGGTTTTGAAACCTTGCAAAGGATATGGCATTGGAGAAATTCAGGATGGAATGACTTTCCAGGGGCAACAGTCAGGGAACAGCAAAATATCTCCATTTTTCTTCCACCCCCACGTTTCCCTTTAGTTTCCAGTATATTTAATTGGTCGTCAGCTCTTTCTACCTCCTGTACAGAGTTTAATACTGAACTTTTAGATAAACTTTTCTTAGGATTAGTTTCTAGTGAAACTGGTTCCAGAGGATTTTCCCACTCCCAACAGCAACCTGAGTTGCTGCTCCTTCACAAACATAACCATAATTCATATGTTAGAGCAACGTTCCTAAAATACTGAAAAGCAAGCCAAACTCTCACAGATCCAAGTGTGATTTGTGATGGATAAGAGCAGTGCAGGCTCACAGTGAGCGCAGAGAAAAGTGAAAGACACTCTGCTACACCTGATCTGTCATCTCTAGTGCTACTTTCCTCCTCTGCCCCAACCACCCAGTGCATTCACATCTTATTCCAGTTTCTCCTACATGTTAATGGGACACAAGACCAGAGATGATGCTCACCTTGCTTGCATTACCCACTCTCTTCAGAGAAGAAAGAAATCCTTCACTCTGTTTTTTAATAGATTATCCTGGCTTAGCCCCAACCTTCTTGCTTCTGCTGGAAGTGTGAACGTAACTTTTGTGGAAATGACTACCCCAAAATCAACTGGAATATGCGTGTTTGTGAGCCAAGGCATGTCCTTCTACACAGACTGAAAAGTCTCAGTTGCCTTCAACAACATGACCATAAAGCCAGTGAGAGAAGGCAGGAAGTGCCATGCACCTCTGGAGTGTTTCACAGCAATCAGCTCCAAGCAGAGACCTCAGTGCCTGTGCCCATTGGAAGATGACCTGGTAGAAAACTTAACTGGAAAATTCTTGCTGTCACCTTTCTTCCCATTTCCTTTCTCCCAACAGCCCTTAAATCTTTTGAGGAAGTGGAAAACTTTCTTTGGAATGATTTACTCAGTGACAGGTAAACCTCTGTCTTTTTGCAATTACCACACCATTTTCTGTTCAGTATTTATGTAAAAGCATCCCACAAATAGTTTCTGATTGCAGCAAAACAGGACAAGAAACATTTATAGAATCACAGAATGGTTTGGAGATATAGATGTTGTAGAAAGAATTAAATTACATTTCTTTTAAGATGAAATAAAGTTCTAGAGGTATATAATTGTAATTATTTTAAACTCCCCCAAGTAGCATATAGAGGAGAATCACTCTGCTTGTTGCCAGTTCTCACTTGTGAATTTTTTTTACAGACTTACAGTGTATTAGCATATTTTTGTTCTTTCAAAACTGACAGTTTCCACTAGCTGAAAGTAACCCCAATTCAGAGAGCAACATCTCTGCTGCTCTGACTTGCCAAATCAAATTCCTTTTGCAATCTCAAAAGAATTATGTAATCTCTTTCTATATCCAATTTTCCTTTCTCTTGCTAACTTCCCCAGTAAGGCTCTAACAATAAACCTTTCAGTGTTAACATTGTTTGACATGCACAATGTGGCAAATGCAGAACTGTCCCTTTTGCCTTGGCAGTCCTTCAAAGCCTGGGCTGCTCCGTGACTTCATGTAAAGTTTAAGTCAAAAGTAAATATGTCACTAAGTGTGCCTCACCTGATGGGCTGACGGTTTGGGGGTGAGGGTAGAATGGTCTTTCTCATGGTGTTTTCTCTTGCTTGATAGCTGGTTCTGAGACGTCACTGATCCCAGGAGCCTCATTTGAATTTGAATCTTTGAATTTGTCAAAGTCTCTGTGATACTAAATATGGCAAGAAGGGCTAAAGAAATACTCAGTTAAAACTGTGCAGAAGTAGTTCAGCAAATGAGATAACATTAATCAGATTGTGCTTTGTACAAAGGCCCTTCACAGCTTTCATAGGGGGGATGTGATTATTAACAATACTTTTCCTTTCTTGAATATCTGCAATGCATCTCTTCTGCTCAAGACAGCTTTTTACATAGGCTGTAAGTGGTGGTGTTGCTGAGCTCCTGGTTTGCCCACACCTCTGACAAATATCCTCATCTGTCCTTGGTCTTTTTGAATTGGTCTGTCACAACTGTGCAACGCCTGAAATGAGATTGTCATACTCAATCAAGGATTTGAGTTACTGAGTGATGTGGAAAATGAGAAGAGCAAGAGAACTGAGTAACCTGGGGGGTGTACAAAAGTACGAAAAGAGGAAGAAGGTGAAATGTGGGTTTTTCAGAGGTGGGACTGCAAACAGAGAGCCTGAGGAAGATTACCAAATGTCAGAATTTTGCACTTGGAAGAGAAGATAAAGAAACCCCATGGGAAGCAGTACAGGAAGGGTCCAGAGTTAGGAGAAGGTTAGTTGTGCCTGAAGATTTGGAAGAGTTGTCTCAGAAGCAGATAGAGCCTTGGCCATGCCAAAGGTTCTTGTACCAAATCAAAAGAGAAAGCCTCCTGTAATGTACTGTGGACATTAGGGACAATGTGGTGCCATCCCATAGCAGAACTGAAGGAGATAGGCTGTTCCTACTCTGAGGATGTCTCCTGAATACGAGCACATAAGAACAGTGTTCTTCAACAAAACTGATCTTTGCCTGCTGCCCAAAGTGGTCAGGGTACCTTACAGAAATGTTGAATGAGTGTCCCTGACAGGAAAAATAAATGCAGTTATTGTTATGAAGAATTGCACCACGATCCAACTGCAATTGTTCAGCCTCAAGGAAACAAACTTGAATGAGGTTAGAGTTTTGCAGAATGACATGCTGGTCCTTATCATTCAGAATATTAGCATTAGCCAAGGGAAAAGCAAGCTCTTTTTTCTTCTTATAGGCTCTGAAATTATGATTGTGTTGTTTGGATGGTTATCTAAGGAGCAAGAGTCAAGATTTCTTCTGTTCCCTAAGACTCAATCAGCACAGAATTACTGCTGACAAATTTATAAGACGGTTGTGGAAAAAAAAAATCAAAAATTCAGCTCTAACTTAATTTGTGTCCATTCTAGAGTCTCTTCATTCTTCAATATACACTCAGAACAACTTGCTTAAAATGAAACTGCTCATCCCAAGCCTTTGACTGTGTAACTCTGCCACTGGCTGGAAGCATGGAAATGGCAATGCTGACCATTTTCTTTCCTGTGTCCTCAACTACCAATCTGCCATGCAGAGGGAATTCCATTTCCAACTGCTGACACAGTCTCCATTAGATAGCAAGAACCAGCTAACAAAGAATTTTATAATCTCCTCATTCACAGACACAATCTCAGAGAGTGTGAGGAAATGCTTCTGATAAATTCTCATCCCTAAATGCCTTGTGGATAAACACTTTATGGTGCCTTGACACAAGACAGTTGATAAATGACAGTGGGTACATTCAGATGCTGTGTCCATTTTTCAACATGGTACATTTGTACTTTTTCAAAGGAGAAAACAGGGACTTTCTCACCTTTGAAATGAAAAATACAGATACAGCGAAGTGGTGGATTTAACCTCTGAACAAGTACGTGTTAATTTCAGTTCCTGAGAGTATGCTGCATTAAACTGTTCTTGACAGATTTTAATAGGAATTTTGGACATTGTATGTTAATAAATAAGTATTACCTTTGTTATTTTAAGTGCAGTGGTTTTCCTTAGTTGAGAAAGCCTGGCGCTCTTGTTTGATTTATGTGATGCTAAGTTAAAAAAAGGTAGTAATGTTACGTGTGTTACTCATGTACTTGGAAGTCTCAAAAGATTTTAAATATATCTTGACATGTATGCTCATAAATTGTTTCTAAGGTAGACATTTTGGCAAACTGGATGTGGAATTAATGTTCCTGAGACTTCCAAACACCATTGATCAAAAATACTTTTAAAATTGTCCAGAATGCCAAACTGATTTCTTTTGAACCCCTCTGTGTGGTCAGTACACCATCTATCAAATTGTCTTCAGCTTGGAGTCATAGTCTGTGGGCCCAGACTGCATTTCATTGCAAATTCTTCACACCACAAAGGCTTGATTCCATCAGTTTGAGACAGAGCAGTTGAGTGTGAGTGTCCAACAAAGAAGTGAAACGTGAGTACTGAGCTCGCTGTTCCAAATGTGCATCTGTTCTTGAGTTTCTCAGTGATGAGTTTTTACACTCAACCCAAAGTGTGAAATGCAAACACTTTTGCAAACAGTGTGTCTACATTGAGCAGTGAGCCACATGGCCCTTGTGGGGTGGGTTTGGAGGGGTGCTCTTGAGACTGTTTGGGAGAGGCAGAATCAAACACAGCAGTGGGCTGAGAGCAGGATTCTGAGTTTGCTTCACCCTCTGTGTATGGGCTTAACTCCTCTGAGACTTTTGCTGCAAATCTTCTATAACTGTTAATACTGTAGACTGGTTTGGGCACCAAGATTAACTTTTCCTAACTACCTGTATGTGCTGACAGCTACAAACGTAGCCTTCAGGTAAGAGTACTTCCAATAAGCATTGCTGCATTCTGGTCTACACAGCTGGCCCAAGTGGGGACCATGAAGGTTATTTACCTCAGGAAACACAGATGATAACCTAGTATTTCTTGGTGGAAAGCATTATTGTTGATGCAGCAGTAACAAAACAGAAGCCAGTGGCTTGTGGTTCCAAGTCCTTGCCAGGCCTTTCTCCCTCTCAAAACATGCCCTTGGTATCTCTCCAGTTGTGCTGCAAGGGCTTCCCCACCTACTACTGAGAGTCTTTTGATGCTCTCTGCAGCTTTTGGAGACCGTTCTGTTACTGGCCCTGACTGCTCATGTCCATACCACAGCATGTTTCCTCTGTAATTTAGGGAAGATAGAGATTTAAATATTTGTAACAGGGTTTACTCAGACACACAACCCTCCAAGGTCATTCTAGCTCCCGCTGATCTGGCCAAATATCATTCAAGCCTTCTTCTTGCCTGATTACCTTTTCGACACGTGGAATGGGTCTTTCTGTCTCTGGTGGATCTCCTTTGTTTCTCCAAAATCTGCTCATTTTGGTTCCTGGAGCCAATTTCTTTCCAGCAAAACTATTTCAGTCTCTGAAATGATACTCTTGGCTCTTGTGGCAGAAACCTGAAATAGTGCTGTGACACCTTTTTGGGTGATCCCACAGCATTCAGAGTCATCTCCCAAACTTTATTCAGCCTGTTCCTCCTCATAACTCTGCCTGCACCAAGCAAAATATATCTTCTAAAAGTTCAGTGTTTGAATGTGTGAGAAACCTTCTATAAACTGAAAATTTCTTCTTCAGCAGAAACGAGCATTTTTTCAGTTTTGCCATGTAGAAAGGCTTGTTCAAGAACCACACTTCTCTGTTTCTTTTCAGGAACCACATATGAGAATTTATGAAGGACCTGAGTTTACCCAGCACTTTGGAAAGTGTTGTGATTTATTTTACTGTCTTTTTAGAGAGTTATTTTGGGGTTTTTTTTCTATTCAAAGGAATGGAATATGCTGTTCTCAGTCTTTTCTGGGAGGCTTGATGCACGTAACCAGATGAACTGCTATTGAACCTTACTATTACATGAGCAGATTGATGGTACAGAGGCAAGTGTGGAATTTCTAGATTCACAGAATTTAATAAACTAGACAAAGCACTTAGAATTCAAAGTTTAAAAAGCCCAGGGGGCATCTCCAATATTATTGTACCTGTGTTTGCCCATTTCTTTCAGGAAGCACACATGCTAGTGCTTACAGTGAGAGAACAATGTTAACATATGAACAGAAGGGACTGGGAGCAGAATTTGATTTTTTTTCAGGGAAGTAAATTTCCCATGGAGAGCTTGTTACCAGGCAATGCCAAATTCTGTATCACATTTTCTCTATGATTTGTATGTAAAGTCAAAACCCTGCATAAGCAAAAACTGCTTCAGAGAGCAGCTATGAAAATACAAGTTCTGCTCAAACACTTTAGAAAGCTCTGTGGTGTTACCTGGGTTTCAAAAAAATATCGTAATGCTGGCGGGCTTAGCCATCCAAACCTATTCCATGGGTCTCACAGATGGGACACGCTCCTTCCCCCAGGGTTAAAAGTTGTCACTTTGTTTCACTACAGGTCTTGCTCAGGAGTATATTCTCCTTGTTTGGGGCATTTTCTTTTTTTTAAGACCAACCCAATACAACACAGGGTGCCCCCCTTTCCTAAATGTGAGCAGAAATCCTGTACCATTCCCTTAGGTGCTGTCTTTGCTTCAGGCTGAGGTGACCTCTGATGCCTTTTCAAGCCAGCTTTTTCCTGAAATCTTGTTTTCCTCTGTCCAGCTCCCTGGGTAGAAGAGAAGCTTCTGCTGAAGACACATGATGCTTTGTCTGGCCAGCCAGAGATATATAATGGTCTTGGCCATGAAACAAAGAAATTTCATAACAATAACTTCTATCTGGTCCGTTCTCTGAATTTTCTGCACTTGCCAGTTTTTCTCTTCTCTCCTTCTCTCTCTCACACTTAAAAGAAGCAAAAAAATAACAGAACTGGGTTTCATTGTTTCCCTGTTAGCTCAGAAGAGCTGTGAGCCAAGTTAGAGTCTCCTTGCTGTAAACATTCCAGGGATGGAACATCTGGGCTCAAGGATACCACCTTCAGCCTCCTTGCTCTCTCCTATAAGGGACTGTTGACCGGAAAGCAGGAGCACCACAGCAACTTCTTCCATGTCTGAAGCATCCTGGTCCTTTCTTCTCTGATTTAAGGGATGTGTCTGAGTTCAGGCAAGCATCCCTGTGTTAGTCTTTTGTGCCTTGCAAGTCTTCATCTGAATCCAAGCCCATGTAAACTGAGATTGCACAAGACTCCTAGGACATCCTCTCTGCTCCTGAAGGTCTTCTCTCGTGCTCCCCATCCAGCTGTACCCTGTTTTCTGTCTGTCTCATACCTCAAACAGATTCAGATGAACTTACAGGTGCATACTCAGTCTCTGTCGACTTCCAAAGTGTGATGCTCAGGGTGATTCTGTTCAGACATAAACCCCAACAAGACTTTTGGGATGTGAGGTTGCCTGAGGTGTGTGTGCCTCCAGGAAAGCCTGACTCTGAGCTGATACATCCCTTCTGTCCCATTTGATCTTCCCAAATAGAAGCTGGAGTAGAAAGAGCCACAGTTGCCCTCTGAGTGGAAGTCCTTTAGATAATCTGAGTCCATCTTTCACTTATTTAGAAAGCTGGGGTTTTTTATTTTTCATTGTTTCTTTTCAGCTCCTTTAGCCCATGTGTCAGCTGAAGCGCATTAATAAATTCCAGTGGAAAAAGCTCTCCTATTTTTGGTGAGAAGCTTTGTGATCCAGTGTCCCTTGTTGCTCAGCATTATGTGGATCCATTACTGAGTGCACCTCAAAAGACCCTCAACAGCTGAGTGCCAGAATCTATGGCAGCAGAGCAGAGGTAGAAGAATCTTCTTACAAGGTTTTTTTTACACTTCTGCCCTAAAATTCTAATACTGGGTGTTGTTAAAGAAAGGACACAATTTTACATTCATTATTTGTTTGCCTTCGTGCAGTTTTCTGTAATTCTTTTTCATGTGCTGATCAAAATTGTATTTACGTTAGCAGGGCTTTTTAGTGCACTCAGACACTCTTCATTCTGCCCCCAAAGACATGGTTGTATTTCTGCCTTTTCTGGGAAGCTATGGAATTTTGACTCCGATTCTTTACAGAGCGCTCCAGCGATTGTTTAGATCTTGTTTTAATTATTTTCTGGCCTTTGTTGCGCTTTGTGAGTACCTCCATTGTTTGTTCCAGTTTGATTGCAGATATCGGCTTATCCTTTCTCTTCTGGGAAACTTGATTCCTCTGGTGATATTCGCCTGCCTCATGGCCAATATTTCTGGTGTGCGAGATTGTTTTCACTGGAAGGAGAGACTGGTGACTTGTATTTCTTCAATGCAGTCATGTTTGCTTGTGGAGAATGTTCACAGAGACCTACAGCAACGACCTGGGAGTCACTGTCTTTGCTCATAAAGCCGTGTTCCAGCTCAGGTAGTTCCATCCCTTTTTGGTGGCTTTGTTTTATAGTGGCTCTTTTGTGGTGATTTTTGCCTGCCACTGGTTGTTTCTGTCACTTGTACAAACACATCCAGGTCTGCCATGCCAATAGCAAAATTTAATGTGTTAGTTCAGCTCCCAGCCAAACCACCAAAGACAGGTCTATATGACATGTAGATTAGTTATACTATCAGTAACTTCTGTCATTAAACAAAAGAGCTTTTTTTTTCTCCCATTTATCTTGAATAAAATGTTTCTACCAAACCATCATCTTCAGAGAGGTTTGGGAATATCCATATACCAAAGATAGTACCCTTGGAGACTCAATCTTCCTGCTGAATAATGAGAGATTTTGACTCCAACATGAGCCTTCACATAGACCTATTGGGTGGCTGATGGTGCCTTAGGCTTAATATGACTGATTTTTCCCATTTGGAGGAACTGAAATGGCAGTAATTAATTCGACAGTCATATAACTACAGATATTAGTGTCTATGAAGTGGTTTTGGGTCTTTCACTGTAATTAAACTAAACTTCAAGACTATATTAATTAACCAGAATGGTGACAGGCACACTTTGTAGGTTATAAGTAGATATAGGCCTTTTTTAAAATTTTATTTAAACTGGAGGAGACACTGCAGACCTCAGTGGTGGCCTCTTCTTTCTGAGCCTTCAGGTCTTTCCTCATTGAGCTTGTGGGAGATCAGTTCTGCCATTCACCTGGAAGAGAAGTATTCAAGGAAGTCAGATTTTGGGGACTGGTTCTTGCAAGTCTTTCCCCCTTTTTTACAGAAAAGTTTTTCTCTGTTCAAGATTTGTAAGGGAATTATTAATTTAGCTAGGCAACAGATAAACAACAGTGCCATTAAATGTACAACTGGATACAAGTTTGAAGTAACAGCTTTGCTTCAGTGAAAATGTGAGTGTCTGTCTGTGAGGTAGGGAAACCAGGAGTGCTCTCTCATTAGTGTTTTCTCATTTGCCAGCAAGAATAAAAAGAACTAATATATGGTTTATTTTCTGATGGCAACAGGAGTTACATAAAGATTTGCACCTCTATGCTGACGTGGACAGCTGCCTGCTGATCCTTGGCAGATCCTTGATTTTGCAGGAAAGCTGTGGTGTGACTTCCCCCAGGTGGGTGGGCTGTCTCTGCTGACAGCGCTCACTGGGGGCGTCATGACCTGGGCTGTGGCTGCAGCAGCAGCTGCTGCCCTTCCCTGCTCATTGCCCCCAAAGAGGCTCTTTGTCACCAAAACTGATGGGTTTTGTGCTTTTACCTGGCAGGGTCTTCTCATGATGAACAGTTAATCTTGATCTTATTTTCTGTCTAATCTGAACAGATGCTTTTGCTCAGCTAGAGAAATATGGAGGGCGGTGTTTTGTCTGCAGTTCACTGATAGCTGTTCCACCCTTAATGCTTTGCTTGAGGCTCTAAGCTGCTTCTTTGACCCCTCTCCTCTCTCCTGCGAATGCTTTGACATCCTTCCACTTGTTTTAGTCCCAGATTTTCAGCTTTATGTCTTTTCCCTTTTCTAGGATGCTCTTTTCCACTGATCTGAAAACCCCTTCTTTGCCTCTACTGTTCTCTGTTGCTTCTTCAAGCCCACAAGGCCTCACTCACTTATCTGTTATGGGGATGTCTCTAAAAAACCTTTCTTTCTCCAAATTATCTTTGAAGGAAACTGGCTCTGAACTAGCACTGACTTTTCCCAAGGCGCCAGGACACATGCTTGTATTTCAGTCCATTTATTTCTTTTTCTTTCAGTGACATTTTCTATGCTAACATCTCCCAAAACACAGATAAGTTTTTCTAAACTGCCTTGCCTTATTGTGTTCGGATATAAATTATGCATTTTAAAACTCACAAGTCATTAGTAATTGAAGGAACTTTTGGCATGTAAAAAATGATGTTTAAATGCTGAGAGGAATCTGGCAGAACATTACTGCCCTACCTTTCCAAATGTTGCAAGATATTCTTGGCTTATAGCATATTATATAACAGAGCCTTTAAACACAGATTATCTTTAGAAAGAAAGTCAGTGATTATTGTCAAACCACAGTGATAAATTAGCTGAAGCTGATGAGATGCATTTGCAAAAGGAACTGACCAAGAGTAGTGAGAAGTAGCCAGCTTGTTTGGGGAATAGCAATGTTCCTAAAGACAAGTAAATAATGCATGTGGTCCCACATTTCTTGTTCTCTTGGAATGAATTTTCTGACTTCAGAGTAAACAGAAACTCTGTTTACATTATGGCTGTCTGCTTTTCATAGGGATAACTAAGGACTTCTGCCTGTCAGTGTAGCAAAGCCAATGGCCAAAACTGGGGTCATGGCAAGATAAAATCAGCTTTCTGTTGGAATTCCTGCCATACAAGCAATTCTGACTGGTGGAATGAGTGTTGCTTATGTTTTTTCTAGGACTCTTACTGGCATCAGAAGACCTGTACTGGGAGCAAAGTTAAAGGAACAGACTTTTATGCCTTGGTTTGCTCATTTATTTTAAATAGATGCTATCTCTGAGCACTAAGATTTTAGACTTCAAAATTGTAAAAGAAAGAGTCTTGGATGAAAATTCTCATGCTCCTTGTAGGGATATTTGTGCACCTTAATCAGATTTCTTACTTTACGTACCATTACAGACTCATGATTTCTGGAAGGAGTAAATTACAACCCACTTCATTTGTGAATATTTAACAATTCAACATTTCGTGAATGTTTAATCTGCAAATTAAATATGAGTCCAGACAAAACTCCCATTCCTGTTGGTGAGATTTTGCCCTATTTGTAACTAGAAGCTTGCCAAAGAATGTGGTGGATTCTCAGTTGCTTATAGTCTTTAAATCAGACTGAATATCTTTCCGAGAAAGATGCCCTGAGTCAACCACAATTTATTGGAAATAATTTAGGAATTGCTGGGCAGCCTCCTCTGGGCTGTGCTCTGCAGATGTCTGAGAAGGTGACTGCAAAGTTTCCATATGATCTTAAAATCTACAAATATATGACTGATCTTTGAAATACCATGGTCTTGAAGAAGTTTTTCTTTTTTTCATCTGGGATGTTTTAAGATCTTTGATGTGCTAATGATCCAAGTTGTCTGGCTAGATGATAAATCTCGGATGAAAGAAGTAGATGGCGAGTTAAGACTGTTTTCTCACCTCTGCCTGGGAGCTATGGCACATCTTAGTAACTCCCTTAATAAACAGTATGTGTGCTCAAGGGACTGAGCATGATTTTAATTGCAGCTCTGTAGGAAACTGTTTTTCTATTTCATGAAAGCTCTCTTGATTTTTCAAAATGTTCTCATCTCTACGTGGCTACATCGTACCTACCTCACACACCCTCCCAACAAAAACCTGAGGGTTTAAGGCCCTGCTATTAAAATGTTACGTCCTTGCTCTGGCTCAACAGAGCAGGAGACTTATATTTTGTCTTCCAAATCATTCTGAGAGTGTTGGGATGGGGACTATGGAGTCTTCCCTGGAAAAAGTCCTTCTCCTTATTTCGAATAGCAGTTCACTCCTGGACCCTGAAATTCTCCCTGGTGAAGCTGGCCAGTGCTTTCTGGTGAAAATGTCATGCCTCACAATTTGGTATTTCTTGGCAGACACCTTCCTTCCCAAATATTAAAATACATTGTCAGAAAATTCATGCCAAATCTACTTGCAATGATCACAAATACAGCTATGAGGGCATAGAGCGATCACTGAAAGCCGTGGTGCTTTAGGAGTCTCAAAAGCTTTGTGGACCACCAGAGATAATAAATCATAGCAACTCTGAAATCCAAGATGAACATATTATCAAATAAAATACAAATTGTGTCTTCTTCTCTAAATGTTCAGCAATTTTTTAATGAGCATGTTTACACAACATGAAATCAGGATTTTCTGTCAATGCTAGTGTATACACAGGAGAAAAAAAAAAGAACAAAACTTTTTCTTCTCACAATCAGATTTATTAAGTGTAAACAAATTTCCTTCCCAGTCTGTCTGAAGCTGGCAGTGTTAAATTTTACCTTTGCAGAAAGTATTTAATATAATGTGTGTAAATATTATGTTAAAGGATTCATGTCCTGTTTTAAACAGTGGCAAAAAAATTTCCTTTCAGCCTTTAGGTTTTCCACTAATTTATTTCATATTAAATCAGAGCAGGCTAAAAAACTGCTGATCAGATCTTTACTGAGCTTTATTGTAATGTAGTTTAAGTGGATGCAGACGGCTGGTTTTTCTTTTGCTTTATTTCTTCAGTTTTTTTCCCCTCCATGTCTGAAATACTATACAGGAGACTGAAGTTCTTGTGGCATTAACATGAGAGTCTCAAAATGGGCCAAAAAATAAATATTATAAAAATATGTCATCCAAATCAAATACTGAGTTAATACGGGAAACTGGAGACGTTACAATTGTGGTTTAAGGTTTAACATGCAAGGTACCTCTAAAGTTAGCTAAATACATTTCAGATGGGTGTAAAATGCAGGGGAAATGTGTTAAGTATCTTCCCTTGGTGAGATCTCAAGCCTGGCTCAAATAACAACCTCGGAGGTCAAGTTCCCACGTGGTTACCTGTGGGGTGATGGGAATACTCAGATGGGAATGGCTCAGATCCCCCTCTCCTTTCAAAAAGAGTGTCCCCCTGGTAAAAAGGCCTGACAGTGCACCATGATCATCTTCATGCTCATCAGCAATCAAAACCCCGAGGGTGCACAGGAACAATATATGGAGCCTTTAGGTTTCCTTAGACTGAGCAAAAACTTTGGCTACTGACTGCTCATGGTGCTTAACTGTATAATTGTCTTAATTATGCTAAATTGCACTGTGTAGTCCCTTAACAATTATGTGGGTTAGCAACAGTATTAAATGACAAAAATGACATTAATGTAGTCACAGGATTGCCTTGCAGAAGCATGAAAGTCAGAAAATACCAGAGTCTGCACAGGTTTCCCTTGAGGAACCACCCTCAGCACTGCACGCTCTGGCAGCTGCAGGAGACTTTAGCACAGGGGGTGATCACAGCATCACTGAGGGTGTAAAACATCTTTGCTTCCGGGACAGCTCTAGCAAAATATTTACTTTGAAATGCTCACTAAATAGGGAATGTTTGGGCAAACAGTTCTCACCCAGAGGCTCACATCAGAGGGCTGATGCTGGCTGATCAGAACTTGGCTGAAGGGGCTTCAGCTGGTTTGGAGTATAACTGTGAAATCTTACCATGGCCATCACAGTCCAGTCAAATATTCCAGGACAGTTTCCACGTGCAGATTAGTATCAGGGTGCAGTTCTGGTCAGCCATTTGTCCCCATTGTTTTGCCTGGGAGCCAGGGACACCTGAAACAAGTCTCAGCTGTGACAACTGAGAAAAGACTTGCTCAGAGATTCGGGGGACTAAAATCCAATGTTTTTGGCAAGTGTCCAGTTTCTGACTCTTCTGAGACCCTCCTATTCACTCAGGTGCTGCAGACCAGTTTCCTGCCTCTCCTACCCAAGGCAACAGAGCTGTCTGTGGCAATTTCGCCATACAGGTAGGCTCTTGTCTGAGGAAAGGTGCAATTCCTCCTCCTTTTCCAGAAACCTCAACCTGCTACAATACTTCCAATGTGGTAAAGAGATTCCATCCCTCTTGTTCCTTTTGCAATATTGTTTATTTTAATATAAATATTTAAAATCCCATTTAATAACTAAAAAAACTTTAAATTTACTCTTTTTATAGACCTAATAATAATAATATATATTACATTTGAGAAGCAAGCTGTGAACTAAAAATTTGGCTTCTCTGTCATTCACAACCTTCCATAGGACTTATCAGAGACCTGCATTGTTTCAGCCCCTGTGACTGGCAGCTTCAGGGAAGCTATGAAGTTACAGAACCATGTGCCATCTTTTGTGCTGAACTGCTTGAAGGCAAAATTTAAAAAAATCTGTACACAGATTATTTGAATATTTTACCATCTTCACTGTGAAATAATATCAGGTTTGAACAGAAAGGAGCTTGTTCTGATAAAGCTTTCATGTTCAGGTTCCTTAAGGGGTTATGTAGGATCCTCTGCAACTAGAAAGCTTATTAAGTGTATATTTTTTATAAGATGGCCCATAAATTATGGGTATGAAATACCATGGCCACATCAATGAATCCCATCTTAAATATTAGTGAAACATTTATGCTTGTTGTCCCAAACTGCTGCTAAGATCCAGAGCAAGGCCCTACTTGATTGACTGCCTCTGCCGGTGAACCCATTTGTAGAAGCCAGGAGTAATTTATATTATCTCAAAGTAATAACAACTGGTGGAGAAATATTTTTTCACATAACCCTCTGTGGAAAAACCAGTGCATTCCTCTTTTTATACTCTGGGCTGACCTATAAATTAATTCCTTAGGTATTTATAAGGATAGCTCAGTGTGTGGGATTTGCTAATAAACCCTCCTAAGTTCTAGTTTGGGTTTCCTCTGGTGAGGTGAGCATGCATATCCCAACTAAACCACCTGGACAGACCCTGCTCAGTCTGAAGAATTTGACACTTCTGTAAGTTTTAAGCGTTCCTAGAAAATTTTGGATTCCCTTACAAATTGTATTTACATTTTTTAACAGTGTGAGTGTAGCCAAGATGGACTCTGTCTGGAAGAGGTCTCCCATTTATCAACTGAATACTTACTCTTCGAGCAGTGAAGAGGGCAAACCTTAGAAAAGTAAAGAAAATCTGTTTGAAAAGAGGAAAGAGAAGTATTTTCTTAAGCTGGCATGCCTTCTTGCATTTGAAGTCATATCTTATACAATATATGGCCAAAGTTCAACATGATGTGGTTTGAGCTTGGCTTCCTTTGGTAAATAAGAGTATGTATTCTGTGGATGAACCTGACTTTAATTTCAAATTCAGACCCAAACTCCCTCCAGATTTTGGGGAATTGTGCTCCCAGGATTATGACTAATAAAATGAAAAAGGGGAGAGCTGTATGCAAAGCTCCAGGACCTGAGATTTTGGCTTAAGGACACCTCTATCAAGGACAAATCATTCCATACACAATCTCCCCCAGAACCAACTAACCAATGATCGACAAAGACTTACAAAAAATGTATTGCAAAAAGGAATGCTCTGGTTTTATCTACGAGTTAGCATTCTAAAAATAACCCCAGCCTGTCCTCCTGGGCTCACTCTCAGTAGTGTTTCTAAAAGCACTCAAATAGAACTTTGCAGTTAAAGGATTGCTTTATCAGCCAAAATTATCTATAAGAAACTTGAGGAATTTTCTGCTGAATAAAATATTGTACTGCAAATATTTGCTCTGCTTTAACCTGGCACTGTTCCTGTTTTGAATCTATTGACAACCTGGGGGAAAAGACACATTATCATTTTGAGCTGTGTCTCAGTATTTCTGATCTAGTTTCTTCACAGAATATGTTACAGCAGCAATTACCTATAAAATTACATTTGATACTTTGATAGAAGTGTAATACTGTGTCCGCTCTACTTCTTTGCAAAATACCTTTGATATGGACAGAACTCAGTAAGCGCAGCTCATTTAAAGTCAGAAAACTTTCTCTGGTCCCAGCATTACTCAGCTTCCACATTTAATGTGTCCATCAGTTGTACTCTTGACAATTACTCCCGTCCAAAAAGAAATTATGATTAAAAAGTTAAGTTACTTGTGGAAAAAGTAGTTTACATCAAAGAACACATTCTTGCAGTGCATTATAGGTATGACAGGGGAGGGAGTATGGGTGGGAAGCCTTGCCAGGGTCCCAAATGAAGCAGCTCCGTGCCTCGTCTCACCTGCAGTTTTACCTATTTGTGTTCCCTGTTTTGAGTGTCTGCTGCAGGTTGTGGTTCCCTCTGGATTCATGGCAGCTTCAGAAGGTTCAATCATGGTCAGCCTCAACATCTGGAACAGTGGGTAGTGAGGTGCACTTTGCTTTTTCGCTCTGGAAGGTACAACCTTTATCCTGAAGGAGAGGAGAGCTTTACAGTCTGTGCTCTCTCTTGCCCTACCACTCTCAAAACTTAATTTCAAAGAGCTCAAAGGTTAATTAATTTGTTTACAAGGGATGTTCCCTTGAGAGAATGGGCTGGGTTAATATCTCACATCCATGCAAATGTGGACTAATGGCTTTTGTCTTGGAAATCACTTCAATTTATGCTGCTGCAATAAACCAGGAATTGGCTACTGTGTTCTTTCCTATCATCATTTTAATTCCGGTACATACTCGCATGTGCTCTGCAGTAAAATTAGAGAAAGAAACATCTGGCAAACAAAACGGTTACCAAATAAATGTTGCCCATTGGTCCTGATTTCACACTCAGGATATTGAAAACAAATGTTCTGGTGCTATTGAGATCTTGACATGTTTGTGTTTAGCTCGTTGGGTCAGCTGAAATTGCCCGTGTTCACAGTGATCCCTGATGAGAGATGCTTTGAGTCACAGATTATTTAGACTATTCTCAGTATGGGGTACAACTCAAAGCTCCTTAGCAGCGTGACTCTCATAACAGTGATATAACCCAACAGCAGGTCCCCTGACCTGACAACATGCCCCCCACTTCCAGGGAATCTGTGTAGCTAAACAAAATATTTGTGAACTAGTGGGAAAACAAGAGTCACCTGCTATGAATCTGTCTTTATTTAAGGACAGACAGCACTCTGTAGCCTGCTTTGATTTCATGGCTTATTGTGTTAGGGTTTTCACAGAATTGCTCAGAATCACAGAATATCCTGAGTTGAAAGGGACCCACAAGGATCTTCAAGTCCAACTCCTGGCCCTGCACAGCATCAACCCCAAGAGTCACACCATGTGCCCAAACACTCCTTGAGCTCTGTCAGGCTGGTGCTGTGACCTCTGCCCTGGGGAGCCTGGAACAGGGCCCAACCACCCTCGGGGTGAAGAACCTTTTCCTAATATCCAACCTAAACCTCCCCTGACACAACTGCAGGCTACTCCCTCAGGTCCTGTCACTGTCACCACAGAGCACAGAGCAGTGTCTGCTCCTCCTCTTCCCCTCACGAGGAAGCTGTAACTGCACTGAGGTCTCCCCTCAGTCTCCTCCAGGCTGAACAGACCAAGTGCCCTCAGACACTCCTCGCACGGCTTCCCCTCAAGGTCCTTCACCATCTTTGTTGCCTTCCTTTGGATACTATCCAGTAGTTTAATTTCTTTTCTTTATTGTGGTGTCCCAAACTGCCCCCAGCACTCGAGGTGAGGCCACCCCAGCCCAGAGCAGAGCGGGACAATCCCCTCCCTTGCCCGGCTGGCGATGCTGTGCCTGATGTCCCCAGGACAGGGATGTCCCTCCTGGCTCCAGGGCACTGCTGGCTCATGTTCAACTTTCCATCCACCAGAACCCCCAGGTCCCTTTCCCCAGCGCTGCTCTCCAGCCCCTCATTCCCCAGTGCGTCTGTACATCCAGGGTTGCCCCATTCCAGGTGCAGAATCCAGCACTTTCCCTGATTGAACTTCACATGTTGGTGATTGCCCAGCCCCCTCTCATTTGTCGAGTTCTCTCTGCAGGTCTTCCCTGCCTTCAAGGGAGCCAACAGCTCCTCCCAGTTCTGTATCATCTGTGAACTTGCTCAGGCTCCCTTCCAGTCCTGTGTCCAGGTCATTTATGAAGATGTTGAACAGCTCAGGGCTGAGGATGGAGCCCTGTGGAACCCCGCTAGTGACAGGTCACCAGTCTGATGTTACCTCATTCACTGTAAACCTCTGTGCCCAACCCCAACCCCCGAGCCAGTTGCTCACCCCATCCCATGATGAGTTTATCCAGCTGTGAGATGGACATTTTTTCCAGAAGGACACTATGAGAGACAGTATTAAAAGGTTTACTGAAATCCAAACATTGTCATAAAAGGAAATAAGGTCTGATAAGCAAGACTTCCCTCTCATGAAACCACGCTGACCGTGACCAATGACTGCGTTGTCCTTCGGTTTTTTTCAGGACCTCTCAGAATAATCTTCTCCATAACTTTTTTGGTTTGCAGTTTTTGTCTTTATTAGAATAATTTCTCTGTTCAGGAAAGACTAAGTCAGTCTCAGTAGACTTGTAGGAGCCTTAACCCAAAAGAAGGAAAACATGCAGCCTCAGCCACTCATAATCAGTTTAGTGGATCCATTATTCTACCACTACATGCAAATTTGGTCAAAATGAAACACTTCAGAAGCCGTATTGATTTTGTCAGCACTTTAGCTAAAGAAAATAAGAAGGGGAATGAATTTCAGTCCTGTTGAAATGTGCTGTTTATAAAATACTGCTATTTTGGGCTTGGTTTTGTATCAAAGAAACTTTTCTTTGGCATTTTAGCATTGTGTTGTTGGGTGTTTTTTTAACAAATTGAAGTAAAAATCAGAAAATAAATGGTTTCGTTGAATTCTGAAACCTGCTGGTTTAATTTTAAAAGAAAATAAAATACATATCTAGATCAGCAGCTATCAGAACTTGTTTCAGCAGAGATCTACTCTAAGCCAAAAAGCTTAAGTAATGTCCTTACCATCTCCCATTATCTAGTTCTGTCTGGGGAAAGTGGGTCTGCAGGGGATTCAAATAACAAATTAACATGGAATCATTACAAGTAATTCAACTTCTGAAATGAGATATTTCTACAGGAACAATAGATCCGTCTTGAGCCCCCTTCTTTCCCACAACTGTCAAACATGCTTGTTTTTACGAGGCCTGGGATAAAACTCAGTTTGACTTCTTGATAACATCTTCTTTGTATCAAGGCAAGTGAATGTGGCATAGATTCTGAGAAACTACTATGTGCATGCAAAATTCAAACTGACTTTTGTGTCAGCTTTTTGCATTCTCTCCGAATTTCTCTTCACCTCCCCTTTTATATCAAGATTTGAAGACTTTCAGTGTAAAAGATTTTATCTAGAAAACAGCTATCAAAGAAAACATGGGGATTTGTTATGAAACTCTGCTGATGTTGACGGCATTTGATGACTTCTGAGTGACCAGTCCTAAGTGATCAGTTGTAAGTAAAGCATTTGATCATTTTTTCAGAATCCACATGGGGAAAATAGGCAGTCATAACAGCAATAATGGAAAGCACATATCTAATTCTTCTTATGCCAACACAGTAAATTCAGTCATTAATTATATTAATTATAACATTAGAGCAAGATGGTTTTATTATTCTAAGTAACATGGCAGATTATGGGAGGGTAAACAACAGAAAAAATTGAGTATGAGAAGAGTCCGGTGTCCTTACAGTTCAAAAATGTCATAATTAGGAAAGTCCAGCAAGAATAAGGTGGTTGTCTGTCATCCCCTTAATGAGTAATTAAAGTGTAGTCACATGGATGTAAGTGAATATGATTAGGAGTGAAAACTCACCATGCCCCAGAAGGAGCTTTGTTTCTATTCATAAAAGGAGCTGCTTGTTTAATTATGAACACACAGAGGATCAGAGTTACAATCAGATTCACTATGTATTTTAATTCATGAATCAAGCTTCTGTGTAACTGGAAAAAAAGAGAAGTTGTGATTTAATTAGTGGCATGAGAGTTGGACAACCCGATCTCGTTAGGACTAATCACTTTCCAGGAAGCGCCGGGCGCCGTCTCACACAGCATCTCCTAAAAATGATCACTATTCTGCAGGACTGAGCTCAGTGTTTAATGCCACTGTTGCAGGAAGCTGTCATTAGCTGTCATTAGCATTAGGGTGGACAAAACGGGGACAGAAGGCTGCTATTCTTGAAGTGAGTGTGGCAATCACAGGCTCTCACAGCTTCCTCTTGCTTATTAATCCCACAACTTGCCATCTCCCTCAGCACAGGCTTGAAGAACAAACTGGATTTTATTAAGCAGGGGAAATAATAGAGGATAACTCCAAATAAACATGGATGTTGGGCAGGAAGGAGTCAGATTTGGAGAAGATGGTGTACAGATGTTTTCAGGAGTTAATACACCCATGTGGGAGCAGGCACCAAAGGAATCGTGCAGGGCAACAGAGGGTGCCATTGTGCCACTGTGCTAATGGTGCAAGCCTTAGTGGGGATGGTTTCCCTCTGAGATCTAGTAGATAAAACACAATCATATATATATATATATA
>VZRN01006619.1:1318771-1370042 GCA_013397935.1 Dasyornis broadbenti | reverse complement strand
TACATATATATATACACATATATATATACACAATATTAATATTATATAGTTGTTTATAAATATTTGAAAATTTGTTTTCATTGCAATGCAGGCAGGAGGGCAGCACACACATTTTCATGCATGTATATATGTATATATATGTACATATGTATAAATAAATAAATATATTATTGTTGAGGGGGTAAATAAATATAAAAAATAAGTTCAACTCCTAGGTAGACTATGATAAATGACTTCAGAACACATTCTTTCCTAGCTTCATCTGCAATCCATCCTCTACTTTCTTGATCTGGCAACATATAGGCTTCCAGTTAAGCCCTGTCCCTTCCCCTATCACCAGTGCTTTGTCATTGGAATATTTCCCTACAAATCTACTCTGGCTCGTGGTCTAGGAGATCAAAGTACTCAGTCATTGACAGCATTTGTTTATAGTAAAAAATGCCATAGCTTCATATCCAAATTTAGCCCTTGTCTCTCAGTGCTGTCAAAAAGGGACATTTTTAGATATCGATGCTCATTCCTGGTTCTCAGGTTATCAGAATTTACAGTTGTAATGTTCTTATGAACAGAGTAGGCTATTTTTGGTCAGAATGGAGGCACGTGATAGACCAAAGTGATTAAGGCCCCTTACTTTATTAACAGGATGGTAAAAAATAGTCCTAATTAAATATTTTTCAGCTCTCCTAAACACTCCTAAAATAGCCCTTTCTGCAAAGGAAGGGGCATAAGCAGAGGGTGTGACGGGGCGGCGCGGCTTTTGTGGCACTCCCCTGGCTGCCTGCATAATTCATAGCACTTGTTATGTGCCCAGCCCAACATTCATCTGATAAACCCTCCCCCCCTGCCGTGTGCTCCTTACCCGTGTCCCAGACAGGCACTTGCACACTCCATGCAGGATTTGCTTCACGCAGCAGGAGACACTTGGGGAGTAAAATCACCAATGCCCTTTAAATCGCTGCAAAGCGGGTCAAGGTCTTAAAAGCTTAAGAGGAGAAGCTGAGCCGTGCAAATGTTGGTGTAAAAGCTCCGTTGTACAAACAAGAGTCGCGTTCCAAGGATGCTGCCACCTTGGATTTCACTAAAAACAGCACCCCTTCCTCTACAACTGCTGAGCTATTTAGACTGTGAATCCTCAGGACAGGCAACCTTTATTTTGAATCTGGTGATCCTCCAGGCTCACAATCCCTTCTCCCACCAGAGCACAGACTTAGGGACATGTTGTGTTGTTGCAACGCAGATCTGAACACAAGTTTTGGGTTCTCTCTGTGTTTGAAAGACAATAAAGATCCAGTGAATGACAGGTCCCACTTGCTGTCTGTGGAATATCTATATATTCCATATAGTTTTTTGAGCTTTCAGAGGGAACAGCAATGAAATCAGCAGAGCTTCTAAGTACTTTAGGAGTGTTGAAGTTTTGACCCTGGAAGACTTTTTTTTTAATAGAATTTCGTGTTTTAGGAACAAAATCCTGTGCCATGCAAGTTATTCATGCTTTAAACAGGGTACCTCATTCACAATGCCATCAATTGAAATGGACTGAAAACTGTGCACAGTATTTCAGTGAAAACCAACATGAAGAAAACCTTATTTCAGAAGATAACATGGCTCTTTTTGTATAGACTTGTTTGGAGTTACAGGTTTCTCTTGAGTTTTGCTTTGAAGGTGAAGAGGATCAGATCTGTAACAAAAATGTCTCATGGAAAGAGAAGTAGACTTTTTCAGTGTGACAAAGTCCAAAATATATGCAAGAAGGACCCCAAACTGTCAATAGTTTGGAGGTAGAGGGGAACACTTCTGCTCCTCCAGTGAATGTCCTAAAGAAGACTGAAAAGCTTTCAAACTTGAAAAATACAGGTTTTGTTTGAACACAGATCAGAGTGATTAAGTTCTTAGCAGCAAAACCTCAGTGTGACTAGGGAAGCCAGAAGAAAAAGAACCAGGTTTCTGTGTCCACCATATGCCAAACACCAGTATGTGGAAGATGAACTGTAAACCCAAAGCCTAGGCTCCCATGGGACAGTCTCTAATGGCCAGGACAAAAGAGAAAGCAGTATTTGGCTCCAATGCCCTCCCTGGAAGTGCTCAAGGCCAGGTTGGATGGGGGTTTGAGCAAACTGATCTGGTGGAAGGTGTCCCTGCCCATGGCAAAGGGTTGGAATTCGGTGATTTTTAAGGTCCTTTCCAACCCAAACCATTCCGTGATTCCATGAACTTGGTTGGGAAGGGTGTTCACCCACATTGCTTTCTTTGCCAGTGAGCAGTGGTGTGTTGGGCCAGTTACAAACTGGCCATTGACCACAACACCACTGCTGCCAATATAACCCACAGGGTGAAGGAGTAACCGTGGGGTTTTTCCTGCTGATCATCTTGAATAAAACTCATGTTGGTGCAGGGGAGCCATGAACTTCCACCTACTGTAAATTTGTAGGAGCTGTCAGGGTCAGCCAGGTTTTTCTTTGGAACAAAGGAAACTCCCCCTTTCAGACGTTCGTAAGTTAGCCTGGTGTCTAATGTTGCCAACCTCGCCCTTCCTGTCTCCTCCTCGCCTTCGTTTGATGGTGAGCCAGGTATTGTTTGGATGACTTATACTCCCAGGTCTGTTGATTCCCCATTGAAATCAGCCACAACAGGTCAGCTCTTTCTTCACCTGAGCACATTGTGTGCATGAGGAGTGATAAACTTGGTCATTTTCCATAAACTTCATGGAATTTATGTTTACAGGTGCTCTCTGAAAAGGATGCAGTAGCAGAGTCACCACGGTCCTTCTGAGCCAGCAGCAGGGACAGTCAGTACAAGAGGGAAAAGTGGCATCTTTTTGGACATGCACCCCTGAAAGAGGCCTGAACACCTCTAAGGTTTCCCCTTACATTTAAAAATTACTTGATGTCTGAAGTGCCTGGATTTATCCTTTATGAGTGTTTCAATTCTGTTTTGCTATAACTTTTCTTTTCTGTCTTAGTGCTAAGTCAAAACTGTAGTTTCTATCCTATGGAAAATTCTGCCATTTGAGATTCTGTTTCCATTCTCCATCAGAATTTAAAGCCCGTGTTTAGAAATTCCAGTTTGGAAAAAATCTCCACTCCCCTGTTGCCCATCACCTGAGCCAATCACGTTTATAGCTGAAATGTTTCTGCCAAACTGCTTTTATTTTCTCTTTCTATAATAGATAAAATAGTTTAAAAAGTTTCTATAATCTTCTTAAACAAGTTAAATTTATCAGAAGAATTTTTGTTTTGACCAAACAGTATTATTCCAACAAAAGAAAAGTTACTAGTTATATAAGTTGTAAGCTATATAAATATAAGTCATAATCTAAGTCTAGTCTTTTCCTTCGTTCTGCCAAGTTCATGAGAACACAGAGACACGGAGGAGACCCACACTTCTTTCTAAAGATCTTTTTGCCTCAGCAAAATCTTTTGCCACAAAAATCTTTTGCTGTGAATGAGGGCATTCACTGATTTGATCGTTACTCTCTGCCCCAGCAAAAATAGAGTCCGTGGAGAGCTGTTCCCAGTGAGAGGGGTTTGTATAGTTTGGGAAACAGCTGGCTGTGGCCAAGATGCTCAGACTCTCTTACCTACACAATTGCACCTTAACTTGAAACTCTAGCGCTTAACACTGCACTTAGCCTGCCTTGCTACATCCATCCTATGATCCAGAATACCACAAAACCCCAGACAAAATGGTGTGTTGCCTCTTCTGTAAGAAATGCTGTGCAATCACTTCCCAGAAAGAGCTGCTGTCATTCTGTGCAAAAGCACAGTCAGGGCTGTTTTCTTAATCCCAGAGGTGCCCCTGCCCTCCCATGAATGTTTGGAGGAGAAGAGTGGTCAGGAAAAACAGAGGCTATGGCATGAGACAATTGCACAGCACTGCATTTATCATAATTTTCAAATGGGATAACAGTAAATGACATGAACAACATGCTAAAATTGCAAAACTGCAATCACCACTTATTTTTTTATTCCACCCCTAAACATACATCTGAAATATGCCCAGATCATGATGCTACTTCCTACTGGCACAATAATTTGGCCTTTTTGCTCTTTGAATTGAGAGAGAAGGCTTTATCCTAACTAAAAGGGAGGAGAAGATCCTGACAATTTTTCTAAAGGAAAAGATATTTAGGAAATCACCTATCAGCCATAATCATGAAGTTTTTCCAAGATATTCAGGTTAAATATTAGACAGCTGCCATCACTATTGAATAGGTAGGGAAAACTGTACTTAACCTTGATGCATCTGTGTATGTGCTCTTCCCATTGATAATCCTGGAGTCTGAGGGATGGGAAGTGATAGCTCTGTGCCATGCTCCGTGTTCCCCTGGCAGATGGGCCTCTGCTGGTGAATCTTGCAGGCCAACCCCTATCACACTCCCTTAGCCAAAGGGTCAAACACTGGTGTGACCAGAGCATAGGGTCACTGAAACACCTCCATGAGTCCAATGCTCCTTTAGATAATTATCTGTTAGATCTTGGAACTCTGCAATCTTCTGAGGCTGACATGCAGCAGGAACATGGTGCCCTTCCCATCCCATCTTTCAGCAGGGGATCCACGTATTTTCTCTGGAAGATTATCCACGTGCCGTTGTCCATCCAAGCATTAATCACGTGCCATTATCTAGCTGCCATTGGCTGGAGTCCTGTCTCCAGGGTCTTTTAGTGGGAAAGGCCCCAGATGACCTAGGTCAGGATCTAATCTGACCGTGTAAGAATGGGGTTTCTCTCGATTTGTCTTGTTTCAGGCGTAGTCCCTCACTAGACACAGGTGGAAGATATATTTTAATAGTAATTATCTCCTGATGCCTAAGTTTGCTCTATAAATTTCTCTAAACCAGCTTTTTAGCACCCTATCTCTTCAGCTCTCTCTCTCTCTCTATTTGTGTACACACATACAGTTATATGTAGCATGGATCACACACTGCCTAAACAAGGCTGTGTCATGTTTTTGTCGTGTAACACAGTAAGAGTTGATCTCATCACTCAAAACTCAGCACTTCATCCAACTTTCTGCCCTGCACAATTGCTACACGACCTCCTGAGCTGCGGGATCAGCCATAGTGTTACACGACGAGGCTTCCAGGTACACCTTTCAGGCCCGGGGCAGGGGGAATCACTGCTTGCTCTGTAGCATCTGTCAGCATATTGCCACAACCTTTCGTTCTATATTTTTGAAAAGGTGCTGAGGCACAGCAGGCATTATGCATGATGTTCAGCATAAAAAAGGATCATGGCCTTATCAGTTTTCTGCAGTAATTTGCTAAATGTCACTGGTGTTACCCAGGTCTCATTCTGCAGAGCCCTGGCACGCTGTGGTGCTGCTGAAATGTGGTGCTGTCCTTCCTCACACTCGTGTGAGTGTTTGTTCTGTCATGAGATCTTCCAAATGCTGGATGTTCGATAGGCCAGCTAGCTGCCTGAATAAATATTTTCACTTTCTTTTACTCAACTCTAGAGCCAAAATTTCAAATGAAAATAGCTTGGGGTAAGTATTGTTGGTTTAAAATTAATTTTGTAATAGATTCTGTTTGTGGAATCACTGATTAGTGTCCCTGTGCTGGTTTTTAAAATGCAGCTTAGAATATTTCAGAGAAATAATACTTTTACCACTAGAAGTATTATATTATAGTTGTGTCTATTTTTGGAAGGCTATCCTGAACTGTTCATGAAAAAGTAAAGCAAAACATTCTAGCTCAAAACCATAGACATATGCCTCTAACAGAGGTTTGATTTTTTTTACCTTAATGGCTCATTGTACTTACTACCTATTTTTTCTGAAGCCTAAAGACATTGTAAATCTAAAAAAAAAAAAAAAAAGAAAAGAAAAAGAAAAAGAATAAACTTAACCAGCTGCAAGCTGCAGATTTAAGGAGAATATTTGAAACCTCAGTAAGAGTTTTAAAAATAAATAACAAAAAGGTAAGATCCTAGTTTGGACAGTGAGTTATTTTTGACATTACTTGATACAAGAACTCAACATGGATATTTTTGAAGTATGGTTCTTATTAACATTTGGATAGAGTACATTTCCTTTTCTTGATTCAATCATGAAAAAATTCTACTTACAGATAGTCCATACAATAGTGCAACCTCTTTCACACATTACTACATCATAATCCATTTGGCTGCACTTGCTTCAACAGGTCCACTTTACCCATATGGCCTGGCTTTAGTATTCCTTGCTCCCATCTGTTTTAAGTTATCTTCCGTGGGCTGTGTGTTACTGAGAGATGCTCTTCAGCTACATGCAAAAAGGCTGTTTCTGAGAGAAAATGTGAACAACAGGGGACTTTTATGCTCTCACATCTGTGGGAGTTCATTGGAGTCGACTGAGCCTACTGCTGTAGGTTTTGGCTCTGCAGCGTCTGTTAAAGCCCATTTTGTCTGCATGGTCTAAGTTTTCATTGCAAAACCCTAGAGGCCTGGTTTGGAAAGCCTTGATTCATGTGAATATTCCTGCTGGAGAGCGGTCCTGCAAAAAGATGTCTTTTATTTTCCCATTCGCCTCTTTCCCTCCTCACCTCTCCCACTGTGAGGACAGACCACATCCAACACCCTGGAGAAGCAGAGCAACAGTCCTTGCCCCAGGGCTTTTTCATCCTCAACAGAGAAGTTAAGTCAAAATCTAGAAGAGATTTCTGCTGTCTTCCCCAGCCTTTTGATGAGTTTCACGTTGGAGTGGGAAGGGAGGAGGAGCAAATCCAACTCAAAGACCTTCCCTACTATCCAGCCTCCCTTCCTTGCTCATGAAGTGTTTGGACCATGGAAGTCCCTGCCTTGTTAGGAAGTCCACAATCTTCTCCTTTCTTGTTCTCTCCTGAAACTCGATGTTCCTGACATAGTGATGCCACTTGACATTACTGATCCCTCCTAAACACCTGCTATCAAATGCATCAAATCTTTTCTTGTCAGCTTGCGTAATGCCCCAGGTCTTTGCAGCATCGAGCAAAACTGATACCACACAGCTGTTGTAGAGTCTTATTTTTTGTTTTGCGGACATGTCACTGCCCCATGCTTTTGCCCTTGAATTTATTTACATTGATGTTCACCTTATACCGGTCAAGCTTAAAAGGACACTGGATAAAATCCAGGCAGAGTGGTCCAGAGTACTGGAAATGGGAATAAAATGTGAATGCTGTCATGACTGCAACTGACCTCAGAAAGGAAGGACAAAGCCAATATTTCCTTTCCTCAAAAGACCCAAAGCCATTATTTATTCAAAAGCTTTGATGTTTATTTCTAGTGAAAGCTTCAATTTTTAGGATTTTTCTTTTAAGGTGATCACTGGCCTTTGGGCTCACCAAAGATGAGCCAGAGGATTTTCGATTCTTGGTATTAGCTGGTCATACTGTATTTATGAATACCCTTAGAAAAGAGCGACAGAAGGCAGTAGATCTTAAATAATGTATTAAGAATGAGGGGTGGGTTTTCTTTTTCAGAAGGGAAAGTTTGTCATGTTACTGAATTTATAGTTGAAGTTCTGCAGCAAAATTTAACAAAAAATAACACAGAGAAAAGAAAAGGGAAGTAAGAGCTCTCTGCATAATCATTTTCATTTTTGCACAGGTAATAACACCATTTATCGCAAATTTTAAAATACTTTCTGACTTCTTTTAAATTACATGAAGAATGTGAAAGAAAACAGACATAGTTCAATGCTCTCAATTTTTAAATTAACCTTTCCTGATTTTTTTGTCTTCTGTTAAAGCTTTCTTTGTCTGAGTCAGTGGGAAAGAATAGAAAGGTGTGTGTATATTCTTCCATAACACAGAAATAATTTGTAATAAATGTGGAAAAAAAATTCTGGAAAAGACTAGAGCTATGTAGAATATATTTTTATTATATATAAATTCAGGAAACCTCCACATGGCATAAAAAATGACTATGCCAGCTCATGTAGGGCACCACTTATATTCGGTAAAGGTAACATTATGTCACAAAATAAAGTTTCTTCCTAAAATTATTGAATTTTATGGAAAAAAATATTAATGCTGTATGACCTAGACATAGAAGCTTACAGTATGCCCAGGCCACTAAAAAATTAACCTGTTCCTCAAATTGAAGTGGATAATAATAATATAAAAATATAAGTTAAAATAATATTGAAAATATAGTTATTAAAAGTAGAAAAATATTAAAAAGTAGTAATTTAAACACAATTATGTGGTTACATTTTTATATATAATATATAGTTATGAGAATATATATTTCATAATATTTTTTCTTATGATATAATTATAGAATAATTATTTTTATTCGTATATAATAATATAAGAATTATAATCATAGATCAACAATGTGCTCTCAAAAAAACCTATTGGAACAAATATATAAAAATCATTTTCAGTGAATTGTTCTATATTGCTAATTTTAAATTATAATACTTCTATATAGTATAATGCTGCTTACATTATGTATAATATTGTTAGCTATTACATGTAGGAATAAACTCAACGTTTGGCACTGATGCATTTCTTGTGATTATCATAGGACTGTATAAAACTTGAGTGTATTTTATTTTTTTTCCTGCTTATTAGAAGTCGTGTAAACATAAAACTGCCCTGTATCAGATTATAATTTTGCAAATTTCATTTTATTTTTATTAACTTAGACTAGCTTCAGCTTTTATGAGAATCCTGAAGTATTTTTATCTTCTGCAGGAATATCATTAGCATGCAAGTAAGGCACAAAATAATTAGTACATTCAACAGTTCAACATGTGAACCTTTACTGTGACCATGTTTCACATTGCTTGCTCCAAAGTCTGCCTTTACATTTTACGTTTCTGAAAATATATAAATATCATTAAATATAAAAAGCACATTTGCGAAGCTATTCCTTAATTACAAGATAGTTAAAAGAATTTAAGTTGAAAAGGATTCCAGTCTGATCTACAAAACATCTGTAGAGCAAAGAGTTCCATTCATGGGGGCAGAAAATGTAACTTTTATGGTTGTGTCTAGATTTTGGTCCGAATGAAGGCAGGAGAAATAGATTCATCATGACTGTAGAAAAAAATCTGACTGTAAACAGATATCAGTTCTTGTAATTTTTTTCTGGAAAACTCTCCTATCTAAAGATTCAAAAGTTTTACTCTTTTGAAGTTAATGACTTAGAAAAAAAAAAAAAAAAAAGCATAATCTTGATCAGAATTTTAAAAAATGTTAGGACACTTGAGTTACAATTTTAAGTAGAAATTGTTTAAGGGTAAAATATTATTTTCACTGCACATAATATTATGAGTTACCGGTACTGCAACTCTGATTTGCAAATAAGTACACATTCTTTCACATGCTTTTTTATAAAGTGATATTAATTTTTCAACTCTACCATGTTTTCTTTACAAAATGGGACTCTTGTTGATAAGATTCTTAAATCCCACCTCAGCTGAATTTGCTTTGAACCCAACAGTAGCACCGGAACAACAAGGAACATTTTAAAAGCTTTAAAACGTGGGCTGGGCACTGAACAGAGTGTGTCCCTTAATAGCAACAGTGACAGGAGATAGAGGTGCCTTTCAAATGTCTTTTTATTTTGCCAAGGCCATGCCAAATGAACTAAAATGGGACAAAGTGACAGTGAGACTGTGTGTGTCTGAGGCCATCATTTCTGGGCAACGAGCAAACAAATTCTGAGCAGGAGTTACCTGCGTAAAGAACAATAACCCGGGTGATTCTAACTGCAGCGTCAATAACATGCAATATGATTTTTCTTCACTGTAAATCATGAAGATTTTTTTGTTTGGAATTTTTTACCCCATTATTTTTTTTTTTTTTTAATTTGAGGACTGTTTGGATGTGGCCAAAAGAGCAGCACATCCCTGGCCCAGCCCAGATACCATGACCGGTTGCAAACCACCCTTAGTCTGGAAAGAGGTCCTGGCATCCATCAGGGCGGGACTAACTCAGCTTAGAAAAGGCAACAGATAAAGAAGATAAATCCCTCCCCAAAAGGAGGGAGCAGCACAGTGAAGGTGGGTCAATGAAAAGACTCCTCAGTCTCCAGCTCTGGAGGATGACTGAGCCAAAGTAAGCAATGAAGATGCTGGATTTGGGCGCTTGAGGCCTCATGAACCCAACAGTGGGCAAACCTTACTACCATCAGAAAAACATTGATTTCTTGCAGAAACGAATTTAGAAACATTCAGATGTATGCACACTGCCCAGAGTGACATATTTGATCTAGAATAACACTAAAAGGATATCTCTGGGTGGGGAATGCAATGCTGCCCAGCTGAATTGTTTCTCAGGGCACAGGCAGTATGGACAGGGCTGCTCTGTAGGGGCTGATGACCATAAGGATGGTTGGTTGAATCACTGCCCTCCTCCTCACGGGATGCCCTGCCAGCTTTGATCTCCGGATCCGATGCCCCCGTGGCTGAGCAGCTGCTCACAGGGAATTTTCCAAGAGGGCTCTTGTCTCTGAGCTCATTAGCCCTTCTGAGCTTGTTAGCCCTTCCTCTTGGCCTGAAGCAGCCAAGTCCCAGTGACATTTGCTCTGGATGAAAAACCCTACCCGTTACTTGGCTCTTCTAGTGGAGGATGAGATTAAGAAACTCATGGCATAATACAACCTTGTGATGACTTTGGATGGACAGCTGGAATAACTTGGGGAATAAAGCCATGTGTATCAATTTTGACTTTGCACAAGAAGCCTGGTGAGATAGAGGCAGATAAATGGATTTATCAGCTATGACACAAAAAAATTGGTGTTAAAGTTGATTTTTTTCCCTGTGAATAATGCCAGAACACGTGTTCAAGCAGGTATCACCCTCTAAAGCAAAATACAAAGCTTCACTATCTTTCAAAGTGCTCAAACCTTGTCTTCTCACTTTCTCAAATAGGAATGTTGCTCTTTTTCTATATTTACCCGTGAGTCCCATAAGGAGCTACTATGAAACATTGAACATTATTGATGGATCACAAAGAAATGCCATAACATTAGGTCCTAAGCTACTGTAGCAGAAGAAAGGTCAATAAAAATTTAACTGGAGCAAACAGAACAGAAGTTGTAAATGTGGGGGGAAAAAAAATGCCATCAGGATAAAGCAGTTCAGCAGATCTTTACTCACAGCTACACCATAGATTAAAGTACACAGGAACATGGAGCTCCAGCTCCATGTCCAGGCTCTTCTTTCCCTATTCAGTCACAGCCCCATACCCCCCAGTATCCCCTCTCCCTGTGCCAAAGATGTGGGCAAGAGCTGAACCTTGGCTTTATTCCATTCCAGAAATCCCATGTGACTAAGAGAGAAACAGAAATTGGCTACCGTCCTGGATTGAGAAGAAAGCTCTGAGGTCTGAAGGAACAGATTTAGTGCTGTTGCTCTGAAATGCTAGAGACACCGGGGTCAGCAGGTCAGAGTCTGGAGACATTATGGAAGAATTATATTCTGTGAGTTCTGCCCTGCAGAGCTTACTCAGGTGGACAGACTCATTAACAACAATTAACATCCCATTTCCAGGCAAGGCTTGTAAATGTACCAGCGTAATCACTGACTCAAAGCCGAAGTAACATTTAAAAGTCAGTTTTCCTGCACATCCAAGTCAAACAAACCAGATCTGAGTTTCTGCACACACTCAGTAGTCTCATGTGCTGTTTCTGGGCAACAGGGAGGCTGTTACAAAAACAGCCTTGCTACAGCTTCCAGTGGGCTGAAAACAGGCTTTTTCAAACCATTGCTGAATGCTGCCCAGTTTCATTCTGCCTCCTTGCTTATTTATTGCTTGGCATTAGGTGACCTTGTTAGCGGTACAGCATCGTGTGAAGAACATCAAAAGGAGGGTCAGGAATTATCACAGTTCTCTTATCTCATGGCCAACATCATTTCCCAATCAGTGCACATCTGCCTTGCATTTTGTGAATTTTAGCACGTTGAAATCATTGTGGCTCAGGAAAGGTTTTCTGGAGCCTTCTTGTTCGGTTTCCACTCAAATCACTGCTGGTTCATGTCCTGCTCTCCAAAAGCTCGAAAGTTACCCTGCACATCTGAGCAGAGCCATTGACATTGGGGGAATGTCTGAGTGGGGAAGCATCTGCAAGCCCCACACCCTAAAGCTGAAGTGAGGCTAAAAAGCACAAGCAAAAAGGGCTCAGAGAGAAGGAAGGACATGATAAAACACAACAAGCAGTGAGTAAGCTTGGGCTGTGACAACTGTTTAACTTCTTATAGTAGAACAATAAGGAACTTGTTGCAGCACAGGTAAGGGAAAGGACAGAAGGAAATACTACTTTTGAATCAAGTCACATAATTCTCTCCTGATCACAATAAGTAATTCATGCTAGAAATGAATAAAAAATGCAACAAGGGAACTAAGTAAGAACAAAAATACAGGCATAGTAATGGGACCATTCTGAAGCCTATACTGAAAGATATTGCTACACTGATTGACACTGATTTTAGACACTCACTACCACCTAATCCAGGTTAAAAATAAAATATCACAAAGTTTGGATTTTGGAGAGAGAACAGTGGCACCTGAGACACAGATGTTTGTATACATGAGGCTGGAAAACAGTTTAGGGATTTGTGTTGTGATATAAATCTACCCCTGAACCCTATCACCTAGAAATATTATTAAGCCATAAAAAGCTGTTAAAAAAAAATAAAATAAATTTTTTGTAAGTAATACTGTTGAAAGCCTGTGTGCATGGGAGTACTGTTGCTCATTCAGATTTTAATCTGAATTTCCAGGATTAGAGACACAGCAAAATAAGCCCTTCCATTACCCCCGGCAGCCTGCAGTGAGGCACAAGGGTGACTTGCTCTTGACCTACTGGTCTCAATTTTGGCGCCATGCCCTGATTTGAGAAAATGTGACTTGTATTCCACAAAGATACAGTTTCTGGTTGTTGGGTGTTTAACTATTTGTCCTATTGCAGTCCTTTCCCCTCACCCTCGGTCACACACTCCAGCCTGGCAGGAGGGATGAACTGTAAATTTGCTGGAACAACATCGCGAGCAAATCTAGCACCCTGTGACTTGCATATCCTAAAACCACTGTGTACTTTAGTTTAAATTAAAACTCCACACTTTCACCCTCAATCTGAATGACTGCCATAATAGAGACACCGAGGAGTTAATGCTGAATGTGGCTCTGGATGGTGTCAGAACCTTTGGTATCCCATTGTTTGTCAGTTCCAGCGTGTTTTGGAGTCCCCCATTCGAGAGCCTGTGGGGCTGGAGCTGATGAACGCAGCCAGAGCTTCGGCTCCTGGCATCAGCAAGTGCCAGAGAAACACAGCGAGATGGGAATAGGGAAAGCAGAAGCCTTTCAGTGGGAAAAATGCCTGTTTGTCCCAGATGAAATACTTTGCAGCAGCTTTCAGATTTTGAAAGCCGCCTGGGGAAGCGTGGGGGGAGTTGGGGGGGAATCCAACCACTTCACCTCTCTTCTGACCCCAAAGAGTTACTGCAGTGTTTGTGCATAATGGCCAGAACAAGCCCATTGCAATTTTACAAGGTTGTTTTCCCAAGAGGACCAGTAATGTTGGTGACTCCATGCTCTGGAGTTCACGTCTGGGTGCCCCAAGGGACTGAACATCATATCTTTGAGTAATCAGGGCTCAGCAGAGTGAGGAAAATTCAAATCCTTTCACTTACTTGTTTCTGAAATGCTTGGAGGACTCCCCATTAACACAGATCCATGACACTGCCCAGTTTAGGTAAGAAACTGTGAGTTTCTGTGCATGGACATAGACCTTCAAGACCTTATCAACACCCCCAAAATTAGATACTCTCTTAGTTTCTATACTTTCCACTGTGTTTGTTTTTTTAAATGCCACAATTTTGTTTCTGAAGATCGTACTGTTATTTAACTATTTATAACTTCTATGTACCTGTAAATGCAGATTTATCTTATCTATTTCCACAGTGTTTATTTCATAATTTTATAAACTTAAATTATCAATTACTTTGTCATCTCAGACATGACTGAGTATCTGAAATACAGCATTTTAAAATTAGTATGCTTCAGGGCTTTTTCTTCCCCTGTCTGGAGCCCTCCTACTCCCTTAGGTAGGGTGCCAGGCAAGTCACTATAACTTTTTGCACCTCATTTTTTTTAAAATTTATTTTGCAGAACTTCAATAATTTATTTCTCAAACTGTTAGTGTGCAGCTAAATTCATTAACTTTCTTTTGGGCGATGGAACACAAACTGTGATCACTTAATTAGCCTGGTAATCAAATATAATTTGAGTATAATGTGGCCACAAAATTAATAGCCCTGAAACAAATAAGAATAACAGACTCTAAAAAAATTACCAGTATAAGAGCACAGCAGGCTCTCTTTAAATCTGTCTTTAAAAATAAATTGCATACTAATAATCCTATTATTCAATGGAAAAAAAAGAGTCTCTTTCTATGTTTATTTTATGCTCTGGAAAAGCCTCAGCCTTTTACAATATTGTTTCTCACAAATCACTTCAGTTTAATGATGTTACTATGCATTTCATCTCACATTTAAGTAAATGAGTTTATTTCATCCTGGAGAGAGATTTTATTTTAACTTCAAGATTATAATTTCTTAGAAGTCATGAACACAAAACAACATGAGCACTGACAAATGGAAATACACACCCACCCCCCGACCCCCGTATGTTTAAAAATTAAGGAGTTTTACCTCCAGCACAGAAAAATACTTATTTATTCTGACAAAGAAGCGGAGGACAGTGATCAGAGACACTAAAGTTAACTGCTGCCTGAAGTCATAAACATCTGGTGGCTATTTTAATTGCATTGTGAACTAACCACAAAATCCTCCGCTAAAGAATAAAGATATTTCCCCTGTGCAATATTGTATTTTAGAATTCTTCTCTTCTGAATCAATGTCAGACGTGATTACAGCACAATGAAGTCTGTGTTTTATGCCTGCATCTTCTTGAAAACACCACACACTCCTATTACAATTGCAGGTTTACTCAAAGATTCTCAGACAGGCAATTTTTTTGGCTAATTCTGTGAACACTGACTTAGAGTTAAAACATAATGCTTACACCATTGTCATTTGTTTGCAAGTTAGAGAGATCAGTATGTCTGCATACAAATACTGGACATTAGAAAGCACACAGATAATCACACAAGCACACAAATTCGTGTATATGAGATATGTGTATATATACATGCATACACACACAAAAAATGCAGATATTCATACACATATATGCATATACATGTATATATAAGAGGAATTTAGTAAGTAGTAACACAACCTACCTAAATGTGAATAGAAATTGTTGTTAATAAAATACTTGCATGAGTTGTACAGGGACCTTCTAAATGTCTGTGCTTCCTGGGGAGACCAAATGACCTCTTTTTTACAGATACCAAGATCAAAGCTCTTGGTTTAGATACTCCAGCTGTCCCTCTCGTTGGCATTTGACATGCAACCCAGTCCATTTAAAATCAGGGGGCATGTAAACATTTTAACCCTTGGCAGCAGTATCTGAGAAAGATGCTGGCAATAAATGGTCGTAACTGCCTGGGCCAAATCACATTTGGTGTCCTCCCTTTGAAGTCCATGCAGGCACTGTACCCTATGGTTTTGACAAAGAGCCAAGTCCAAAAAAAGGATGTAGGCTCTCGAAGCTGTCCGGATGTGGACTTTGGGATCCAGAGTGGCTCCATGCAGCTGAACAGTTGCCTCGAAGCTCGCCACGGGACTGCCTGCCTGACCTTGGAGGCTTTTTGCCTGTGGCTCTGCTCTGCTGCACTCCCTGCATTGCCCCAGCACTCAAATGCCAATGTTTTTGCACAAGCAGAGGGGCACCTTCATCCCTCATGAAATCTCCTTTGGTGGGTGTACACAGGGGTAACACATGCTGATAGGATTAGACTCTGCTCTGAATTTAGTCACAGCAATTTTCTTTTTTTTTTTTTTTATTTTTATTTAACCATTGCCACAGGAGGGTGCCATTTTTCTGTTTAAGCTCCATTTGAGCCACGGGGTTCAAATACTCTAGATCCATCATGCCCCAGGAGAGCAGGAGATGATGGATGTGAGCCCAGGACAGGTGTCCTTGCATGCCCACACCCTTCCCACCAAAGCCAAGACAGGTCCCTAGAGACGGGTAAACAAACAGCATCCGCAAGATCCCATGGGTAAAAGTGTTGCTTCTGGTCATTACTGTTGTTTTCTGTCACATTTTTAGAAGGGAGATAACAGTGGGAAACTAACACCCTTCCCTTCTACAGCCATGCTTTAAAAGAGTGAGTCTATTTCTCTCTCTCTTTCCAGTCTTTGCAGAAACAGTGGTGAACCCCATCCTGTTTGACTCTGGAAGGTACTTGGCTTCTGCACTAGGTACCCATGGTCTGGCAAAAGGATATGCTCCATACCCAGATAAAGCGTGACTGATGGGCTTGGGTGTGGCCTGAATTCCATTTTCCCATGCTGAGAGTCCAGTTCCTTAACCCACCTAAATTTTGGGTTCAGGCAGTTAAATATGTTTTCCCTTAAAATGCCAAAGTGTTTAAAGTGCCCCAGGGCACCTGTGGAAAAGGCAGCTGTGGGGCAAAGGCAGTGAGGCAGGCTGAAGTGACACTAGTTATCAGAAGTTAGAGCAGACCTGTGGCACAGATGCCTCGTCAGGTGATGCAGAAGTTGTTCATCGCCACATATTGTCATGGGGAAGAGGAGGAGGGCACTGCAGGCTGGGGTGCATCCCTCCCAGAGTCACCTTCGTGGTAAGAGGGTGCTGAGAAGCCAACTCCAAGATGGTTGTTTCCTGGCAGTGGAGTTGGGATCTGGATGAGGTGACAGGAACTGGTTCTCAGGGGAAAACCTGGAAGCCCATTCCCTTCTTGGAGAACAGTTAATGTAGTTGGCTGAAATGGCAGAAATCATGCCAGTGGCAGAGCCCCAGGATCTTGCTTTCTCCGAATACCAAACAGTTTCTGCTGCATCCACTCATTTGGTTTGTCCAAGCATCAGAGCTCCCGTTCCCGTCCTTGCTCCTCGTGGTGCCATTTTCCTTATGAATCCTTCCATGAAGGATTTTTCTCCGCATACCTGGACAGGGAACAGCCCAGTTCATCTACCCCAGCACTGACACCTTCACCCTCAGGTCTCCATGGGAAGCAGTCGGGCATTCTTAGCAACTTCCCTGTGCCTGAGTCCTGCTGTCCATGGCCAAATTCAGGAGCAATCCCTGAGTCTCAGACCAAATAAGTCCAGCTGCTGTGTGCCCATGCTGCTCGCCTTCCTGTTCTTTCTCTCAGGGATTCATCCAAGGTCAAAGTTGTTTCAGCTCTGTCTGTGGCTTCCCATGGCACACTCACAGCTCCGCAGGTTCTGGTGGCTCCTCCATTATTAACTTCATGAGCAAACAAAACTACAGAGATGAATTTCCAATATTTAATTCAAACTGGCTGCAAGTGACTTATAGCACATTTGAGTATTTAAGGGCAGTGGCAGGCGTTATCCACTGCAAATAAAGTTCTTCACGGCATTCTAAGTACTGGAGAATGCATTTGCATTCAACCTTTACTGTCAGTAATCATGTGAGCATTTTACACTGACAGAGATCTCACCAAACGTGATCTAAAGAGGTCGTTGAAAGAGGAAATAATAAAATAAAGCTAAGCTCTGAAGTTTTCTCCCTGATTATTCTTTCTTACAGAACTGCAGCTATAAAAGTGTCTTGTTAAATATGTGGCTTTTAAATAAGCACCCACTTACACAAAATTTACTGTGGCTTAATATTCTTTGAAAAGTTAGGCTTCTACAAAGAGATAAAACAATCTAACTACACCATTTCAGAGTTTAAACAAGTACACTTGGAGCTGTAGTGGCAGGATTTGATTGTTATTAACTGACTGTAGTTGTATCAGTGTATTTATTTACACTTCCAGATGATGTTACAGAAAACTACTGGGGAAGGATTTCTTAATACTACAAGTATAGATGGAAATATTGAAAAAAACCACTGTGCAGAACTTTTATCATTAATACAGAGCTGACTACAGGTGTTTGTAGTCAAGAAATCGAAGAAATTGACATAATGTCTTGGATATTGGTGCTGTTTGAGAATCGCTACCTAACCTGGAAGGCTGAAACCTGGATTCCAAGCGTACCAATCCTGCACTCCCGATCAGTTGGTGATATGGATCACTGGTCACAGCTCTAATTGACTGATTACACAAAAGCTCTTTGCAAAATCAGGACTAAGCTTCTACAAAGTAGGAGCTGCAGTTCCTAGCGACTGGCTCCAACCGGAGCTTCAAAGTGCACGTAGAGTCTCCAAAATTGAATTTGCAGCCTGAAAAGCAAAACTTGGGGGATTTGTCCTGTACATTTATAGAATCTGAAGGAATAATGAATAGGACTAGAACAGCCAGAAGAAACATTAATAGCCAGGGTGTAAATTGAGCAGCAATGTTTAAAAATGAATTTTTTGTCTGGCTTCAAGTGAAAAAAGGATTTAGATGAGAATTGGTGTTAAGTTTGGAAGATCAGCTTTTGATTAGCTGATAGCAAAATTCAGATGAATTTCAGGGAAAATGATAGCATGAAGTAGCACAGCTCTGGAGTATGATTTCAGTAATGGGGCTATAAACTTGTTTTCCTTTTACCTATTTCAAAACTAATTAAATTAACTGGTATTGTGTCTACCTGGTTTCACTGTAATCTCAAATCTAATTCTGCAGACGGCCTTGAGACATCTTTTTGGTCTGAAAACAGGAAGAAAATAGAGACAGAGAAGGGAAAGCATAATAAAATTCCTGGTAGCAACTGAAGATCTGAATATCAAACTGCTTCAATGTCATAATTATTTAGAAACAAGGCGTCTCACTATCAGTGCACGCTATGACCTGGTGGCAAATGGTGAAATATCAGATCAGGAGTAAAGAATTTATGAAATAAATTAGTCATATAAAGAATAATAAATTCTTGGGTTCTACTTCTGCAGCATCATGCATTCTATTTCAAGAGAGCTAAGGTGTGTTTTAAAAGACCCTCAGAGTTTTCATGTGCGTTTCAGGAGACCAAGAGCAGAAGCCATTATACCATTGCAACCTAATAAATTCTGCCAACCGATGGGTTTCTTCTTCTCCTTCTTCTCCTTCTTCTCTTCTTCTCCTTCTTCTCCTTCTTCTCCTTCTTCTCCTTCTTCTCCTTCTCCTTCTCCTTCTTCTCCTTCTCCTTCTCCTTCTCCTTCTCCTTCTCCTTCTCCTTCTCCTTCTCCTTCTCCTTCTCCTTCTCCTTCTCCTTCTCCTTCTCCTTCTCCTTCTCCTTCTCCTTCTCCATCTCCTCCTTTTGAAATTCAGAGAGAAGATAAATGAGTTAAAATAACAAGGACTAAAGTTAACTTCAATCTTTGATGAGTTCTAGTTTATGGAAAAAGACAAACGTAATTTGGGACAGCAGATTTGTATTAAAATGTGACCCTTTGCAACTGGAATGTCCACAATGGGTGGTAGCTGAAAGATCTGTTTTATAACCCTAACACTTCTTTAACAGCCTTGCATGCAATAATTTCTGCATTCAATTTCCTGTACATGTGTACAACAGCTTGCCCGAAGGGAATTGGGCTCCCCTACAATCCTCCTTCTTTTCCTGAGCATTTGCAATTTCTAGTCACTGTAGGAAAAAAGAGGAAGGAAAAAAAAATCCCATTAAAAAACCCCCTCACAGTAACACTTACTGTATTTATGAAGCAATGAACAAGTTTGCATTTCTTGCTTCCAGGGAAGTGGAAAAGATCACAGCATGATCCCACCAGGCTGTTCCACAACTCCAATGGCTGAAGGACAAGCCCTCCTCACTGCGAGAGCAAACCTTTCCCTCAAAATGCTGTATTACCCTTTCCCCTTTCATCTCTTCCAATTGAGAAAGGAAGAGGAAGGGGAAAAACAAGAGTTAAACTCAGCCTTGCACATATTGAGGATAGTCCTGAGCCAGCTTTGACAAGAAATGGTGAAGATGTCATCCAGTTGTAATATTAATTTTCTTCACAGTAGCACTGGTCTGTCATGGCACACACTGTATAACTTAGAATTTATTATTTGGCATGGGAAATCATAAGGAAATCCTTTACTTAACAATGGAAAGTGTTTTCAGCCCATTTAATAACTGACACTTCCTCGTCTATTGTTGCTGGGTTTGATGTGGGAACTGCTGGAGGGAATCAGTAGCCCCAGCTATGCCCAGAGGACTGACCAGACAACTGATAAATCTCCTCAGGCTGGGCGGTTCATTCAGAACAATAAAAATAAATCAGCTACTGAACTACATAAGGAAATTTTATGCACTTGGTTATCTCTGCTAACTACAGGTCCAGGCTTTTGGAGCTGGCTTTTGGCAGACAAGGAACCTCAGTGCTTTCAGGAAAACCATTTATGCCCTGCCCTAGGCACAAGCATCAGCCTCACTGGGGCTTTGAAGGGATGTGTCACGCAGGGCTCGTGGACTTGGGGTCATCTCTCTTGGATGATAGTGCTTCCACCCAGGCACTGCCAGCAGATGGAATGGGAGTCACTCCATGGATGGAGGGCATCTCTATTTAAAGTCTGTGTGTGCATATGGCCCCATATGTGCATGTATGAAGCCTGTAATATCTAGCAGCTCTTCAGCCTAAAGTGTGATACTGGTGTTAAGGCTTAGAGCTAAGTCTGAATCTGTTTTTGGTTTTGTAACAGACATCACCTCTAGTTTTGACACAGTTACATTCTCCTGGAGCAATTTAAGGACCCTTTGCCCTTTTGGCGATGAGGATGGTCTCCTGCATTGCTGAGCACTGCACTGCAAGGGACTTGCAGGAATAATTGGAGTATAGATGGTGGTAATAGCTCCAGAAAATTAAACACACATCTTTTTTTCCCCCTGTTCTTCCTATTCTTTCAATAGACAATAACCACCTTAGAAATGCTTTGACCAGGAAATGCTGCTCACTGCACCCAAATACAATAAGAAGTCCAACAAAGCAGTCAAGTTATTAATCAATTTTTCCAATTCCTTTGAAAAAAATTGAGTCATGCAGCAAAATGGACTCCCATCTGGATAATTTTTGTTGACACAGTAGTGTACATTGTGTAGAGAAGCTGCCTTCTTTGATTTGTTTCATCCAGAAACAAGGTAAATGAGTCTTAGCTCTCGAGCTGCATTATCAGGGAGAGCATTAGCATGGCTGCTGTGCCATTTATCTCCTGTGCTTCCTGACACGTCCCTGTCCTGCTGTCACAACAGATATTTCTGCAGCTGGAGACACTGTGCAGTGAGCTCAGCAGCCCAAAGCAGGTACCTCTAGTGCAAGAGGCAAGTGGGAGGCCTTGCACATCCTGAAAATATAAAAGGTTGTTGTTTCTCCTTTACCTCCTGAGCAGGGAAGAGCGCATTGACAGCACCCTTTATATCACAGGAAATACTTGTGCACCCTGGAAGGGCACTGCTCAAACACCCCTCATTGGTCTGAACTGGAAGATGAGGAGCAGTTTTAAGCATGATTTTTAATTTTTTTTTTCCCCCCAGCATTTTGGCAGCCGTAAAGCCACAAAAGCTTTCTAGCTGGCCAGTCACAGCATCACAAACTGACTGAGATTGGAAAGGACCTCAGTAGATCATCTTGTCTGAATTCCTTTCTCGAGCAGGAGCACTTAGAGCTGGTTGCTCAGGACTGTGTCCAGACAATTTTTGAATATCTCCAAGGATGGAGACTCCACAAAGTCTCTGGGCAACATGTACCAGTCATCCTCACAGTTAAAAAGTGTTACCTGATATTCAGAGGAACCCTCCTGTGATTCAGTTTGTGTCCATTGCCTCTGACCCTGTTACCACCAAAAAAATCCTGTCTGTCTTCTTTGCACCCTCCCTTCAGGTATTAATACATGTATATATAGAGAAGATCCTCCTGAGCCTTCTCTTTTTCAGGCTTAGCAGTCCCAGCTCTCTCAGCCTTTCCTCAGGCAAGAATATTCAGCCCCTTAAGGCTCTTCATGGCCCTTTGCTTGATTACTTCCAGTATGTCCATGTCTATCTTACACTGAGGAGCCCAGAACTGGACCCAGTTTTTCAGGTGTGACCTCATCTGCGCTGAGCAGAGGAAAGGACCTTTAAGAACCGGATGATCCTTTCTCTCCTTTCTTTATTCAGGCTTTCATTTGGTGCACTGCAGTAATAGAAAGGCTCTAGAGTGCCAAAAACTTCTCCTTTCACTTCTGTCCATAACACTTGTGAGTTGTCAGTCCCCTTGCTAAGAGCTTGTTTTTCTTGTCAAGGACAGTGCTGACCACTTGTGCTGGCTAAAGAACTGCAGCACTTGGTGCCAGAGCAAACCTGCGACTGGATTGGTTACAGCTGTTGAGCCTTAACACCAAAAATCTCCCTTTGCAGAGGCACTGGAATACAGCATACATCCCTGTGTTCTGCCCCACTCACACCATCACACAGGTCTGCATTTCCATGGTAGTGTTCATGCAGTCAGTGTCAGTCCTCTGTGCTATTGGGCTCAGCATCACCAAACCTCTCCAGAGCCCTTACAGCAGGGTCACAATCTCAACTTGGGCAAGATGGAATTTTGGGGTTTTTTCTCATTTTTTTTTCCTAACGAAAACGTGCTAATCGAAAGCTGCTTTCAGATGAACAGCATGCACATTTCCCAGGATGGAACTGCAGGTGGTACAGGAGCAGAGCTGGCTGCTCTCTCACCACCACACCTGGAGCCACCAGAGCACAGAGGCTGCCATTCCATGAGGATTCAGCTGCTGTCTCTACAGGTTTCACAACCATGGGTTAAAGTGCACAGATTTGCTGTGCAACCACATAGATAGAAGATGTCAAGGTCTCAACCACCAACTTTATGTCACCAGTCAGGCAGTGTAGCACTGAGACAGATTGGACACGTATTCACAGGTAGGTTCCACGAAGGAAAAAAAAAAAAAATTTAAAAAAATTGCAGTTTAATAAGAGTCATTATTTCTGACTTTGAAAACCTGGATGCTGAGAGCTACAAATACACTGAGCAGCCTAGGTCCTGCTTAGGAAAGCAGCAGGGATTAAAATGCCTGAGTAAGTGACAGGCACTAAACATCCTTTTGCTCCTAGGCCTAAAATGTTGTTACAAGGAACTGCCAGCAGACTTACTCTGGGAAACGATTTCTTTAGTTATTCTAAAGTGTTACATTTTGTTCTAGTTGTGGATGCACCAGTGAAATCAGAAGGGACAACCTGCCTTTTCCACAATAAATTAAATCCTAATGGCCTTGGTAAAGCAAAAGAGAGGGATGGTATGGGATTTAGCACAATTGGGTTTATTTCACATTCCTTCTAAAATTCTTTATATTTTTATGAGCAAATCATCTTATTAGTATGAGCCTTTATTGCCTAAAATATAAAAGCACTTCCTTTTGCTGCAATCCTCTGTGTCTCTTGTTTGTTCAGCTTGTAAATTTTCTCTGTGTAAATGCAGTGTACAGTAGCATTAACAGGACTCCCGTATTAGATGGCAATTCTAACACTACTGTAAAAATGAGTGTAGGCAGCTCACATTAAATCACCGTATATTTGGTGTGGAAATGACAGTTTCAGTGGAATTAGGCGAGAATTTTATCCAAGAGCCTTTAGCAGTGGTTTAGATATATATGCCCTTTTAATGTAAAGCGATAGCTGGAAGGATTAAGATTGGGAGGTTAATCTTTCTTAATGGCTAACTCATTGTTTTCTCATGATTCCAAAATTCTTTGGTAAAATACGCAGTCTGGACAACTCACCATTAGCAATTTTGGAATGGAAAGTTAACCGCAAAAACAGTCAGAGCTGGATATCTTGCAAAACTCACTCAAATACTGATTTCCTTCTGAGTCTTTCTTCTAAAGATGCCAGACACATTCCTATCCACGTCCAACAGCTCTGTTTTCTGAGGCAGGAAAGCTTACACACATATTTGAGCAGAGACACACTCAGAAGAGGCAACTTAAAGCCTCTGCCAAAGAACACGTATGCTGGAAAATATATTGATTAAATAACTTGTTTTCTTATCACAGCCTAAGAATGCTCGTCCTTTGTCAGAAAGAGTTCTGCTCATAGGGGAGGCTAACATCGAAGTTAATATTGATTAATGAGAAATTTTAATGAATTTCTTTTTCCCTTTGGTTTCTGAAATGGGAGGTCATTCCAACAAATATTTGGGAAAGAAGAGAATTGTGCTGCTAGGCCCTCCCAAGAGGAGAAATACTTTCTGTCAGACAACTGGTGGAAAACAAAGAGGGAAGGTACCGTGAATACTTTTTGACTTAAATCCCAATGTCTGGAATTTAAAATGAAATCTCTTGGTGCTCTGCTAATACATACCCAGTTCAAATCTGCTTCCAATGGCTGTTTTTAAATTTTGTTGTTAGATCCAGCTACGGAACAAGTTAACAAAACCTTTTTATTTCCAACCGATTTCTCCTTGGTCCTTCTGAAATGAGTTTGTGGTTCACTTTTGTGTCCATCAGACGCCCTGTCCATCTATATTTCCTCTGGGACACTTTCATTATGGTCTTGGATTCAGTGGTTTCATGGCTGTGAACTCAGGGGACCCTGGTCTTGCCAGAGTAAACCTTCTTTCATGAAGACCCAAGCACTTATAGTCAAATATAGAGAAGTCTGGGTTTCTTGGGAGTCAGTCTTTCATGTATTAAGAGTCTGATGACTTCAGGTCATCTTACGTTCAGCAGTGACCCAGCAGAGAAGATGCTGCTCACCTTTTCACATGATCAGTTCAAACCATAGATTTAGAGGCAGGATTTACCAAACAGCTTTGCCTTAGGCAAAATCTGCCCCAAAAAATCTGCTATCTGGTGGTATCTGAGGGATACACCACATAAATGTAGCAGTGGTAGGATAGGGAAGGGCAGTCTTGGAAAACTGCCAGGCTACAAAGTTGTGGGATGACACTTCTCAGCCAAGCTCCAAATTGTCATATTCTTCCATCCTGTTAGAAGTGAAAGTCCTGTTACTTGGAAATTGTTAGTTAGGCTTCCAGATCCTAAACAATTATTTTAAAAGAGTTATCTTGGGTTATTTATGGCACAGCTGCAATCAGAAATAAATGGCTGTAAAAGTGTCATTGTTGGTATCTGTTTCAGAAGCAGCTTTCTTCTCTCTTGATTATTTTTGTTTCTCTCTGTTGTTGGGGAGTTTCAACCTCACAGGCTCAGCCAGGGAGCTGAGATTTAAATGGGGCAATTTCTGGCTCAATAACCATTAGCTGTACTGAACTTCCCACCAGATAGAATCCTCCGTCTAGGCACAGATTTATATTGGTAGGATCAGAGCCTCCAGCACATAGATTCTTTTGAGGCCAGTACTGCCTATATTTATGTTTTTAAAGTATCTCACTAAAAGGGGCCTCAGAGCCACACTATATTGGAATTTAATGTAATTTTTAAATCAATGTGTTCCTGAATCTTTTATGTCATTTTGGCCAACCCCAGGCATTACTGTTGGTAGAAAAACAACAATTTAATTTTACTGGCCAAATCATTCCTGACACCTTTCAATGAGGCAGTGACCGTAGATAGAGAAAATACAGCAACGAAAAATGTTTGAAGCTTCAACTAGGAAGTCCAGATTTGGAGCAATGGATTTTGTGCCATACAAATTTGGTTACTGCAAGTTTGGGACTGAACTGTATCATTATATTTTGTAGCACTATAAAATGAAAATCTGTTTTTAACGAATCCAGTCCTAGCTGTCCCTTTTGGCTCGTCAAGTCCAAGTGTGCTGTGCACAGGATATAATTAGCTTGATGCACAAACTAGGGAAATAAATGACCTTTTAATGAAGATCAGGGTGCTCAAAGAAAAGAGTAGCCAAAGCAAAAAGAAAAAGGCAATAGAACAGGAAGTCAAATAAAATTTCTTCTTGTAAATGACTTTTTGGCACTTTTTTCCTCATTTTGTGTCTGGATGTTTCTTCTATTTTTTCTCCCCTTTCTCCTCGATTGTTCATAGCTTCCAGGAAGGCAAACATTCTGCAGACACAAATTTCCCTGGCTAGGTGAACTTCCCATCATGTCCCAAATAGCTGCCATTTCCTCTGTTCCCTCAAAAGAAACAGCCTTGCCAGCTCTCACCTGGCCTACTGACTTGCACCCTGGATTGCTTGGAGAGGGTGCCCATGGGCCAAGGGGCTCCAGACTGAGCAGGCTGAGCCTTAGGATGGGAGTCGGGACCTCTGAGCTGCCCCCTCTCCACTGTGCAGTAACATCATTCTGTTTTCCGCCTTCCTTTTTCCTTGAAAGTGGAAAAACTTCTGGGTCCTGACTTCTACTTCTGGTTCTTTCTCTCCAAGAAAGTGCAAGTTCAGTCCTGAACTTCACAAGCTGTTTCCTCAGGAACTGTCATTTTGAGAAGAGCTTGTCTGGCTTTAAGTGACTTCCGTTCTTAAGCGCATAAAATTTGTAAAGAGCGTAAGCCTCATGCTGACTGTACATATCCTGTGGATGTTCGTGTTGAAAGGCCCTTCTTCCTCCACAATGCACTGAAAAAGGAAATGAATCACAAAACACAAATCTCCATGAGTTGGGCAGAGTGCAATTGTCTCCTTATCTTTGTTCTAACTTCTGGCTCTGAGCCCTTGGCCATTTGAGCTCGTGGCATCCTTTCCACTGCCTCCAGTGCCACTGAATTTGGGCTTTGGACATTTATGCTGTTACATGGAGCTAAGAGTCCTGGGTGAGCCAGGAGAAGAGTCCCCTCCAGCCCACAGGGTCAAGGGGTCTGATTCTTACTTAGTCAAACACACAAAACAACATCATCAAAAGCTCATAACAGAGGCAAGGGTTGGAGGTTAAAAGAACTGTCTGCCTGTTTCACAGAAATCCAAAAGCAGTTGTGCAACTGCAAACACATTAAAGTGTGAGTCAGCTCAACATTTGGAGGGAAAACACATCCCATGATGGACAGATACAGTGAGTAGATGGATCACACAGCCCACTGCCAACCTACACTGCTGCTATTTTAAGTCTCTTCTAAAATATTGTTTGTAAAACCATCAATTCAAACCAACTTTTGTGCCATGAAGTGGCGTATAACATCCCTGTATGTTGGGGTTTTGCCCCAGATCTCATTATTGCTCCTGCTAAACTCACAGTTTTTTACTTTTCTATGACTGAGCTCCCATTTTTCTAAACACTGCCTTCTTTTGCTCTTTTAAGCTGCCTCTTCCTCTCTGCTCGCACCTCCTCGATCCCAATGTTTGAAGTTACTCTCTTGTTACTTTCCCACCAGCTGGTATCCTCACCAGTCAGACAAGACATTTAGGAGCTCTGTTGCTTTCTCCTCACCTGATCCCACACTCGATGTTTTTACAACTCTGTGCCAGTATTGGCACTCAATTATTTGTATTATTAACTGGTCTGGTCTGTGTCCATATTTATGCTAGATTTTTTCCAGTTCAATCACTACCTTCCATCTACCTAGTCTGATGAACTCTTCCTTTCTTTTTCTAAGGAGTATTTTTGTTAGATGCTCTTTTCCTTGACACATTTGTGTAAAATCCATCCTGGTGGCAGCTCAGCTGCTGAAGACCTGCTTTCCTCACTGGAAAAGTGAAGGTGAGTCAAGCCACTGATGCAAGACTCTTTTAAAGGCAGTATTTGATTGGTCACCTTCTACAAACAGGTGAAGTCAGCATCCCCTTGCTCACCTTGTTACAGAGCTGTAAACCTCATGCAGCTTGTGACAACATCTACAGAAGCCAGCATGTGGGAGAATTACAATTTCAGCTCTAAAATTTTATACAGTGCAGTTATGAACTGTGAAACTATGGCAGGTTTCCACCCAGAAACAGCTGGACTTGTCTGTGGATGTAAGCCCTGTGTTTTACATCTGTACTTGTCTTATCTACCATAAGGCAAGGATTTCTGGAAAATGGATCAGTCACTGCATTAATGCACAAAAGCGTGCTGCTATCCTCACAGTAAGTGTCATAGAAAGTCATGAAATTATCACATATATCCCATGATCCATTTGCATGCAGGTTTTCAAACCCAGCTTGGCATGTTTTCTTGGAAAATGTGAGGTTTCAGGTGAATGAGCCATTTCGTTGTTAAAATATTGCCTTTTCACAGAGCAGGATTAAATGTGTCTCAGATGCCAATCAGCTCACTTGGTGAAGAGAAAGAACAGACCAAGCTCTTGGAGTGTTAAAAGATTCCTTAGCTGCTATCCACCTTCCTGCTTTCCTTAAGCAGCCAGCCTGGTGGGCAGCTGGCTTTTCTCTCCTTGCAAAAACACTCGGGCATGTGTAGTGCGTGGCTTGAGAAAAGCAGCTTCCAGCAGAAGTCTGTCACTTCTTCCTTGGGAGCAGGACTAAACTCAGTGGAGACAGAATTGAAAAATGAAAGGTTAATATTTTGGCTCCAAAGTCCTTCTGGCAGACTTGAGATTATCTTTGCATGTGTCAAGAAAATCTTTCGGGACAGGCCCCAGAGCCAAACATTTCTGCAGTGACGAGAGGTTTTTGGGAAACTCAGCTGTGCTGTGTCCAGCCTGAGAAAGAGAGATCTGACATTTCACCTTGTGAGAGATCAGGTCCCTTTGCAGGGATGGACGGAGTTAACTCAGTTCCCCACTCCCTACACATAAGAGCAATGAGCAAATCCTTCTCCAAGGATTTCTCCCCAGTAAGACATCTTGACAAGACAATTCTCATTTCAGCATGAACGTCTGGGCCACGTTCGCTTTTGAGATATTTTCGTGTTTGTGCTATTGAGCTCTAATTGCTTTCAGTGAAATCACTCCCAGTGGAGAATCAACTAAACTTTTGTCACTTATTTCAGTTGCACTGAGACTTCTCACAAGCGGGAGCTTACATGTCAGCCTGCCTCTTCAGAAAGGCCTGGGAAACCACTGACATGAGGACACTTGAACACGTGCTTATCAGTCAGACCTCAAAGTTGGCTTCATTCAAGAAAAAAACTGTTCTCCCTTCCCCATAGGGCAAATGAGGAGTTCCTCACTGAGATCTGTGGGGCAAATACAATATAACTGAAGAGAAAGCCTGCCTAAAAATCAGCCTTTAAAGTGTGTACTGATTTCATAGACATCAGCTCAGATCTGGAACACGCTGGAGACAAAGTCTCTGCAGCTTAGAAGTTGCGCTTGAAATGTGAAGGGAGGTCTTGGTAGTATGGGAGATAAAACTGAAAAAAAGCAAATTAAACATTGCCATGCATTTAGGTATGTAATTCAGCTGTGAATCCTCTGCTACTCTTGTCTTCAAGGCTGATCTCCGTTTCTTCCATCCCTCTCATATAGACATATGTTGAAAACACACACCTGAAATGTAGCAGACTGAGTCCAAGATTTGAAAAAAATATTCCTCCTCCAGCTTATCTCCCTTTGTCCCACAATCTGATGGATATTTGTCTGTGTACAGAAAGTGATAGGACTCCAACAGGGTGCATCTCTTCAATAACCCAGAGGTTATCTGACCTCACAAACTACGCATGAACTGATAGCCCAGTCTCAGAAGAGCTGGAGGGCAGATTCTCTGCAAGGACACACAAGCCATGCCCTGATCTCTAAAGGCCATGTCCTTGCGTCATCTGAGTATCCCCTTCACTTTGGTCCATAGGCAGGAGTGGGAGAAGAATGGCTGATATGGGAATCCCATGAGGCTCATGCATGCATGCATGTCTCCAGGTATCTTAGCTCTGCCAGGTCTTGACAGGTTCGCTTAGACTTTCTGGCAGAAAATTAGGCACCTGCTGTATCAGATGGCAGCTGAGAAGAAGTCTGGAGCATCTCAGCAGAGCCTGTGTGCTGAGTTCAGGCACACAGATGATGAGCACCTCATCATCCAGACTGTTTCCCAAGGCCTATCTGGAATTTAATTCCTTCATTTCCCTGAAGCGCTGCTTTGAGTTCAGACTTGCAAAGAAGCAGAACTCACATTCAGATGGTAAAACCTCAAGGTTGGTCTGCTGCACCAACACTTCTCCAAGTGCTGTGGTCCAGAGGTGTCCAGCTTCCAGATGTGCAAGATTCACACTTCTTCAAGCAGGTTGTGGTCTGCCCAGCTCTGTGTGAGCTAATTATATTCCTTTCACTGGAAAACCTTCCTTCCACAAGCTAATCAGGGCAGGGAGAGCTGCATCAGTTGATTAAGGAGAAACCTTTGATTAATTGATCCTTCGTGGATGGATCAGGGCAATAGCAACTCAGTTGTTGAGGGAACACACAAGCTCCAGACTCCAAGCTGGCTACCTCCCACTTCTACTACACCCTTGACACTCAGCCTGTGTGAGCCTTTTTTCACCCCCAGACTTTGGCAACAGAGCAATGGAAAACAGAACATTTTCAGCATGTAGGAGTGTTTACTCTTGTCATGACACAATTTGGGATTTTCCATTTGAGCTTGAAAAACAAACCCTAAACAGAATTTATTAGGAAAATAGTAGCTATGAGGTAAACTTGCATCAATGAACGCCAAGAGGTCAAACAGACGACACATGACATTTTGGTTGAATATTCTGTGTGTTCCTAGAAGCAGTGTGAAAACTGTCTCACTAAGTATTTGCTGGAACGTTACCGTGACTGGGGAATAGGGCGAGTCCAGAAAGTTCCTGAAAGCAAAGCCTTATTCTGCTCAGTTATTACAGAGGCCTTTTCTTTATACCTAAAACTGAGTGCTCCAATGCCAGGGCTGGGGAATGCCAAGGGATGCAGACACCGGCATGGCCACGTCGCCAGCAGGAACCAGAGCATGCAGGACAGGCTGGTGCTGCAGACATCCCTGTTCCAGCCTGGGTGGAGAATAGTTCTGATTTTTCCCATGCTGCTCCCAAATTAAGCAGCCATAATTTCTCCTGAAAGCAGCCCTAACCGCCCTGCCAAAGTGAGAGATTCTCAGTCGCTTCTGGTGAACGTGCTCTGCACTCTTTAAAGGGGACAGAAATGCACTCAGCCAGCAAGAGGGGCAGCAAAACTGAGGGTGAAACCTGAATAACGGGAAGAGGAGGGTAACCATCTTTCTTTGCATCAAGTAAAGTTCATATCACAGAATCATAGAATCGCTAAGATTAAAAAAAAGATGTCTAAGGTCATTGAGTCCAACCATTACACCGTCATCTGATTGGTGCCCTCAGTAATTGTGAACATCTACGATGCATGTCCCTCACCTTTACATCATACCCGTTTTTACTCTTGCCTTGTTTTTTAGCTCAATGAGTTCTGTTTTTGAGAAGAATTTCACATGCCATTAGATTCATAACGAATATCACAAATCAGACCATTCCTTTATATAGGCAGCAGCTACAGGATGCTGTGGCATCATCTGATTAGGAATATTGAATACAAAAAAAATCATACATAACAATATGTTTTAATAGTTACTCTGGTTTAATATGTTCCAATAACTCTGCAAAATTTATGTTTATTTGTTACATCCCATTTCTTCCTATTCTGCTTATTGTTCCAGTGTTAATAATGCCATTTCCAGGTCTGCATTTCCAGAAATTATTCTCCCTGGTTTTCATTGCAGTACACAGTGTTTGCAGATGATGAATGAAATGTACTGTGATTATGAGAGGGGAATTTGTAGAAAGTCACCAAGACAAACAGGGCAAATTATCATCTCTATTATCACTAGAGCACCCCAAAGAAATTAAGGCTTGAATGTTGTATAGAAATATTTTGCAGAGAGGCAAACCACTCCAAAATGCCTCCTCCTTTCAGTAAACAGGGAAAATACTCATAAAGACACAAGCTCTTCATAGACTGCAGGTTGAAACCCAATGATTTAGGAGAACTCACATATCAGGATAAGGTTTGCTAGTTTTCATGGCTGTGATAACCACACCAGGATGGGCATATTCCAACCAGTCTCTTGTAAGCTGCAAATGCTACATAACCCTGAGGTGTGTACAGGGCCCCTTGGAAGAGCATCTCACACATGAGCTTCGAATTCACATGGTTTATGAGGCTTAATTTACAATGCTGGAAAACAGGAAAATAACTAACAACACAGAGAAGAAGAAAGGTGGAAAAGATAAGATGTTTCAAATGATGGAAAAACTTTCCAGCTGCATCTGAGTGACTCTATCAGCACATTTCCATGAACTGGACTGTAAGCACAGTACCAGGTGTACAGAGTGTACAGCCCATGGGCCACATCATGATGGCTGACTGGGAATGTTCTGGTGTGACAGATAACCTCGGCTGCTTTAATTGACCCTTCATGTTATCACAGGTAAGAACATTTAAAGTCAGAGGGGAAATGAAGACATTCCCTGGCTCACTCTACCATGCTCTAATTCTCAAATCACAAAGATCAAGTTCGAAAAATAGGAGTTTGGAGAATTTATAGTCTTTGGTTTTGGTTGTTTTGTTGGTTTTATTTTTTTGCAACATCTGTGGTAACTAAAGATGCCCAGTAAGATTTCAAAGTTGAAATCCTGTAAGGATTAGAGTGTATTTGAGCATCCAGACTTCAAAAGAACACAGGTGAAAAATTTAGGTGCACTGAGTCCTTCAGATGTAAGCCTAAAGTTTTCCCCTAAACATTTTGTCTGATACTGTCAACTGTCAACCATATTTCAAACAAAAGCCTTTCTACCAGGCAACTGTTTCAAACCGAAACCCGGTAGAGGTGAACCACTTCTCTGAGCAGAGGTCCAGTGCCAAGCTCCTACTCAGACCAGTTGGGATGTGGAGATACAGCCGGGTTCCCCTTACACTCCAGCAGCTGGAAGATAATCTTTTACAAGAGAATAAAAAACTTAAATCCTGGGCTCTGGTAACTTTTTACAGGTGGGTATGTCATACAGTTTGACATATAAGGATCTCCAGACTTTGGATCCACACTGAATTGAGATGTTTCAGTCCCTGGACTATTGCTATCCCACGTTTCAGGAGGTGCAAGATTGCAAACACAGACCCGTATTTAACTTTTCCTTGGGGTTGAATAGGATGGCCCCCCATATGCTGACTGGTCCGCACCCTTTCTTAAGTCATCTGAGAAGTACATGGGCCACAGCCACCAAATCATGGGTCTGGACCTCTCCTTAGCAGCTAAGATTCTAAGGCAGGTCTGATCTTTTCCAATCTATTTTATTAGTTCTATCTATGAACCTCCAAATACACCAGAACATTTGATAATTAGAGTCAGGAAAAATCTTATTCCATCCCTGTGAAGGGCTGCATCTGTACCTCTGGAAGATCCACAGATAATAAGTGCCTGGTTGAGGCATCTGTCAGTGGCAGCATCTGACACTCAGAGGTTAGACACTTGTGTTGGGGACTCAGTTTTAACTACAGGGTTTAAAACGCCAATTTTGAACAACTAGGTCTAGCCACTGCTGACATGGGGCAGCATGGAGCTCTAGGACTGAGATGAATAGGACAGAAGAATCCTGTCCTCTCTGCTCTCCTCCAGAAGAGCCCAAATCCTGCCTTGGGCACCCTGGCAAGATCTGACTGGTGTGTGGAGGCATTCCTGACAACCCCATAGCAGATCTCAACAAAAAGACAAATGGAGGTCAACGCAGTTCCCCACCCTCCCATTCTTTGATGCTGCCCCCTCCCCATTCACCCACACCAACCCTTGTTGCAAATGGGTCAAGACTCACTCTCCATATGGGGCAATGAATGCTATTTTTAATTTTTGAAAGTTAAACCATCTCTGAAGCTGGATTAGTGGTGGAAGATCCCCCTAAACTACAGGCACGTAAACTGAGGGTGGACAGCTGCTCTGACGTTCCTGGCCGGGAACCCAACCCCTAAACACACTGGATGCACATACATGGCTTCTTGGCTGCCCCTTTTGTGCCCATCTGTCACGATGGCACACTGCCTGCTTAGAAGTTGGTCAGATCTTTGCCCTTGGGTGATATACCAGGCAAGGATGGATGTATAAGGACAGCCTGCACCCGAGGCAAGAGAGCTTTTCCCCAGGAAAGGCCTTCTCCTGCGCTGCCTGAACCTTGCAGTGTGGTATGGTGGTAGACCCGTGCCCTCCAGGTACACCTGTTTCATTACTGCCCTCCCAATAAGAAAGGGAGCAAAGGAGAAGAAAAGGAGCCTGGAAATCTCTGGCTGTCAACAATGAGCCAGGTTGTATTACAGAAGATTCCCAAAATACATGCAGTCACCAATGGGGACATCAACATGATGGTCCCACCCACTGCAACTCTGCATAACAGGCAACAGGACCAGGGGATAAATCAAATTTCAAAGGATTGCACACATCTGAGCCCAAGATACCACTTGTACATTTGCCTCAAGAAGAGAGCCAAGGGACACAACCCTTCGTGATCTTTAGCAGGGTACACAGTGCCCTTTCACATGGGAGCATGACATGAGTAACCGTGTCAGTGTAAAATGGAGATTTTCCTATGTTCCTTTCGTATATATCTATTTCCCTTTGCATAAAATGGGAGAACCCCCTTAATTTGAAGACTGAGAGCTTTATGGGCTTCTCTTTCCCCTTGTCCCAAAGATTTTCTTCCCAGAAGCAAAGACCTTCAGTCTGTAAGACAAGTACTTTTTGGCTTGATGCTGAAGAGGGCATGCAGTGATCTGCCTTTGTATTTGCAGTAACACTCAGAGACCTCAGCTGAGATTGAAGCCCTGGTCACTCTTCAGGACAGCTTCTGTCCTGGGAAGCATAAAATATAAACACATCATATGGAAGAAGGCAAAATATTAATATTATCTTACAACTGACTCCCAATAATGGGATAAAATGGCTTATCTGTGCTCGCAAAGGAAAGTTTTATTTTGGTAAAGCCAATTGAGATATCAATGAGATGAATCTTCCTTTGTTAGTAATCATCTCAAATACACATGCACCATATGATAATGTTTCAAGTTGATTTGCTTAGTTCAGCAAAAGCACAAGGAAAACTGTTTCGAAGTCACCTGGGAAGTTGTCATCAGGGAAATGATCCCCCAGGATCCAAGATCCCGACTCAGGAGAGCAGGAGCATGTGGGATTCAACGCGTGGTGCCAGTGAGGGTGCTACAACCCTCTCAACTACTCCTCTCTCCCAGTAAATCTGCACCAATTTCTACCCTGCAAAGCAGCTTCCAAGCCCTGTGTGAGCTCCGGTGCCCAAATGACCGCAGCGGGTCAGTGCACTCCAGCTCCACCACCCCACGGACAGGCGGCTGGCAGCCCTTCAGAGGCCATTCCTGCACGATGATACACATGTCCCCAAGGGTAGGGCTTGGAAGGGTAACTGAAGGTCTGGATCCCACTGAAATCCTATAGTCTCCTTGTCCCCCAGGCTTCTACATAAATTGGGAATAACAGGAAATCTCTAGCTTAGAGGAGTGCTATGAGGCACTTGGATGCTGATGTAATTACATCTATTTATGTCCTTCAGGTGGACGGATCTGATGTATTACCCACCATGGCCCTCTTGCAGTCCAAACCAGCCTCCAGCCTGTGCACACTTTGCTGGAACACTCTGGCCCGTATCCCATCACTAACAGCTATTTAGAGTGCGCTTTGAGACTCTGTGGTGGAGCCTCTATGGTTCTGTCACCAGCATGAGACAACATTTTAATGAAAGCCCGCAGTTTTCTCACCACCAGCAGCGAGAAGCCCGCGGTGTGAACTCCTGTCTCGGGGATTGTGGTGCAGGGTGCTGGCCCACAGACCTCTGAGTCTGGCTCAGCCCCAGGAGCCAGGAGTGGACAACGTGTGCAGTTTCTGACCGTAGGCCATTTCCCTCACTCTAATTAAGTCTGACAAGCCCAGTTTCTCCTTACACATTGAGCTCACGTGTTCCCATATGAGAAAACTTTATTCCAGCTGCCATTGTATAATCAGAAGTATTATAGGTTTTATTCTTTCTTGCCAGATAATGTTTTTTCTCTAATTGGATCCATAAGAATGCCCTTACCTCTGAGATGAGTCAGACTTTTGCCAAGTCTAATGTCTGCAGAGGGGACCCAAGCTCATTTATACCTTACAAAGTTGTGCTTTGAATCCAGCAAAATGATTTTATCATTGTGTTCTTTGGATGAGTGATATGAGGTGGAAGCCACCTAAGTGACCTCATAACTCTTAAGTGGTTAATGACATAAACCCCTCTTCCTGGACAATTCTTCCTTTGCTGTTGTGTCTGCTGGCTGTGCTTTGTGAAATGCTGGTCCTAGCAGGTACCTAAACACCAGAGGGTGCACACCTTGCGGGTGAAACAGCCAGGGAAATGCCTCTTGTATGCAGGCTGGCAGGATTTAGCTGCAGCTGAGACGTCTTGGTGTCCAGCATGTTTCAAGTTTAGCTGGTTGTGCTCAGAGTGCACTTTGTATACATGTATATATATATATATATATATGTATATCTACACAGACACTTTGGTGCCCAGAAAACCATCCTAACTTCTCACAAAACATGTGCCAGGTAGTTCACAATAGATCTGTCCCAGCTTCTCAGTCTTTCAGTGTCCTAAGGCACAAGGAATATTCATGTAAAGGACCCTTCCTTCCCTGTGATGGTGCCTCTCTACATCTCAGCCACTGTGAAAGTCATACCAGGAGGTGAAATGCGAGGTCGTTCACACATCCAAGTCCACACAAAAATCATGTCCCCAGACTTCAGCTGCACACACAGACAGCAGTTGAGCCAGGGCTGGAGGATCTCACTTTTGCACTTAGGACTACAGGGAGTTTCCTATTCATTTTGTGGAGTGAAGTCAGGAGCGCAGATACTTCTTTTTCAAAATGCCTCCTGCTTGTTAAATCATATTTCTGTTGGCAACTGAGGGCCTTTGACTTCTCTAAGCAGCAAGTTCTTTCCAGAAAAAAGTTTATATCTAGACTGGCCAGATCATTACCACACAAAGATCACTCCTTTGTTAGGAACAGGTAGGGCATGGTTAAAACCAAAAACACATAGGAAAGTGGTCCTTTTCATGCAGGAAATCATGGAAATTCAGCTGAGTGAAGTCTTTGAAATGCTGCTGCTTATAGTGACATGAGACAGGAAAACACAAAGCTGCAGTGGGATGCTGCCAGGTAATGGCCAGGGCTGAAATCACTCTTGAACCAAAGATCCAGGGAATCTAAGGCTAAGGGCTTCCAGCGCTGTCCGAACCACTTCTTAAAGATTTAAACGCCAAACAGATCTAGCAAGGCTTTTTGAGTTAAAGTCGGTTTGAGAAACTCTACCCCACAGAATGCTTGAGTGTAGCTATGCTACAACTTCAGACTCACTATAGGGATGACACAGAAAGAAAGGGGGAAAACACAGGGATATGTCCAGGATGTCTGCCTTACACAATACCTTCCAGAAGAAAGGCCAAGATTTCCAACTTCTTGGACCTACTCACCCAAAAACTTGCCAAAGCTTTTCAATCTCTGTACTGTGAACAGGAATAAGGTAATGGTAACGGGAGGTGAAATTCAATTAGGTGGAACAAAAGAGACCTTTTATGGATTTTCCGTCATAAATCCTTTACTCAGATTTTTTGGGGGGGGACAAGGAATCGTACTGTTTAAAGAAATGGGGCATAACTTACAAACCAGTAATGGTGATTAAATAAACATAAATCAGCATTTAGTGAAAAGTTGGTGCAAATGCAATAGCACAATCTGCCAATGTCCTTTTGCCAGAAAAGTAATGAGTGCTTTTGCTTAAAAGTAATGAGAGAAAAACTGCTCTTATTTAGGCATCATCTAGGCAACAGATGGATGCCAAATGGCATTTGGGATTTTAAATCACAGCCTAGGCACTAAGTTCAATGAGTCTCAAGCAAAGGAACCCTTCCATTTCTTAGAACCTCTGCACTTAATGATGGATGCTGACTTCCATCTTTGCCTGTTCCAATATGATGAGGAATTACAAGGCATAAATCTAGGCTTTGTCCATTGATGCTGAGAGGATGGACTGAAATCCTACTGATGTCAGGGCAGCTGCTGTAAATTTAGACCCTGAATACCCTCTTCATTATATTATTTTGAATGATTCCCTGGCACATCTCAAAACCTTTTAACTATGTAAATATTGTCATACTGATGTTTTTATGCCACTGTAGAAATCAATGGTGCTTCTACATCACAAAATCTGGTTTTCCCCACCCTTAAAAAAATCCTGAATAATAAAATGAGGAAAGTGAGCACGCTGTATGGCTGCTTTCCTTCCTTTCCTTATCCTTGGGTTATAGGTCCGGAAAGAACAGGGTCATGATCCCACCAAAAACTTCTGGCAGGTAACCCAGTTACACCTGATGGTGTGGCCAAAGGCAGTGTGGCATGTCCAGGCCCCTGCTGGACCAAGCAGGAAGGGGACACTGTCATGTCCTACATGCCACCATTCAGCTTCACATTAATCCAAGACCAGTGATGCTTTTCCAGGAAAACTTTGTCAGAACCATGGTCTCTATGCCCTCCTCTGGAGCCTTCATAGCCTTTGGGTTATAGATTTTCCACTGCAGCCCCAGCCAAAGAAATTGTTTGTTGCTCAGCACCTTTTGCACAAACAAGGGCTGCCAGATCCCCTGGTACTGCAGTCAGGCATGAAGGTGATATGAACACGGGATCTGCTTCTTCATATGGTGGATGAGCTGGAGCCATGGCCCCCAAGAGGTGTGCAGAGATGTCCCTTCCAGCTTGAGATGTTCCATAATTCTATGCTTATCTCCATGCGGGATCATGAAACTCCCTATCTCCCTCGGGAGAAAAGCCGATGGGTCCTGCACTGATTAATTAGCTTAAATTTCTCTTCCCTGAAGAAGAGAATATTGCATCAAGAATGTCTTCTTGTAGAGTCCAAATCCCTTAGGCAGAGCAGCTTTTGTACACAAAAATAACACATATGCTTTATTACAGAAAATCACACCCCACAGACTTTAGAAGAGTGAACCACATATTTTTGCTTCCCTCCAGAAACCCAGAGCAGTCCAGGCCCTGGAGGGAGAGGATGTGGCCACAGCAGTCACCCATCATCAGGCAGCATTTACTGGTCCTGCCCACAGACATGTTGGTCACACGTAAACAAAAGCTCGGAGAACGGCCCTTGGCAAAGTGTACAATTTAAAACCCATCCAGTTACGTTCTTGGAAACGTTCTTCCCCAAGTCAAAACAAGAAAAATATGTGTTCCCAACACCAACAAGAGGCACAGAGATTTGGGTCACTCTCCTGTGGCTCCAGGGTCGCAGTGTGGCCAGACAAAGAGGGAGGCATGGGAAGGGCAGGATGCATGGGAAGGGCAGGATGCAACCTTTATCGTCACCTTGGAGGAGGCTTGAGGGTCCTTGGGTTAAAGGAGAAGAGGTCACAGCAGCAGAGCTGTACTCAGCATATCATCTATAAAGATGGCAAGGTTATTTCCTACAGGACTCAGTCTTGCTCTTAGTGAAATCGGTGTCACGACTTCTCCTAACTCTTACTGAATGAAAGGCTCATGCAGTGATGTCTGAGTACAGCTGGACATCAGTCTGTCCCCAGTGTCCAGCTGTCCTCACAGCAGCACACCTGTGCACTGGTGACACAGTGAGCCCACCACAGACACAGTTATGCACCCACATATTCACACAGTCACAGACGTTACATCTGCAAATAATCTGCTTTTAAACATGATGATGGAAATGAGCTGTGTATCTTTAAGAAGGTGGATGCTTCTTTAAGAGAAACAATGATTTATTTTTTTTTTGTTATCTTTTCAAAGTGTGAACAAAAGAGTGGTAGGTTGAATTAATGTTCTTTTTTGCAGGGGTCCTTGTCTGCAATTTCAAAAATAGAGATCTTAAGACAAAATCAAATTCAACCTGTTCTTTAACCGGCCTTTCTTAGAATCTGTCTTTTCTTTGTAGACATGTCCACTAGTCCTTAACCTGATTTATGTGATTGGTCAATTGTGAGTTAATGAAGGGGATAAAATGTTTTCTGGAATGCTAGGATAATCAACAAATAGTAATGACCAGTAACTGGACCACAGCCAAGACAGGAACTTAATCCCCTGAAGTCCAAGGGTATTGTGAAGTTGCACTGAAGTGGGAACTGAAAGAAACCAGTTACATCATTCCATTTGCTTCCTTAGATTGGAACAAATGCACTTGCTCCAGAAAGCATATCTGAAGACTAATTATACAGGGAGAAAACAAGTTAGGAAGGAATTTCTCTACTTCCAGGCACATGTGGTTTCAAGCACAGTTTAAGGGGTTTAATCCTCTTCATTCCTGGCAACAATTTACTGTTTGATGCATTCAACGCAGGTTGTTTGTCTCAGAGGTCACATACTTTCATCCCATACCTCTGTCTTCCTTAATGATGCCGAGCAACTCCCTCGCCCTCTGTCAAAAATTTCGCTTTAATTCTCAGTGGCAACACAACAGTTGAATGGTTCAGCTGCAAGGATTAAAAAGGTGGGTTTAAAATGCATGTGTATCCTTTGAGGGTAAAATTTAAATTAGAGTACAGAGACACCCTTGCTTGCTCTGCTGTGGATTTCATGTAAAGGTCAGAATTCATTGCTGCTGGAGCCCCACTGAATTAAGCAGGGATGAACTTGGAGCTATTCAGTCAAGTCAAGGCTTCTCAGCCTGGGTGTTTCTGGTTTTGAATGCACACTTCAGGACATATTGTGGGGGAAAAGGGGGACAGAGGATTTTTAGGTTGTTGGTGTGCAGTCATTGAATCTCAAAGTTGACACTCTGCCCGTGAAGCCCTGATCAAAGCTCATGAGTTCAGCACCGCGACAGGGACTGAAGCACAGCACCTGCAAGACAACCAAGGAGCGTTGGACCTTCGGTGGAGGACAAAGGATGGGCTGTGCACAACCCATTAGTGATAGTGAGAACACAAAGGGGAATAAAAAGTAAAATATCCCCTCTGCCTGTGGTGGGTATCACCAGCATTGAGGGGGTTGCTTAGAGTAGAGGGAGGACAACGCAGTTTGCCCTTGGTCTCTGGTTTTAAGAAGTTAGAGCAGGTCCCCAGTGAGTCACATTTTATATGTCCCAACAAGGAGGTTTGTTGACTCAGTCACTGTACTTAGACTATGCAACACATGTCCCAGAAGAGATTCTGGGGATACTGCAGGATGACCCCTTCAATATCTAGTCAACAACCAGATGTTCACTAATGTTTTCTCAGATACACATCGTCTCAGATCTTAGATTTGCTGGAATGAAAAAAAAAAACTCCACAAACAAACTGAAGTGACAGAAACTCTTCATGGACTTCCAAGTTGACACCCTCCCATGTGTTTCTGTTCTGCTTAGGATAATTTTTCTTTCAATGAGTGGTTAACTTTTATACCACTTCAAGGATAGTTTTCCAACAAGAGGCCCTGGAGAGCCCATGTTGCGCATGCAGGTGGACTGTGAGTTCACTGGAGAGAGGGCTGAGGTTTATTTCCCTCATTTGCACCTCAGACAGTGGGTCCTAATTTCACTGCTATACCTAATTCATGTAATTGATGGACAAATAATTGAACAGCTTAAAATGCCTAGGAAGGCCCAGGAGAAGGTTCATGTGGAGCCATTCCTTTCCTTACAGGAACAGTTGGGGTCTGTAATGATGTGAGTGTTGAAGGGAGCAGGAGATGATGTTTGTGGTAATGAGATTTCCAGAGTCAGACGCCAACAGGGAATCATAAAGGAGAACGAAGTGAGCCATGAGGAGTGAGAAGAGATTAATTAGTGGTAAGAAACATCCTCTTGGTACACTTTAATAAGCCAAAGGCCTCATGTATGCAAGAACTGTGTTAATAACCCATGGCGAAGCACCGGATGGGCCAGCACCAAGGTCTGCACCCAAATGTAGAAGCTCCTGGTCAGTCCTGGTGACTCTTGGTCAGTCTCTTCTGCCTGTCTGGCTCTGATCTGAGCTTGTGGACTGCTCACCACCGTGAGCTGAGCGGCCATGAATGAGTCAGGTTCCCCTTTCACATCCCCCTACTCTTCAGCACCGGTTTCTTATGCCTTGCTCTGTGTATTGCTTCAACAGTTTTGCCTCTTCATTAGCATTTCAGAGAGCTAATTGCTGTTCTCCCACGAGCTGGCTGCACAAGTGTATGGGCCAGGCAGCTGCATCTCTCTTGTGTTTAGGGATTTGTTGATTAAAACAGTTACCTCATCCAGTGTGACCCCAGGAGCTCCAGCTTCCCCTGCTGCTGATGAGAAGCACATGTCGGTGGGTCTGGAGCGTTTCACAGCAGAGCTCATCCACAAGAAAAAGCAATGGACAAGAAGCAAGAGGGCTCTGGCAGTGCAAATTGCTTCTTGCCGTGGATTCGGGACAGATCCATGGAGACTGGTGACAATCAGCATTATGGAAAACACTGCCAGTAGCCCAGGATTGAAGATAAAATTAATCAATAGATGGCTTCAGAAGACAAGGTCCTTTTAGAAAAAGATTGAAAAAGATGGTGTTGTTTGGGTGAGGTCTGGGAAGTTAAGGGAGAAGACGTGGTATTTAGCTCTAATTTGCTAAAGTAGACTTACAAGGATTATTTTAGAAACACCTTGGGGAAAAATAAATAGAAATTCTTCTCATCAGGTTTGTGTGTGGTGTACTAAGGACATTTGCTAATGTGTTGCATAAATTCAGGAGAGTTCTCTCCGCTCCATGTCTCAAAGGTTTCAGATGAAGCTTTTGTTACTCACCAGCTTTCCAATGCCCTGAACAAAGCTAGAACTGATTAGGTTACAGCCCAAGGTGCTCAGCCTCATCTCCACACACTTTTAATCACAGAAAAGGCTTGGAAGAGACATCCAGGCAGGTTTACTCATTTGCTTTCAATCCTTGAATGCCATATTAAGGCACAGACTACAAAAGTCTAATCTGAATCGAGCTTAAAACAGGAAGACAACTGGCCTCAAGTTGCGCCTGGGGAGGTTTAGATTAGATAATAGCAAAAAAATTTCTCATGGAAAGGTTTGTCAAGCACTGGAACAGGCTGCTCGGGGAAGTGGTGGAGTCACCAATTCTTGGAAGTGTTGAAAAACCATGTGGATGTGGTGTTTAGGGACATGGTTTAGTGCTGGTCTTGGCAGTTACAGATTAACGGTTGGACTTGATGATCTTACAGGTCTTCCACAAACTTAATGACTCTATGATTCTATTAATTGCTCTTAAAGGCAATTTTTAAAAAGCTATGTCTATGACAACTCAGATCATGGCCTGATTCATCCATTTCAGGTCTCTTAAGAACCTCCTGTAGATGATTTTTCCATTTATTTTCTCTCCTGTGATTTGGATCTTGTGTGTCCGGAGCACTCATTACTGAGGGTATAGGGCCTGAAGCTGAACAAAGCTCTCCACATGTCTCAGATATGCCTCTCTCAATTAACACCCTACACTGGAGCTGCCAAGCAGTGACTTAATAACATTTCTATTAATAGTGACTGTTATCAGGAAAATAGGAAGAACAGCAGACAGATAGAAGAAGGAAAATAGTATCAAATGGGATATTTCGCTGAAAATACACTCCAATTTACCCACAAAATATAGTCAGATAGCCTACAGACTTATGGCTATGGTTGTGTGGGTGATAAGTCTCCCTTCAATTTTTGCACAGGAAACTGTGTTTCAGATTAACTTTTCAGAAGTGATAACAAAAGTGATTTATTCCTACATGCACAAAACCCCACACTAGCATGTTTATGCACTGCCATGGGCAAAGTGCCTTCCAAACACTCAAGATTATTCTCTTCTCTAAGCACTGTGCAAATCAAAGGCTGTTTTTGTTGCTTACTGGGCTACAGTAGTGCCGATTATTAAGTTTGAAACAAAATCTCAGGTAACATAAATATTTAGAAACAGCAATCCAGGGGGATTAAACCAACACAGAGCCCAACTCTGACAGGATTTACCCTGTGTTGTTATTTAACATGTAGAGATAGGAAAACCAAACTCTATAGGGCTGTGTTGATTAGTGCCAAAGACTAAATGCCCATGTGAATGGTGCTAGATTCACGGGAAGGATTTAAGGATCAGTATTAGACCCTGTTCCTAAATCCTAATTAGGCAATTCCTGAAGAAGGTAGTTCACAAATCCCAGGATCCTGAGCATAGCTCAGCCTAGTGCTCCTATTAAAAAAACTAAAAAATGCTGAAGGGGATAAATTTCATGTGGGATTAACAGCTGGAGGTTTTTCTGTTAAATCTAAGCGCTGAAACAGGTCAGTAATTCCTCTCCCTTCCCTTAAAGAATACTAGAATTTAAGTATCTTGTGCAAAACTCCCCTGCCCCAAAGAGTAGCCTACATATCTCTGACGTGAGAGACTCCCTTCAATGTCCCCACCCTGTGCTGAAGACCATCTTAAAGATGGATGATTGTGTCTTCTGGTGTTATTCTTGGGAGTTTTTCATGCAGAGGAAAAGGTGTTTTGGTGTGGTGAGGAGAGCAGGGAGAGGCATAATCTGCTCTCTGTAAGAGCCCATGGAATATGCTCTTCATTTCTCACATGCTTCTCCCATCCATGGCCTGAAGAAAACCCAAACCCCAGCTCAGAGAGGGAGGAGGCAGCTTTACATGGTGAGCCCTGGGCTCATACACAATGAACCCTATTTTGGATGGAAAAGCTTCAGCTCCAGCTCCAGAAACGCTGGCGTCAGGGGACTGACCAAGTTATAATTGCGTCTCTTTGTGTTATTGGTCCCTTGGCCTCCCTAAGCTGGAGCAAGCTACATTTGATTTCTTTGGCATCGTCCAGAGTGTGTTCTGCCAGCACTGTGCCCTCAGTGCCTTGTGTAAGCCAAACTGGCCACTTCTGTGACCTCTTGTTCCTTCTATACATGGAACATACTTCAGTGGATTTATAACTCCTCAAATAAGGTCTCTTTTATCCTAATCTGAATGCCCTTGTTAACTTGGGTTTGGATCCTCTCCCAGTCTCCAGAATACCTGATGCTTTATATTTTGGATATACCAGACTGCCGGCCTCTCTAGGTTGTGACAGCGAGTGTCTGGTTCATATATTTCTACCTTTAGATGTTAGATTGTTTATTCCAGTTCCCCAACAACGCTTTAAAAGAAAAAAAAAGGAGTGGGGGAAGAGCATGAAGTCAAAAAAAGCTGCCTGTCAGCTCACATGTGTTGCCTGACAACCTAGAAAAGCAAAAAATCCCTCCTGCTGGTCAGTTCATCTTGTCCAGCCCGTGTAAGTGGACAGATTCTGGATCAAGAAAACTCCATGTGACTTGCTTCCAAGGGCAATGTCTCAGGCACAGGGATTCAGAGATGAGGATCTCCAAAATAGTGCAGGCTTTGTCAGAAACCAACCTGCTTGGAGGAACATTTGGGGAAGGAACAATCTCCAGACCAAACACTTTATTAAAATGTATTTTTCAACTTGCTGTAACACGCTCTGTCTTCTTTTTTTTTTTTCCTTAAATGAAGAATTTCTTTTGATTCTAAAGCTCCTTTGAAATTGCAGTACACTTACACTTTTCAAGAGTTTTTCCTTATCTTTAGATATCAGAATTGAAATAAACCAGTCCCACATGCTTCAGATTAAAAATTTCAGTGGAACAAATCTGAAATTGGAGGGGGAAAGTTTGGCGTGGAGAATTTTACTTGTTCTTCTAATTTATTACAGGAGGGGGAAAGCAAAAGCTCTGAAACCTCTCACAGGATGGGGAACAAATTTTCTACTCACTTATGGGGGCCAAGTTCTCCAGGCAGAGCTTCTCTCACAGCAAACCAGTCGTTGTTAAAGTTTCTTTCCATCGACAGATGGAGAGAAAACACTCGCCTCTCAACTGGAAAATGGTAATGGAGGGTATAATGAAAATTGTTGGGTAGATTAAGACAAATAATTGACCCATTGTCTCATTCTCAACTCAGCTTCCTCCTCTTCTTCCAAATTAATTTGTTTCTTTGGACATCTCCTGCTTAGAATTAAGCATGAAAGCTGTAGCTTCTGTGGTGGTCAAAGAGAAGGGTGCAGTTATACTAAATTATAGCAACTGATCCCAGACTTCCCCTGCTTTATATGCTCTTATGGTTCCTTTTGATTTCTCCCACTGTCATTGGCTTTGGTCATTTATTCACAGCACTTCACCCTATAAAGGCCTCTCAGTTCCTGAAATAGCCTCTTGTGTCTCCCTCGTCTGCAGATTTTCCAGTTGAAGCATCCCAGACCATGCCACAATTGATGTTTTAGAAAAACCTTCCAGAAGGTTCAAGTGTTTCCCCCTGCTCTCCCCCTGCTCCTTTTCACACCTTTTGTTTTTTTGGTTTGAACTCTGAGCTGTATCATCTCTGCAGCCCAGTAAATTATCCAGGAATTCAGCATGTGGGTTCCTGAGTTTCTGTGCTATGCAGTGGTCATGAAAAAACAGTGATTTCAGCAGAAAAAAAGCCAAGAGGAGCAGCCCTGAGTGCCTTGCTGGTTCTCTTCTCTTGGGATGTTGGGACGTGCTTAGCACGGGCTGCTGGACACCCAAGACTTCAGTTTCATTATGGACATGACTGATGAGTTTCCAGCAGGTTGTGAGGTGTTGGAAGTGTGGAAAAGGCTGCCTGCCACCCCCATAAGCTGCTAGAAAGCCAATGTCAGTCTCTTTTCAGGTGTTACCACAGAAGCATGTGATTACTTTAGTATTTTCTTTTCCTCATGAGCTTTCTTTTGCACTCAGGTTACTACAACACAGCTTTTCCTCCTTATTGCTTGTCCCAGGCTCTCAGTCAGGAAGAAAGTGACTCATCGAGAGCCAAGGACACATTGCCAAGAGAGTCACCAGCCCAGAAACAGCAGCTGGGGCAAAATGGAGCCCCTACATCTGATGGCACAGTAAACAAGGGAAATTTGTCCAGGTAGCAGATGTGACTGGACAACTCCAGGCTGTGCTCCAAAAGTTCTGCCATATTTGTAGAGGAGACAATGCTGTGGGAAGTGCCATCCAGTGCTCTGGGAGCAGGTCCTGCTCACAGAAATGCCATGGTTGACATTCATAATCCTGGGCAGTGGAGAAGCTGAGGCTCCCACAGGAGTCTTGTGACCACTATTGTCAATAAGGAAACCCAGTGACTTGACCTGTCCTGGTCATTGAACATCCTTCATTGCTGTGATTGCCAGCAAGGTCGCATGAGAAGCAGGAAAATATTTGAAAATGTATCTCTAAAATCCAACTTGCCTTTTCAGCTCTACATCTTTCCATTTGCGGAGAAGGAACTTTTCTGGGCACTATTGCAAGGACAAACCAAAAGGGGCAGGAAAGTGTGAAAGGCTAAGGGAAGGCTAAGGGGATAGAGAGAGATGGAAATTTGGGACTGGTCTGTACCAGAAATACAAGACAACTTTGAAAGGAGAACTTACCCAAATCTCCAAGGTAAGGAAAATATCCAGGTTTTACAAGTAATCGCTATTCAGAAATAAGAAAAATAGAGATTTGCAATCAATCTATCCCTACATCTCACTGATGTTCTGAAGCTTAAAATAATAGCCTGTAATCCCAAGGGAGGAAGCAATTAGTAATTATAAATGCAATATAGAAAACATGTTTAAAAAGAAACCCCAGCTCCTCTTTCCTTTCCTCACAAACCATTCCCTGAATTTTTGTACAAGTGGTTTCTATCCATCAACCTTCAACAAAGATTTTGGATAATAACTATCAGGCAGTAGGATGCCTGTGAATTGCTCTGTTAGATTTGTCTGCATCATTTCCCAGCAAGAGGTGACCATGCTGCCCTTTGCAGTGCCAGAGTGGCTTCTAGAGCTCCCAGCAGTATCTGTACAGGAATACACTGGTAAAACGGACTGTTCTACAGCATGAGGTGTGCTGAAGGTGAAGGAAATTATTCTCAGAAATGGGTGGTATAGGGGATTCAAATATTTTAAGAAATCCCCAGTGGCTGCCCCATGTGTTTGCAAATAGGCGATTTAGTTATTTGGTGGGCTCTGAGTTGCTATGGGAACTTGATGAACTTGGAGAGACACAACAAAACGAGGCCCTTCCACTCGGGGCCACAATGTTTTTGGTCCCAAGCCCTCCACGGTGCACTGTAATTATTTAAATACCAGCAGAGCAGTGATATCATGCAAAGACATGACAGATCACACTTTTCTCATATTAGGAGAGAAGGCTGGAACATGTGAGTATGTGTACAGGAGTCTGTTTGTAATGAAACTGCCCTTATGGGGCCCTTGTGTGCTTGCAGTCTCATTTCATCGAGTTAAGAGTGCTCACTTTTCTTAATGCTTGCTTAATGTGTTTACTTAAATACATTTAATATCCCATGGAGTCCATTTCCATTTACTGTTGGAGTGTTGTTAGAGCATCCTAGTGGCAAAGCTGAATAAGATACCTGTGAAAGACATCAGAAATTTTAGCATATTGAAAGTACTGTGAAGTGTAAGAGGGCAACGTTCAGCTTTGGTAATGAAAATAATTAAATGAGGAAAACTGTGGGGACGTACCAAAATAGAGCAATCAGACAGGAAGGTAAGAAAATTGTTCTGTGTACCCAAAGGGAAACAGTGAAGAACGCCAGTTTCTTTTTTTCTGATCTTGCTCCTTGTGGAAATAATAGATGCCCCGTTTGGAAAAAAATGTAATCATAGTACAAGATATTGCTCTCTGTGCTCCCAGTTTGCCATCTGACCTCATCACTGTTGCATTCCTGTCTGCAAAACAGCTCAGTTTCAAGGAAAATACTGGACATCTCTCAAGAAACCCTATGACCTGGTGGTTAGCACACTCTTAATCTGAGGGAAAGGAAGGTTTAGTGCCCCTTCACCTCAAAGATCACCTAAAATCTCCTATTTCTCCCTAGATGAAGGCAGTAGCATGCAAACAGCAGATGCTGCAAGGGCAAGGGCAGTGGCTGTTGTGACTACACTGTGGGACCTTCTCTGGGAAGCTTTGGGTTGGCATGGCTGAGGGCTGAGGCTGCACTGGAGCTCCAGCAGGGACGTCACCCCCTGGTTTCACCATAACAGGTCCTTCTGACCCTGTCTGAAGACTACAGACAAGCATTTCCAGAAATTCCAGGCAAATGTCCTGCAGTCATTCTTGTTTCTAGGTCAGTTTAGAGGACAATCCTCACTCAGGGACCTGCAGGAAGAGAGGCAGCGGAAGACTCTAAAAGCTGTGAAGCAGAGACACCAAGAAATTGAGAATCCACCCTTAAATTGCAGAAATGGTGAGGGGATTTTGCACTCACTCCTCCTGTGTTTCTGTACTGGGAGTCTGGTTATTTCTGCTAGAGATATCTCTGTGTTGGAAAAGCAGGCTGTGGTGGCAAGGGACACAATGATCTCTTCAGAGGGATCCCAGTTGCCTTTCCCTGTTCAGTGTCACTCATCCTGCCAGGCCTGGGGAGCCAGTGCTCATGCATGTAAAATCACTCTTTTTAATTTTCTGTTTCTGTAACATGACCTGTTACTGCACTACATCTTCATGAGGCAGAGCTGTCTGGAGAACATCTGTTGCGGTCCCAGCTGTTCGGGTACTTCCTCTGTCTGATGTTTCAGCCCTGATATGTGCAAATCACTGACACTAACGCATCCCCCCAGTTCCTCCTACAAATCCTGTTTTCTCTGTTCTCACAGGGAGAGGGGGGGAATAAAAGAAAATGACACTTTGCATGGTTAAATATGGGCTAGATGCTTTATTCTCACCAAATCACACCAGTAGGGTCATTGTGGACTGACTCATACCAGACAGACAGTAAAAACCATCCCAGTGTTTATTCCCTCTGGAGCCTATATAATTAGAGCTGCCCACCTGCTGCTGAATTTTGCTGTCATTTTTTGATGCTATGGGCAACGTGATACATAGTTATTATCATAAACTATGTTAAGCTCTACCCACTACGGGGTTTATGACAACAATCCTTGAGAAAACTGTAATCCTCTGTGCTCAAGTATATCTTCTTGTTATAATGCTTATGATTCTTGGCTTGAGATGATGGCAGATGAAGGCCATGAAAGACTTCCAAATATGGGTCCTGGCAACTTGCTCTCTGCCCAGCATGCCTGCCTTAGCTATGTTAGATGAAGCCATTTCCAGCCCATGTCTTCCAGCCTTAGAGCACAGCCGTCATTCCTGTTCCAGGATGCACGACTGGGACAAGTGACAGCCTGCCCCAGGGTGACAGTGCCCCTCTCATCTCCAAAGCCATCCCCACACCATCCTGCTGAGGGGCCAGGGGGAACCAAGGAGGCTGCAAGGAGGTGGAGGGGCTGGGGTGTCACCTGAACAGCTCTCGTGCAGCTTTGACAGTCACTTGCCTCCTTTCCCTGCCTGCCCACTGCCCTTGTTTTCATCCCCACACAAGAGGAAAACCTCAGGGTGCCTGGGTGAGGGTGCTCCGAAAGTCAAGATTTGGAACAATTTACAGGATTTTGGCTGGAAAATTTGCAAGGACTGCAAAGTACATGTAGACCCCTACTCTCACACCTCGAGTGAGAGTTACAACCACCCGATTGTCACCTTAAAGAGTGTCAAATCCTCCGGGTGTGTTTTAAAAGGAAAGGCTGATTGAATTTTCAAAAAAAGGTTGTACAGTAAAGCTCTCCAGCCTGCAGGCCTCAGGCAGACTCGTGGCCTTTGGGTACTTCCAGTTTTGATATTTTATCTTAGAAAAATGGGAATTATTGACTGCACAGGCATTGCCAGAGGCAAAGACCAAAACATGACTCCAGTGCTAAACATTTAATCTGCTAAATTAAAAAAAAAAACCCTCTAGCTTCTGAGTTCCAAATACTGTGAAATATCTTAGGGACATTGAGTAAAAGTATTAAAAATGCTACCGTGGGACAGCTCAAATATTTGACAGTCTTGGAAACAAGAAAATGGGTTTCCTTATTGGCCAATACTTGTGACACATATATTAACCATAATAAAATAACTTCATCACTGAACACAGCAGTAATATGTTTTTTCCTCTGTAAACTCTCTTAATTGGTTTCTGTAAAATTAAAAAAGCATCAGAAACACATTTTTATATCAAATTGTTTTAATGGCGCACACACACTGAAGGTTTTGGAAATTTGTATTTTTCATGACCATTTATTAGAATTCTGAATAGCCAAACATTCAAAATTTAACACCACATGGTTAGAAAAAATCCACACCTGGTGTATTTTTCCCTGTACTGGTATCTTCAACCACAATCTCAGCAATGAAAAACTATCAAGATTAACAAGCCAAACGTGTTTCCTGGACAGACTGGTCATCCATAATTGTTGGAAGCAACCACTTCTCTTTACTGCCAAAATACTGTCTATCATTGGTTGCATGATACTCCTGGAGGGACTTACCAGTGTTTAATAAATAATTTGAACCTGCTTGGTAAAGTTTCCATTTAATGCTAGTCGAAATGTGAATTATTTATCATTATTTCCCCCCCCCCCCCCGGTTTTATTAAGGGAAAAACCAGA
>VZRN01006619.1:1243364-1307935 GCA_013397935.1 Dasyornis broadbenti | reverse complement strand
TATATGTATATATATATTTAAAATTATATATATATAATCTTTTCTATCTGCTTTGCCTGTTGCTGGCAGTGCGAGCTGACTTGGAGCAGTCTCTGCTGAGGTACCACGAGGAAAAGCCCAAAGGAGCCACTGTACACGGGGCCAGCCCTTAGCACTGGTACTGAATGTGCTGGTGCTGGTGCACTTTGCCTTCCACGTGCGAGTGGGTGTGGGTGTGGATGTCCGTGTAAATCTTTGGGTACATTTTGGAGGCCATGGCAGGGGCCAGGGCAGGCCCCTGGGACAGTAAATGCTGCTGCTGGGCGACGTATTCCTCATAGTTTATGGAGGAGATGCAGTCTTTGTCGGGGACCTGGGAGACGCAGATCCTGTCCCGGGGCTGGGGCCGGTGCACGGGGGCAGCGGCTGGAGGGGAGCAGGGCTTCTTCTTGGACTGGCAGAGCCACAGCAGGATTGTCCCGAAGATGAAGACAGCCCCGGCAGGGATGCCGATGATCACTGGCCAGGGCAGGCTGCTGGCCGAGGAAGGGGGCACAGGTGCACTGGGAGGCTTGGGATCTGGACATGGTGGCAGGAGAGAGACAGAAAGAGTTAATTAAATGCAGGCAAAGTGGATTCAAAACAGATGTCACACTCGGGCTGGCTGTTGCAAAGGCTGTCTGGCAGCCCTGCCAGACCAAGTAACAAGGGAGAAATCAAGCCAGCACATGATGTTTGGTAACTGCTTTGCTTTTCAGTGCTCCTGGAAGGAGAGGCAACTCATTATCTCTGGTTTAGGGGTCAGGAGGGGAGTCTCTGAGGGATTTTACACCTCTCTTATCCAAGCTTTGATGGACGCATACTAGAGCCAGCCTGAGACAGTTTCCTGACACTCACTCTGTGATGGACTGCCCCAGACTGGGGGACACAACACAGGACATGACAGTAAAACCTCATTATCAGCAGCCCAGGAGGCACAATCAGGTTGCACAGAGCCACAGCACGCTGCCCACCCACCGCTGCCAGGAGTAGCTCTGTCTGCAAGGGCTTCAGACACTCTTCCAACGCTGTCTAGCAATCCTGGAGCTACTCAGCAATGCTCCACCAGGGCAGGGAGAATCAATGTGGGGTTTTGGAGGTGTTGTCTTGAGTTTCTTGTGTGACTGGAAGGAAGACTGAAGGATGGGAAAAATGCAGGTGAGCTGGTGGCCTGTCCTTGGTTCCCAGGCCATGGAGAACTGGAAATTCACTCAACACTGAAGTGTGCCTCCTGCTTCCTACACTAAATGGACTCTCTTTGGAGCTGCTGTTGGTTTTCTAAAGGCAGTAAATTCAGCTACTGGAGGAGATGAGATGCTTTAAACATCATCTTTAGACAACTACCTCCTCCTTTATCTCTCTGCTGCTGGCAGTCTGTACATCCCTGGATAGCCACTGGTTTCTCAGCCTGATCTCCTGATTTATAGACCTAAAAGAAGGCCTGGGGTAGGATTCTAGCTATGAAAATCCTTATCTAGATAGACACCAGCTGGAATATCCAATGCCTTGAAATATACCCAGGCACAGAATTCAGCTTGCAGGGAGACACTCGGGAAACTTCAAAAACCACAGGCTATCTAAATCATTCAATATGTTATATATGAACACGTATCACTTAAGTTTCAAGCTAAACTTCTTTAAGACACTAATGTCTTTTTCTCTCCTTGACAAATAATCCTGTGGGTAGATTGAAATGTTAAATATATACCATGTGGTTGCTTTGAAGTTAGGAGGACCTATACTTTGACCTCAATAGATGAAATTTTGATTCACCAGCACTGGAAATTACAGAATAATTTAGGCTGGAATGGGAGTCTGGTCCAGCCCCCTGTTAAAAACACGAAGGGATCAGAGAACTGACCCATCAGCTGACCACAAAAACAGAAGTCTTCATGTTGGTTGTCAGGAATCCTATGCTGGGCTGAAATGAAAGTGTTTTGATTCATCCATGTTCCTCAGAGCTGTCTATATCAACTCCGGTAGATTTACAAGCAAAATGGTCTTTTCTATACTCATGGCTTTACAACCACATCTTTGCATCTTAGGGAAAGTTGGGCTTTCCTTCTCCTTCACTGCCAATAACAACAGGCCTGCAGGCTCTGGTTCTGGCATGAGGCCTCATTACACTCCCATTTAAATCAATGGAAAATCTCCCCCTGATTTCAGTGGGAGCTGGATCAGACTCTCATAGGCCAGAAACTCCCAGAGGCTTTGAGTTATATCCCACCCATGCTGCTTTTTCCTTGGTACTGACAGGCCTTTCAGTCAGAGTGTAGTCCTAAATCCAAAATACTTATCAGGGTAGAACTGCACAGTCAGAAGACAAAGGAGAAGATGACCAGGCAAGGATGGTTTGTCTCAAACACATTTGATGCAGTTTTGGTTGGATGTGGCCACCAGCTCTGAGGTCTGGGGAGAGAAGGCAGCAGCTGCAAGTTTGGTACAGGGGCCCCAGGGGACCACTGGTTAAGAATTTAACTAATCAATCATTCTGTTTTTCACACTCATTCATTTAATTTCCTTGTGACAGGGACAGTTTTTATTCTTCTCTCCTTTCATGGGCCTGTATAATTGTTTCTTTTACCAGTAAAAGCAATATAAATAAGGGCAAGAAAAAGGAAAAATGTTAGGGAATGAGGCTGCAAACTGTGCTGTTATTCAGTTCCCCTCTCCCATCCTGTAGCCTATCACTAAAGTGATTTAATGTCTGCAACCGCAGTATCTTTTCCAGCTTGCGCCTCTTTCATACAGGAGCAGATACTTCAATTTATTTCATCTGGATGACTGAGAGGGGACCTCATCAATGTCCATAAGTATTTGCAGGGAGGGCTCAGAGCAGGGCCCAGGCTCTGCTTTGTGGTGCCGGGCAAGGGGACAAGAGGGAATGGGCAGGAATTGATGCCCAGGAAGTTCCACCTGAACGTGAGGAAGAACTTCTTTACTGTGCAGTGACCAAGCACTGAACAGATTGACCAGAGAGGGTGTGGAGCCTCCCTCACCAGAGATATTCCAGAACCATCTAGGTGCAATCCTGTGCCGCTTGCTCTGGCATGACCCTGCTTGAGCAGGGAGGTTGGACCAGATGACCACTGTGGTCCCTTCCAACCTGACCCATCCTGTGATTCTGCGATTATTCCCCATGAAGAGAGAAAAGGAAATGCCATCAACAGGATTTCAGCAGGGATTGATTTAAATCAGGTTTGATTTAGTCCCCCATCCATTCTTATATCAGAATTGGCCTAGCCTAATCTGACCAGCATCACAGAGGGCCAGCAGTTGAATTAATAAGTATCATGATGCAGGCTGTTGGTACAGATGGGGAAAAATGTCACAGCTCACCTGGCAAGACTGTGAGAAAAGCGCTGCGGAAGCTGTAGCCCATGGTGTTTGCCCCAAGGCAAATGTACATCCCTGCATCCTCCTCCTTGGCTCGAGTAATCATCAGTTTGTTCAGGTAGGAACCATCTGGACGGGACCAGACCTCCCCTGTGGGCAGCACAACGAACTTCTGCCCCCCGACATCGATGGTGGAGTTGTACTTGCTCTCTGTGCCGTACTCCACCCTCTTCAGCCACTGGATGACGGGTTTGACATCGCTGCGGACTTTGCACTGGAAGGAGGTGGTCCCACCATAGTCCACCGTGGTGTTGACGGGGTGTGTCCCTGTCAGGATGGGCTTGGACCTCGTCCTCTCTGCACAGAAACACAGGGAGCTCCATGGGGAAAGGTGTTTGGCAATTTCAGTAACTTGCAATTGCAGAAACATAGGGAAAAGGTGTAGGAGAGATGCAAAATCATAGTCTAGTCCAACTCCCTGCCCCAAGGCAGGCTAAGATTTCTGTAACTTCTCCTGACATACATTTGCCCAGCCTCTGCCAAAGCCTCCAATAGCAGATGCTCTCCAGTCTCTCCAGACAACATTGTCTGCGGCTTAGCAAGTCTGTTCTCATGCTCAACCTGAGTATCCTTGTTTCTAACAAGGAAGTTCCTTTTCTACCTGCATCAGGAAAGAATGGTTTCTCTCTGAGCCCTTACATTTTGGACGGTTTTCTTCATCCCTCTCTTCCTCACACTGAGAACTCTCCTGCCTGTGGTTTTGTGATGCTCTTACCACCATGATGTTCTGTTTCTCACCACCATGACATTTACATGTCCAATTACAGGTGAATAAGACAGAGGCTTTATGTGTTCTCAGACACAACCTCAGGTTTTTACCAGATTATTTACAAGTACTTATCCATTAAGAACCCATACAAGAACTACTGCGGTTACCCCCAGTTTGGGGACGGTGAGGGGTGGGGTAAATCATACTCTTTCTCCCTTTGGTCTTCTCAAACGTTCCCTATGGACAGACGAAATCAGCAGGGAAAAGACTCCTTTTCTCACAGACTATGGCAGGCTATGGATATTCTCTTCTTTGGTCTGGGAGTCTTTCAGAAGGTATCTGCAACTCTCAAGCTGGGCCTTGGAGATGTCCATGGGGACCAAACTCTACTAGGAGCAATCCCATGCCAAGTGATCAAATGCTGGGGGAGCTGAGACCACAGGCACTGCCTCACCTCCCTGTTTTTATCATTCCTTTCTTTGGTATAATCTTCACCACACTCACTCTGGAGAAAATTTTTTTGTGCAGGAAGAGCTCAGAAGGCTTTTGCTTTTCTAGCCAATAACAAAATCTTTCCTTTCTCGCAAATTATTTTTGCCTCAAGCCTCAAGCAAACAAGATGGAAGGAAAGGAAATCAAACTGAAGAGGCTCACAAGACCATCCTTCCCAGCATGATCGTAAGTCTTAGGTTGTGTCAACACCACATAAAGTGAAAGGAAAAATGTATGCCTCATTCTGAGGAATGTTTGGATTTTTTTTTTTTAGTGTTATAATCAGATAAATCAGTCACAGTCTCCAGACAAGGAGGTACTGCAAACCTCTGTCTTAGGCACAGAGAGAAATTATGGTATCACAGTGGGTGGTAACTGCTGGCAATCATCAACTCCTTTTGATGGCAAACACTGTTGGATTGAGTATGTAACAAAACAGCTCCCACCAGCACTGACTTTGGAGTAAGCGGAAGGAACAATGGACCCTCTTTCAAAAACTTGGGATACATTCAATAATGAGGGCTCTAAAGATGTGCTTGGGAAACAAAAATACCACAGTAGTCTCTGTAGGCTTTGCCTTGGGACTGTGAGCAGCAATCACAGCTGGGGAGACTGAGACTCAGATAAGCAGGACTTAGGAGTGGAGGCTCGGGGGGGAGAAAAACGAGGAAATTGAATAAAACCTGTAATGCTCCACAGAATGATGTTAAAAATAGAAAGATGTCTGAAAACTGCTTAATGCCCTTATCTCCTTGACTCTGGTTCCAGCTTTGGTTACTGTTTTCACTCCTAGCCAGCAAAAGCTAATGAAAACAAAGGTTACATACATCTTTAAGTTGATAAAAACCAAGATAAGCAGGGACACAGAAAGGGGTTTGTTCCTGGTGCTGTCTGGTTTTGATGAAGTGAAAATGCCACAGCTGCCATTAGGATGGGGCTTGATTCATTTCCCTGCCTCTGCTCCTGGTTTTAGTGTAAACACATGTTTTTACTGTCTCCACACAGCTGCATCTTTATCAATCCCAGATGTCCAGCAGGTTTGTGCCTTCAGAGCCCAACAGAGCTTCCCACATGTGCTTTTAATTCCAGCGATTCTAGAGAAAGGACTTATCAGAGAAAAGATCTTTACCTTTAAGAACAATCTTTCACAGTGGGATAAACTTTCTCATGCTAAAATGTATGCACAGACAAACAACATGCTTTCCAAGTGGCTGGAAACAGCCCTCCATGCCCCTGCTCCTCATTAATGAAGGCTATTCAATATTTCCTCCACTCAGCTCATCTTCTCCTCTTTCTTGAGTTGGCTGCTCTGTAATCATTTCCATGACAACTTATGATGATGTCATAGGCAAAGCACAATGATTTAAGAATAAGAGCTCTTCTCTGGTAAACTTAGGAAGGATTTGAGTATAATTATCCTCAGCAATAATAGGGGAAACAGGAGATTAGAGAGCAAGACTCAGAATAGCTAGATAGTAAGAACAGCAATTTACCTCACCACAATGCAGGGTAATCCCCCACAGCTCATCTTCTAAGGATTGAATCTTTAAAGCTATGTAGGCATCTAAAGATACAGACAGGACCCTAGTGGGTGTTTTGGGTTTTTTTTTGTTTTAGTAACTCATTTGTACCTGCCTGGACCTTCAGATGGCCAAATGTTTTCTAGAATCTGGCCCTAAAGGCGTGTCTGCCTAATCACTCTAAATATAAGATTTCTGTTAATTCCCTTGGGAGACCTCTAGATTAAACTTTGAATTGACTGGTTTCACCCATTCTGACCTAGTAATCTGGGCCATTCTTGGTATTTCCCCCCTTCCTCCATGGTACTTGAAAGGGCTTTCTCTGTTAGTTTTCAGTCTGTCCTTGAGTTGACTCTCTTGGTAGAAGACTGAACTGGGCAATGGTGAACTTTCACCACACAGGTGCCCATGGAGATGACTGCTTCCCTAGTACCTGCCCTCATTCCAGCTCCTAAATGGTGTTGCTGCTGCTCTGTCTTTCCCAGGTTTCAGGTTCATTCTAGAGTTTCGGTAATGATTCCTCCAATGTTTTTAGCACTTCCCCATTTCCATGTCCAGCCATCAACACTGCACCCTCACCATCACACTGTCTTGACTGAGCCAGCCCCCTTCCCAAAGGCCCCTCTCTGCTTTCCCTCCCAGAGGCTGCACTTACGGATCACTTCAACTTTGTACGTTGCATTGATTTCTCCAACTTTGTTAAACACGCGGCAGGTGTACTTCCCGCTGTCCTCTGGCTTCAGGTTCTTCAGGTTCAACGTCCACTTCTTCTTCTTGTTCTCCCCAATCTCCTGGGCAGTGAGGGGCTTGTTGTCCTTCAGCCATGTGATGTCAGGCCTGGGGTTCCCGCTGGCCACACACTTGAGGCGGATGGAGCTGCCGACGGGGCGGGCGATCACTCTCCGTCTCATCTTGGCAGGCTGAGTGAACCTGGGCCGGGCTGCAAAAGGCAGCAGAATGGACTGTGGTGAGCACAGGACATGAGCAAAGAAGGAAACTGTTGTCAAGTCTTATGGCCAAATTGGCTTGAGAGGCAGCCCCATAAATACCAGTGTATCACTGTCCCTCATATCAGCTCAAACTGTTTTCCTTAGAAGGGAGTCACCACCCAGCCCAATGCATTTGAACGTCTACGAGACTGCTCTGGCCACTGCATTAACCTTCTGCATAGCACAATCCCAGAAATTCTGTGTCTGTGAGGCAATTGCACCAGACCATCTCACAAAATAACACCAAAATCATGCTATTGCAGCTGAAGGCAAAATGCGGCCCGGTAATCACACTGTAATTGTTACCATATTCCACAGTCCTTAGCCAAGACCAAAGGAAAAAACTCAGATTCCTGTCACGCTGACCTCAATTTTTTGCTTGTCACATGAAGCTTCATTTTCTGAAGATGTTTTGTTCCTTAGTTCTCATTGGTTTTAACAGGACTTTGGAAGAGTCAACATCTTTTTAATACATAGGGAGATCTTAGAAGTGTGACAGACTTTTGTACATTCAAGATCTGAACTTCAATGTATGTAATTCATTCAGCTTCAATATACAAATCATTCATGTTGAATGGTCCAAAGAAGCAAACAAAGAATGGAAACACCCAATAAAACCCCCATGAGCTTTTCATTAGAGGATAATAAAGATGGACTGTGCCAGTCCATCCTGAAACGGGAGAGTATGAAGCAATAGCTGCTGGTGGACAGAAGCATGGGTTAAGCTGGTCCTCTTGTCTTAGCAAAGAAATCACCAATGTTTCTAAGAGCAGAGACAAGAACATTAGAGAAATGCAAGGTCCTCACCTGACAAAAGCTGAAATTTAATGAAGAATTTAAAAGAGAAAACGAATTTCTCACAGTTACTTTAACTACACAAGGCCAGTCCAGGGGCACTTCTAACCACAGGCTGCTGAGAGTAACACCAGTTATGACTCCTACTTGATGCTCTCCTCTGCATCCAAAATACTCCTGCCAAAATCACCTGTCTACTTTTTTATTTTAGCAAAGCCAATTTCTCCTCCAAGTCTGTTCAGCACTTCACATCAGGTTTCTGCCCCTGTTTTTGAACCCTAATTCTTTCTTAGTGTGATCTCCCTCCCCAACCTCAAAGAGCAGTCACCTCACATTTTTGCAACCCCCTGCTAAATCTTCCCCGACCCTGTTCCTAAGAGTAATAGATAATGAGCGGCCTGTGTCACACGGGGCTGAATTATGCCCATCATAGAATTGTTAAAGTCAGAAAAGACCTCTAAGATCATTGAGTTCAACCATTAATCTAACACTGCCACCTGCACCGCTAAACCATGTCCCTAACCAGCACATCTACATTTTTTTGAGCACTTCCAGTGACCGTAATCCCCTGGGCAGTTACAGGATGGCCTGGTGGGACTCTCTACCAGCCAGGCAGCCCTGCTGCCCAGGGCTAAGGGCCAGAAACTCTGGGATGTGATTTCCTGAATGGAAGAGGCTGGTCTGCAGCTTCCTATCTCCAAGCACTGGGAAATGGCAGCCATTGCCCTCTGAGGTTTGTGAGCATACCCCTTAGTCCTCACCCCCGGCAGCCTTGGCCAACATCCCTCCCTCTTGGAAGAGGACACCCTTTGGCATATCCCTCTCCCCAGAGTGCTTTTCCATAGGGGAAACCATCTGTCTCCACAGCCTTCCCTTGCCCCCCTTGGCTGTCATTTTGGGTCCCAGCCATTTCATGTTATTTCAAACTCCTGCTCAGAAATGCTTTGCTCTCCATGCAGAAGCTTTCATGTGTAATCCAATGAACCGGAGTAACTCCGGCACTGAAAGTCTTTGCCGTGACAGCTGAGCAGCAAGTGTGACATACTAACCCCCTCCATAGGTTGTGGTGCCTGAATTGCTGGGTGCTCCCTTTGGGGTCTGCTGCAAGAGGCCCCTCAGAGCAAAGACAATCCCCCTCCCTGACAAAGAATCCTGTGAGAGCTGCACACTGTGGGCAACAACATCCCAAATTTTAGTCTGAGCTGAGGGAGACGTGCTGATAAGGGCTGTCATTGTGGAAATTGAAAAAATGTCTGCAATTCTCATGGAGAGGTCAGCCATGAAATGGGTCTGAACAAACTCTCTAATGTGGCAGTAATTTACTCCGACACCAAGAACTCCAGGTCCAAGTAGAGAGGAGATCCTCAAGGATAGGATTCCTGAGTTGGGACTAACATATTAAAGAGCAAGTTGGAGCCAGGACAGTCATGCCTGACCAGCAGACTGAAAAGTGAAGTGAACGACTCCAAGCTCTCAGAAGGACTTGGTGGTGTCCCTGTTCAGTATGGGCATTGTAAGACAGAAACTCTTCACCCAAAAAAAAAGCAAGTCTTTAACATTTCTGGTTTTCCTCCCACTGTGACTCCCATGAGTCTGTCTGGAGTTCTGCAGTCACTCCTCATACATGGTTGCCCAAATACATACCAAACTACAGGTAAAGCTACATTTCTTTGGCTCTTTCTGCCTTTCTTTCTTTCTCTGTTTACAAAAGGTTAAGTGATTATGTGGTCTCCAAAGCTACACCAGGCTGTGTGCAATATGCTGAAACCAGATCCCATTTACACAGTACTGAATGTTTCCTTGACAAAAGCCTGAATTGGACAAGTTTAGAAAAGCCAGTGAACAAAAAAAATGAAAAAGAGAGAGAGACACACACATAAGAGAGAAAAAGAGACCCAGCAAGCACAAAGGAGAAAGAGGAGAAGCAGCATTGTGAGAGACAGGCAGAAAAGGTCTCTTTTGAGTTGATGGTAAATGTCTGTCCCCAAATCTGTACCATTTACAGAAGTTTTGCTTGTTGGAGTGCCAGCAAAGGCCATTACAAAGTGCCTCTGTGTTATTCACATGCTTGTTCTCCTCCACATCACTTGGCATTTGCTTCATAAACATGAACCACACATTTGTACAGTATGAATTAAGTCACACTCAAGAGCAAGGGAAAACACAAGTGGATGGGGACAAAGAGACAGTGTTGTGTATGGGTTCCTGGCTGAAATGCTGCTTACCACGAAGATTTATCCAAAGCTAATGAAATTTAAATGCAAAAGAAGCCGGACAGCACAAAGACCTGCGAAGGAATTCAGCTGTCTGCTTTCTCTGTGGGACACCTTGATAGGCTTGGATCGATCCCTGAGGCTCCTGTCAGATGTTGCTCATACAAAGTGAGGTTATTATCTGAAAAATGTTGTCTGCTGTGATCCACCACCGTTACCTCCATGTAGTGATGGTCACTACTGCTGCCGGCTTTTGGGATACTCACTAACAATAGTGTCACAACAGGACTAAGTATTGAAATACTTTCAAGTCCTCTGGATCCCTGCTCCCTCCAGAGATGCCGCTCTGTGATGCAGATGGAAAGCAAAGTGGAGCTTTGGTTTTTTACCGTGCTTCTCCTCTCACACTTCTCCAAGACCCGGGACTGTGACAACACAAACTTCTTCACCCATCATCCCCCAGAGACCTGCAGACACACATTGACCCCCCCTGCACACCAGCTCACACCTGGTGAACAGTGAACAGTGAGCAGTGAACACTGCTGGATGGAAAGGGCTTAGGTGGGTGCATGGGCAGCCCCAGGAATTTCTCTGCTTGGGGGGAGGAGAGGAGACAGGAGGGAGGGAAAGGAGAAAAAGCAGAGGTTCAGGAACATTCTGCAGCACAAAGGACTGGGCCGGGCAGCACAGAGTAAGGCACAATCTGATATGAGATTGTCCATGCCTAATAACTTTAGTAGGGCTTACATGTTTTTTTCATAATATTATTGTTGTATCATTATACTGATCCATCATCCAGCAGCTCTACCAGGAGCACCATGGTAATGAAGAGTGGAGAGATGGCAGCTTTGTACAAGCTGCTGATCCCCTCCTGAAGTACTCCTGACCTGCAGTTTATCTAAGACACCCTTCCTCCAGCTCTAAAATGTTGTCATCCCTTTGCAGAAGGATTGGAGGTTTACCTTTCTCACCCCAGACAAGCTCAGTCTGAGATAAATATGTAATTCAAGTGTAGACTGGACTACACACACCACAGCACACCACATTCCTTGTTTGCCAGCTCCTGAAGAAAACTGGTCTCAGATTAAGTGGTGGGGACTCATATAGCAAAAACCTGTCAGGTTCCACCTCTACAACTGCTGTGAGGTTTTCCCTGGCCACAAATGTGGTACAAAGCCATCTCTGTATTATAAAATTAAAGAGAGGGATGTACTGCACGAGCAAAATGGAAACGCTGTGCTTCATCCACCAAGCTCATAAACTCACATCACACTCCTGTCAGTAATGGCCAAAAGCTGTTTGGCATCAGCCTGACAACTTATTGTCCTTCAAGGAGTGCTTGGACCAAACCAGGCCTGCAAGTCTTGCAGTGATTCAGAGCCTGTTCCAAGTGAGATTTTAGCAGTTCCCCAAAGCTCTGCAACAGCAACAAAATCTTATGCCTGAACAGTCCAGGGCTTGGGGAAGTTCAGGCAGGTGTCTAAAAGGGAGGGTGATTTTAAGAAATACTCATCTTGGCTTAGTGTTAATTCCCCTGAAGTGAAGTCAGACCTCCCATTTGCCCTCAGTGGGAGAAATGTTATGTTGGCACTGAAGACTTTTGGAAATACTGCTGTAAAAGTCAATATGCTTTTTATAGGGAGTCTATGAAAGCTGTAATAGCCGCACATGCAAAAGAAAGTCACTGCCCAGAAAAACAAATACAAGGGAGAACCATGCTGGGGTAAATGGCAGGGGGCCCTAGGGCCGACCACAAGCTGCATTTTGCAGGACCCTTGGATGGGATCCATTCACACCAACACATTCAGCTGACACTCTGTTTATTATTTGACCATATGTAGGGAGAACTCACTCCAGTCGCTCTGCCTTTCCTCTCCTTCAGCAACTGAGAAACGTGCCATGTGAACAGCATTGCACCAAGAACTGAGGAAAACCATAAAACACACGCTGCTCCTTACCCCACTGCTTCCCAGAATGATCTTCATATTCTCCGTTGGAGCCTTCAGGCACCTGGCTGTCCTTTCCTGAGCTGGCATCATCTGTGAAGGAAAGGAGAGGGAAGATGTTAAGGTCTCCTGCAGCACAACAGGATGAAAAGAAGAGTTTGCCTTTCCTGTGGAGACACCAGGCAGCTGAAAGAAACTCAACACGCAGTAGGCATCCACATCCTGGCACCTATAGCCTGGCCAGTTTAATGAACAATTTCGTTTTCTGCTTTATGAGCTTTTCAGCAGGCTACCAAATCAATCGGAGATCAACAATGTTTCCATTAATAGCTGACAAAAGGCTCTTTGTTTACGTTTACAGGTTGCTGTTCCCTAGGAAGAGCTGATCTGTGGTACCATCTATGCAAATAATGGCATAAATCAAAATTAAAGATAATTAAACCTAGGAGGTGGGGGAAGACTTATGTGATCAGTCACACAGAGCACAAGCAGTACAATTGTGGCCACTAATTCACCCTTCAGCTTCCAAACAAAATCAGAAACACACGCAGGTCTAGGGCCAAATGAGCTCTCAAGGGATACTGAATGCAGATTTATGGTTGGCAAAAACAATATTGATTTGAAAAGCTGCTTGTGGATATTTCATTTTAATTAAGACCACCCATCCACCTGTATCAACACATCACTTTGTCCCTTACCACTCTTGTCTCTGTCACTAACACAGAGCAGCACCAAATCTCAGCTCTGTCCTGTACTACTTGGAGAAACAGAAATCATGGCAAGGTGAAAGTCTCATCCCTCCTGCAGCCCCCACCTTAAATTACCACTGTAATTGTCCCTTGAGCAGAAAGGCTGCAATGCCATATGAGTTTGTCCCCCCTCGACCCTGAGAGATTTTTCTCTTCTCCTTTTGGCTCCTTCAGTACACTTCGAGAGGGAAAGAAAACTTTCCAGGCAGCAGTGCCATGTTCATACCTCAGCAGCTCCTCCAGCTGACTGCCCCATCCCACCTCCCCTCCTGCCACCCTCTGCCCATGGCTGCACACCCAGAGCCTTTCCTGGGTGCCCTGGCCGCCTCCCAGCCCAAACCACAGGGCAGCAGCGTTAGACAGGTCCCGCTCAGGAAACACCAGGTCTTACACAGAGCCCTGAGTGCCAGTGCACCCTCCAGGCTCTTCTGGGGCAGCCTGTGTTACAGAGGAGGCCAGTGCCCCAAGTGCTGCACTTTGCAAGTTTATTTTTACAACCTTGGCAAACCAAATGCAGGGAATACAAAAATACACATTATACACGATGGCTTGCATATGATGTTGTCTCCTAGCAGTCAAAATACCAAACTGACTATCTCCTGGCACTTGTACAGTTTTTTCTCATAAATATCCTCAATGTCACAAATTAACTCTTGGATGCTGTCTGACAGAGAACATAGGAAATCCCTCAGCACAATTAGAAAAACGTATTGGGTAATGAAGAAGAAAAATTGTGGTCAGAGATGCGGGATTCCTGTCCATTGTTAACTGCTGAATATCACAAGACTGGTTAAGACATTTAAGTGATGTTCTGTCAATTATAAGTTAATCCTGCTCAGCCTGAGGTACAAAGAGCAGCGTTTCTCCCTTGCCTGCTGCCTCATGTTACAGAAAGCCAGTCCCTGTGCCCTCCTCCCGCCGACACACAACCACTGACTGTGGACTCCACACCTCTTGACTTGCTGCCAAGCTTTTGATGTGAGGAAAATTGCTCTGAATCCATTTGATCCTTTGAAGATGCTTCTTCAGTTGTTATCCCGACAAATCGCAAACCTGTGGAGTCACCTACAAAATCCAGAAAAATGCATTTTGGGGGAACAGATCAGGATAACTGGTGCCACCATGCTGAGCCGAGGAAAGAGATGATTTGGTGGAGGAGCAAGACTGAAATAAATAACCGCATGCATTCAGGCACATTGGTTTAGACCCTGGAACTTACTTCACATGTCTTGGGAATGTGGTAACATTAACAACAATAGCAGAAGTCTTGAGGTCAGGAAGTGCCATAAACATGGAAATTCTTGTAGAGCAAAACTGTTCCTTCCCATCCCCAGAGCTGCTCATGGGGATTACAGCAGATCCTTCCAGCTGCAATGTGCAGTGAACTGGACTCCTACCTTCCTTGTATCTGAACAAACTCACATTCGATAGCTGTACCAAAAGGAGTTGATTCGTGACATTCAGAAACAGGATGAAGCTCATTTGGGGAAGATTCCCTGAAGCCCATGAGTCTCCAGTTGAACTTAAAAGAGTGTGAGTGAGGCAGCAGGGTAGTTAGTGATACAACGATAAAGCGTGAACCTGGGATGTGAGTGACCTAGGGTCAAGTCCCTCTTCTGCTGCATTTCAATCTCCCCTCTTGCACCTTGGGTGAGTGTCTTAAGCTGTGACCTGTGGTCTCAGAGAGCCGAAAAAGAGCTGCTTATTCCTTCAGGTGACAGATACCTCAGGAACACCCTGAAGATGGAAGGCTCCTGTTTAATTCAGACATCATCAATATATGACTTCCACCTGTCTCAACCAAAGTCAGTACTGTGGCTGCATGGAAAGAATATGTCTCTTTTCTTATTTTTTCAGTTTGAATATCAAGTGGTTTCCATGGGTAGAGAAACACTTTTATAGTGTTTTACAGGGATCTGTGATGCTGAAAGCAAAGCTAAATTTCCTTAAAGTTCAGAGGCATCTGGTTCAGCCCAAACTGGCAGTCTGAAGCCTGGTTAATAGTGTCAGATCTGAAGATTGTTATTTACATTTCCCTCCAACCATCACAAACACAACTGGCCTGGCAGTATTTTTGTTAGACAGAGAGAGGACCTGGAAAAACAAGCCACATTCAGACATATATGACCAGCATACAAAATGATGAGTTAGTAGCAGAGATCACGAGTCTTGGCTATATTCAAGAAATTACCTAATAAGCCAATTGCTTATTCATGCTCTGGTCAGCTCCCCACAGAGGTGGGCACTTTTGGGGTGATAAGTACATACAGAAAAATCAGCCTGCAGTCAAAGGGCAGCAGGGACCAGCTATGCAGCACTGCCAGATTTGCTGCCAGCAGATTACCATGAGAGGCAGTGCTAAGAAGGATGAACTGCTGAAGTTTCCTACAAGCTCCCTTTTCTGTGACCTATATTGGAAGGTCATCCTGTACTGGACTTCTTGGACAGTATCACACGCTTAGGATAGCAGCCAGTTGGAAGATGAAGTGGAAAACCTGCCTTGAAAAGCAATCACTGACTAATTTTATGCCATGAGTATCTGATGCTAATAAAACATACACATGATTGAGGTGTCCTTAATGTACAATTTGGCCCCATGGTGTTACAAAGCATGCTGGCTGGTTGAGAAACCTGAAGGGCAAGGCTCCAGTATCGTGTCAGGTGATAGGCTTGGAGACATGGACAAACTCGTGTAGGCCCTTCCCCTCCAAATACTGCACATGGCCATACAAAACAGGGCCAGGATGGACACACAGGCATCAGCCCACTCTTCAGGTTGGAGGTCCTAGTGCCATCATCCTCAGCTGCTCTCCAGCCATTGCCCCTGCCTTGCTTCAGGACCTCATTCCAAGTTGGTTTTTAGGGCTGAGGTGCCACAGGGCTGAGAGGCTGGTGGTGCTGGGAAAGCGTGTGGCGTCCCAAAGCAGGCTGGATTTCTGAAGAAAAGGGATTTCTGTATGTAACTCCATCAACTGACAAAGCCCACTGAGGAGCCTATGGGACAAAGACTGCCACATCAGTGGGATATAGTTACTGTTTATTACCATAGCAGAATTGTTCCACTCCCTCTTAAAAGTTAAAGCAAATGGAAAATTCTGCATAACGGCCCAGCTCTGAGAGAAACTGATGGGAAATATTCAGACTGTTACCAAGTCAGGATCAGATTTTATTTACCCACAGGCTCTCCATGAGGGCTTCGTGTTTTAGCTGACAGGGTATGGCTGGTTTTCAGGCCAATACCATGTGCTGAGCATCCAACCACAAGTCAAAACAACATCCCAGTTTTCGAAGCAAAAATCTAGCCATCATATTTCCCTATGATTCACAAAGTTGTTTCAATTTGTTATAATGCAAGGCCCATCCCTGCTCTGACTTGATGGGACCAGCTTTGGAGTCTTTGATGTCAGAGGCCTTGAAAGCCCCATTTCACAGATGAGCCAGCTTTGCATAAATAAACAAAGTGACCTCTGAACTGAAGCCTGAGACCTGAGCACACTTCAAAGCACTGGGGGAGGTGCTGGGGGGGCAGTGGGGAATGAAGCGATCAGCATCCATCATTAAGGCAGCCCCCACTCCACGCTGCTGCTGAACAAGGGGTGTAAATAAAAGGAGGGAGGCAAGTGGGGAGGGAGTGAAATGAGGGGGAAAGTGATGTAATCCAGTCAGGCTTGAACAATTATAATGAGGCCTCCTCCTTCTCCCATGGATGAATGAAAGAAATCTCTCTGAACTCTGGCTTTAGGAGCTGACTCTTGCGTTTACCCAGATGCATCATATTTGCGCATCATATTTGCTCCCCAAAGTCCTTCACTGTTGCAGAGGTCTAGGGAGTGACCAAATTCAAGTCACTTGTGGGAGGTGGATCTTCGGCCTTTCTATGAGTTATCAGAATTTGTTCTGTTGAGCCTAACCAGGAAAACTTAGACCATAAACTTCAAACAGGAAAAGATTGGACTTATCAAGGCTTTCAGCAGCCTTGAAAGTGCAGTCAATGCGGATAAACACACACAAAAGCACACGCAATCTTAAAAAGTAGGTCTCTGCAGTTTATCTCAGATGCATTCAGGTTTTCCTGTAATACTTGTTGGAATTTAAAGGGAAACACGAGGCAAAGGTCATTCTGTACTTTGTTTTAGGGAGTCTTCTGCTATCCCAACTGGTTCATCTGATGCCCAGATGAATGGTCCATGAGGTGCATGTATAGGAAGGCAGTAACAACTTTATCTCTGGGATGTTACAGGGATTAAGGCACTTGCTTTCCCCAGATCTCCTTAATGTGGATTAACACTCCAGGTTTCATTAGAATTTCAGCTGTTATTAACCCTCAATGGCCAGGGAAAACCAGCCCAGCCCACTGGCTAACATGAATGCCACCTGAGAGCTACCACTGCCAGCTGACAGCAATTGTTCATCTTGCGATATTTGGGATGCTTCTGGAGCACTTTGAACATGATCTTGACCTTGAAGTGATTACTTTAGAATATATGGGGGATTTTTCCTATTGAATGACAATTCATAATATCTGTGATTCTGAAGAAGAACTCTGTACAAATACACTCTAAAAACTTGGGCAAAAATGAGCAAAACACTAATTTCTGAGATCTTGTGATTTTTGAGCTTCTTTTGTGGTTTTTGCAAGGCCTGAACTATGGCTTTAGGACCCTTGAGACAGATGAATTACAAGGGTGACTTGAAATAATGAAAATTAAGATGCAAAGTCTTCATTTTGACTAATTTTTTACCATCACTGAGGACTACCTTAGCAAGTCTCCACTCTGAACCCTCTTTCCTGCCAGAGGCAGACAGGACCAAACTCCAATGAATTCGTCCCACTAACACAAACCTGGCATAAATCTTAGATATTATTCTGAATGTTTTTTGTAGATCCTCCATCAACCCTCCATCTAATGCTCACCATTCCTTAACCTGCCTCTATTAACAGTGTCACCTACTGTATTAACAGTGCTGATGTTAAGAGAAGACAGGAAATGTGTTTAGAGTTAATTTGGAAGAGCTCAATAAAAGCAAAGGTATCAGGAATATTTGGAGATAAGAAAAAAGACCTCATGGAGGAAACCCCTCTCCTTGGGCCCAGTCAGACAAAACCCCTCGAAGATGGGAAAGCAGAAACCCACTCAGAGGAGTGCGTAGCTAAGGAACACTCTGTTTTTCTCAAAAAAACAAAACAAAACAAAACAAAAAACCCAAAAAACCCAAACAAAAAACCCCAAACAACTCACAATAAAACCAACATGAAGTAAAAGGTTACTGGCAGAGAATTTCCCTCTGTGACAGGCACTGAAGACTTTACTACCAAACTGCCTTTGACTACAGTTGGGCCAAAAATAACCACAGGTATTAAAACTGGAATTCCCTGACAATAAAAATAAAAAAGTATGTGTTAGTGGCTTTTTTTGAATTTTCAGCTCTGGCCATTTTCATGAGAACTTCCATGCAAAACTATTCATGGATTTCACTTCAGGCCCAGCACTGGGAATCTCTTGGTAAGCAGGATGCTTTGCAAAAGGAATCAGGCCACCTGCCTCCTGAAACACTGGAGAGGCTCCACAGACAACCCACAAAAGCCCTGGCTGGGTAATGAAGAAATGAGGCTTTTGTCCAGAGCTGCATCAGCAACTCACATTTTTAAGTTGTGATGATGTACAGGCCCATTCTATTACCTGTCAGTGACAAAGCTCTGAACTGGTGGTCATTGCTGTGTCCCACATTTCAACAACAGGTGAACATAATCAGAGATGACAGCTTTAAGACCAGGGAAGAATTAACTCTCTTCCACAGAATGAGAAAAAGAGGGACTATGGGGCAGCACAGACACATGAGAGACAGTTTACTTTATAGGCTAGTACCAGTCAAGCTCCAACAGCACAGACAAACCTGTCCTACTTCTATGGAGAGTTTCAGCAGCCCAGAGAGAATCTAACACTGCTGTGCATAAGCTGCTCCCAGAACCTGGACTAACTCTTTCACTACCAATTCCTCCTTAATACTGCAATCTCTGCTGGGAGACCAACATGGACATATCCCTGTTCTGTACTCTTGCATAAAGAATGCTGTGGTTTATTGCTTGGGCTTGATTTAAAAGCTTTGGTATGGAAAGGGATCACGTATTTCCTTAGGGAGGTAAATGTGTAAGGTGGAGAGGTGGAACTTCAGAAAAGTGGGGTATTTTAAAGGTATAAAGGGATTAATACATAAAAAACTGAGATAAAAAATGAAAGCATTTAAATTGAACATATGTGAAAGCTTCCCAAGAGGGGCATCTGCTTGACTATGGAACAGTCACTCAGAAGAGAAAGAAGCTCTATTTCATAGAATCCTAGAATAATGGAGTCCAACTACAAACCAAACACTGCCAAGTCCCTCTAAACCATGTCCCTAAGGGCCACATTTACATGTCTTTTAAATACCTCCAGGGATGGTGATTCAGCCTTGGACAGCCTGTTCCAATGTCTGACAAACCTTTCCATGAAGAAGTTTTCCCTCATATCCAATCTAAAACGCCCCTAACACAACTTGAGGCCATTTCTTCTCATCTTGTCCCTTGTTACCTGGGAGAAGGGCCAGATCCCCACCTGGCTACTCCCTCCTGTCAGGGAGTTGTAGAGAGTGAGAAGGTCCCTCCTGAGCCTCCATTGGTCCGGGTTAAACACCCCAAGCTCCTTCAGCAGATTTGTTATGCAGACTCTTGCCCAGCTGTGTGCCCTTCTCTGGACACACTCCAGCACCTCCATGTCCTTCGACGTGAGAGGCCCAAAACTGAACACAGCATTTGAAGTGTGACCTCACCAGTGTCAAGTACAGGGAAGCAATCACTGCCCTGGTCCTGCTGGCCACACTACTGCTGACCCAGGCCGTGATCCCACTGGTCTTTTTGGCCACTTTGTCACAGGTAGCTCGTGTTCAGCTGGCTCTCAACCAACACCCCCAGCTCCTTTTCTGCCAGGCAGCTTTCCAGCCTCAAACTTCAGAACATGTAAAATCATAATGATCCAACTACGGCTAAACTATAGATTTTACAATTCCATTTGCCAAAGTTGGCTCGTGCAGTTCTTGAAGAGAGCTTTAGTAATTCCTATGGTATGGTATGATTGATGAGAAAGAAAACACACAACAGAAAAGGCTGTTAGTGAAAAAGGAGTCCTTGAATACCATCAAAAATTCTCTACTGGCTGTATCTACACAGAGGAGTTCTGGAGTTCTTCTGAGTCCATGCAGGATACGACCTGTGCCTACCACATTCATCCCTTCCCTCCCCTTCTCTGTGCCCATGACTCTGTATGTGGTTCAGACCTGCATCTAGTTTATAACCTTCTTCCCCTCCTTCCCCAGCCACTTTCCACAATGTTGTGGAAGGAGAAGCCTTTCTGAAAGTGCAGCTCTTCCTTGCTCCTTGTGGTCTATTACTGCCCACAGAGCTCACAAAGTCATCTGAGACACATTCTCAGTCATGGCCCCATCTGCACGTGGGGATGCTCCAGCTCCTGCTGTAACCACACAAAGAACCACAAGGAGAAACAGCTGGAGCTTTTCACTCAACCACTGCAATTCCCTGGCCTGCCATTACAACAATTATCTTACAAAGGCAATCACAGTCCTTCCGCCATGCTGACTCCTCCAGACACCAGGACCTCCCGCCTGACTTCAGGTCTCCATTCCATAGGGGGCAAGAAAACAATTCTTCCGCCTTTGTTGTTGTTGTTGAGGTTGCTTTTTTTATCAGCATGCTCCAGCACACACAGACAGCAGCCCCGAGAGCTCTGTACCACAGGCACCAGTCTGCGGTCACAGGCTTGATCTGCTACTGCAGAGGATGAAAGGGAGAAGAAATCAGAGAACAAGATGAGTGGTTAGGCTTCTGCCTTGTCACCAGCACTTTCTGAGCATGAAATAGCAGCCCCCAAAACACAGTAATTACCAGCCAGCTGTTCCAGACCCAGAACAAATTGGTAATATTTCCCAGTATTTTTTAATGTTACTCTGATAGCATCAAGGCTTTCTTAGAGACGGGGTCTCAGTTTAATAGAGGTTGTTCACAGATAGCACAAAAGATATACCCTGTTTAAAGAGTTTACTGCCTCCAGTGCAGGCATGGAGTGGATGTCACACATATTAAGGTTCCTTGAAAAATATATTTTTAGCATCCACCCCTTTTGGCCTAGTTGGGGAATAATGAGGGTCTTGTACTTTAGTAGAGTTGAGAAGTAAAGCTTCATTTATAACACCAAGCAGCTTTTCTGAAATATAACCATTTCACTGCAATTATTATTTATAATAATAAATCACTAGAATTCTGTGATTTTAAATGTTATCTGACAAATAAGTTTAAACAGTCTTTACTTTAGAAATCTAACTAGTGTCCAAGTCCAAACTGAGAACAAAAAGAAGGTCAGGGTGACATCTACCTCTCTTCCCTGACTGCAGAAGAGATGATGGCTACACACAGTGGGTCCCAAAAGCGAGATGGTATGAACACTCCACCCAAAAATACAGGCCAAAATTCCATCTTCAACAATCCCAAATTGCTTAGGGCTGGGGGAGGGAGGCATGCCACTGAAACAACTAATGCAAGGTTAATGATAAGAAGAAGATTACAGCAGAGCCGAGGATAAACTGATAAGACCTGGCTCCCAGCCTTCTATTTTAACCACTACACAGCTGCTGTCCCCTATAAAATGGTACCTCTATCACTCCCCTCCCTACTAGCACTGATCGATGTTTATTATTTCCCTCATCAAAGCGTGTAGAAACATCCTTGATACATGTTCTTTCTCCCTGAAAATTCACATGGTCAAAATAGGCCAGCACGAGGAGATTTCCAGAGGGGCTGGAAGGAAAGAGAGGTCACACATGTCAGTGACTGAGCACAGGCATTATTTTTGGATGGCATTTATAATCAAACAAAAATAATCAATTGTACAGTCCTGTCCCTTCCAAACACTGAGATAATTCCTTAGTGTGGAATTACCCAATCCATCACGATGAACTGGGAATTACAATACTGGGCTTTACAGCCAGGAATGTGGATCCAGCTGTTTCTTCCACACCAGTATGAAAACTATTGAAGCATTCTTTATGGGCTTACATATTTCATAGTCTTCTGGAAGAAAAGTAAAAATATCTCCTATGGAAGAAAAGAAAACATCCTATGACAATTACCAAATGAAGCAAACTCTCAGAAAGGACTGCTGCTCAACATCTTTAATGGGAAAAGTGTGTTTGCCTGAGGTGAAAAATCACACCTCATCAAGATAGGTCATTTACCTATTATGGTTTAACTTTGATTTCAAGAAATAACAGCACCTTTAAGTTGTAAAAGCGCTAAGAAATTAAGAGAGGATGATAGCTTTAATTGGACATTGCAGAGCATGTAACAAAGTGTCTAAGATGTTCATTATACTCAGTGAGGCACAAGGTGTTAGGGAATCTTTCCTCTCAGATTTCAGAAGAAAACTATTTCAGAAAACCGCCCATATATATGTAATAAACATGAATTTTAATATGTCATTGGCAGCAGTTAGCCCCTCATCAGTCATCAACCCACGACTTTATACTCAAATCTCTTTTGATAAATACTTCCTAAAGGACAGAAAAATCACTAAGTCAGAAAGCAAAGAAAAGACATTTGAAAGGGTAGAGGGAAAAAATATTTTTTAGCTTTTTAAACTTAGATTTATCTTTTATGCAGAAACTGGTATGCAGCTGTGTAACAGGAATACTGCAGTGGTCTAATCTCTCTGACCGCTATACTTTACAGCATGACAATAAGCTAAAGAAATTGAGATTTTCGGATCATGAAAAACAGAAAGTAGTCTTGGTGCCTGATGGTATCAAGATTTGCAACACCCATATGCAGTTAAATACATAATTTTGTTAATGAAGTGCCATTTACCTTCCGCATAATATTCAATGAATGATACATATAACTCTAGGTCATTGACAGACTAATAATAAGCTGGTTTAAGTAGCAAAATGTTACCACTTTCACAATTCTGTCCAAGAACAACCCTGGACAAGTGGCAATTTTGTTGGCTCCCAAAACAAACTGAATACTTGGCACCCTACCTAACGTGAGGATTACAGTATATTACACAGGATAATGCTGGCCTGTGTCTCGCCAAAATTAAACCTAACCTAATTACATGGAGTAAATTATAGCTTTCCATGTGGGGTAAAACACAAATTGTAAAAATGGTTGCTCCACAATTAACTATATAATCCCAATGCTGTCATTAGAAATTTCTAAAACATGCTTCAAAACAATGGCTAGCGTAGTATAGCAATTCCTGTGGGATGAAATTAAATTCCTTCGTGTGTTTTTGCATTTTTTTAATGCCTGTTCTAGCACATGACCAGCAGCTTATAAGAACAACCACCATCTTAGCATCAGAAAGGACCAGAGACAGAAGCTACCTAAGAAAACAGAATCATAAAATCATAGGATAACCTAGGTTGAAAGGGGCCTTTAAAGGTCATCTAAAACCATACGAAACTCAAGATTATTTTCGGCAGAATTCAACAGATTTTGAGCACTCAGTAGCAAAGTTACTGTATTTTTTTGAGTGTGGGTACAGCTCCCCCCAACACTCAGAATTCTCTGTAGTCAGAGACACAACACATCCCACGTTAATGCACTTCATACCTTGAACCTCATTTAAAGGATTCACTGAGATGAAGGAGTCTTCATGACCAATACTGGTTTGCAAATATTAAAAGGCATTGAGGAAAGAGTCTAAGGCTGCACCTGGAATTGAACTTGTCAATGAATCAGAGCTAGCTAACACCTAATGAGAGTTAGCTGTCACCTAGGACCTTGCCCAGATGATCCATAAAAAACTTTTTCCAAGAGGTATTTCACCCTCTGATATTTAGAGGCTAAAGCAGGTGCAGTTTATTAGCTTCCTATGCAAGCTACCCCATATGGACAGCTCCTGGAGAGCACTGGAAGCCACAATCTGCACCAAGGGGGCAATGGGAACGTTTAAGTAAGTCCTGTATTCAAAAAACAAAGAACATCTCAGTACTATCTGTGGAGGGAAAATATTTACTTTTTCACTAGTAAACAGTGCTTTTTCTAAGACCTCTAAATATTTACTCTAATAAGCACTGCAGTTTACACACCTTATTTTTTACTGTGATAATGCATATTATTATTAACATACTCATATGAATATTTCATACTGAATGTATTCCACATGCTGTTGGCTATTTTAAACAACAGATGTGAGAGGGATTTAAATGCCAATTTTAAAACTGTGCAGTTGATTGAAATCCTGTGAGCCATTCATAGATTGCCAGATATTCTATTTACATGATTCCTCCCATGTAAAATACTTCAGGGAATACTCTAGACTCTGGCATATGGTTTAGAATGATGATGACTGATGCTGGAGATGCCACACAGACAACAGGACATATTATCTGGTTACATCTGTGCGTAAAATGCTTCGAGATTTTTTGATGGAAGGGGTTATGAATGTGTGAGGCTGAGATGCTGCATTTATGTCCCTCTAAATCATGCTCAGAGATAACAAGCAGTTAGAGCACCGTCAGTGCAAAAACAAGCACTTTTATGAACGCATTTCATTGCATCCATGTGCTGTTATTCCCCTGGGTAATTATGACTTATGGGTGAACCTTGAAAAATTGTGGAGGATCGATTGAGAAGGAGAACTCCAATGCCAAAACACATCCAGACATCTGAAAACAGAAACCTTGTGAGAATAGCCTGTGCAGATTGTAGCACACTCAGGGCTTACTCTTCCCTCCTTCCAACACCGGGGAAACCCCTGTCCATGCCACAAATCTGACTGACTTCCACTTCTGCATCTGCAGCCTCACAAATCCCATGTGCCCGAAACTCCCACGCTCTATAGCAGAGGCCCTGCCTGACAGATTACATGCAAATGCTACAAATACATCACAGGCTAGAGCAGAGGAATGTTCACAGTGCTGCAGACACACTCGGGAAAAAAAGATCCAGCAAGACCCCTTGGTGCAGTCCCCACGGTAATACATCCTGAATGAGGAACTCTATCGTGTGAAAACATTCCTAATAATTCCTTCTGTTTTCATTAATAATATTAAATTTCCTGCTTCTGGGGTATCTTTTGTTTTAACAAGCACAGCTTTTTGTCTCGTCTTCTAAAAGACTGCGCCACTGTAAGTCTATTATTACTGTTTATGATGAAGTCTTTTAAATGGGCCAGGCATCCATATCCAAAATCAGCAATTTGCAAGCCATAATCTCATACCAACCAGATTAACATGACACCTGAGATGTGTTTTCTTTCAAGACATAGGAGTCTGAATGGCTGAAAGTATCAAAAATGCATGAAAAAATAGTCTTTCTGCTTCAGAAACATATGCAGTGGATTCTGTAGTGCTAGTGAGTGACCTTTCATGATTTTTTTCTTGACAAAGAGTAAACTAAACTTGAATCAAATAGTAATAGGCCAATGGTTTGAAATCACTTGGCGGGGGGGGGGAGGAGGTGTTTTCTTACTATCTGAAATCCCTCATTCTGGCCCAGAAATAATCAGGGGTGGATAAATTATCTGGCCTACGATTTTCTCTGGCATATTATTTTACTCATGTCTTTCTTCTTCCTCTGCAGGGGGTGCTTGTGGTCATATTGTTCTTTTATTTATGGCTCACAGCCTTTTCAGTGGCAGCACGCACACCCAAGTGCAGGCCCAGAGCGGGAATGCAAATTCCCTGTGAGGTAAATGGGAAGACAAAAACGTCCCAGACCGCACCAAATCTTTACAAGGATGGCAGTTAAACAGAAAACTACGCCCTGAAAACCCAAAACTGGGGAAAAACAATGCTTAGTTATAATACCATGATTTGGATACTTATGAGCTTTACATGTAAGACCTGTGGAAGCCTAATTGGTTCTTTTGAAATTCTGCTATAAAACAGTGCATGCATTATCCAGCTGATGCATGCTCCGATTTATTTTGCTCCATGGTGACTTGCTTCCACTCTGAGTCGGTCGCTCCCAGGACCGCTCTCTGGCTCAGCTTTCAAGCTGATTTCTCTGACAAGCTGGCAGCAATAAAATAATTCATTCCAGAGGCTGAGAGAATCACCCGCAGCATATACTGCGAGGATTGCCTGGCAGCAGTACAGAGGCCTACGCAATGGGAAGCCTGGGGTAAACCCTGTGCTGGGACGCCTGGATGCCACAGGGAGGAGGGAAGGCTTCGGTAATTCGACCAGGAATAAAGACAGCCTCATGGCAGTGGGATGGGAGGAACGCCAGAGAGGGGTTGCTCCACAGAAGACTCATGCTGAAAGGAAGAAGGAGCAACCACGGAGAGGAATATTTTTAATAAAAACAGAATTTCCATGAGAAGAAGCAATGGGATGTGGCCTGTAATGTGGTACAGACCTGTATATCCATGGCTGCTTCTGAAAGCACAGGGAAGATAACGGAGAACAAGTCCAACAGCCATGCTTTTGCAATGATTTGATATAATTTTGTCAGTCTGGAAATGCTGAGGTTCCACAAGCTGGAAAAAAAATCCTTGTGCTAAATAATATGATGTAGGAAGTCTAGGAACTATGAAAATGTAAAAAATACAAAAAAGATACAAAAAAGGTAAACTCAGAATATAAGAAGTGCATAGGGGTTTGGATCTCATCTGTGGATGGGGTTTCTATAAGGAAAAATAGGCTTGAGATATTGCATCTCCCTGTGGAAGCCACTGGATCTGCAGATGGTCAAGGCAATCAGGACTTTCCTGTATCAGTATGACTTGTAATGAACTGCCCAATATCTCACTGAACAATCACCATCCTGTGGCAAGGAAGTCTGATTTCACATCCCTGTGTACTCTCCAGCCAAACCCATCTGCGAAGGGATTAGTCACTGGTTTTTAGTAAACTCCTGCTGTCTGATCCACTTGAGGGCCAGGCACTACATTGCCTTTATGCCCTCAAATGTGAAATAGCACAGCCCCAGATGACCCCCACAAGTAGCATTGGAGTCCGACTGCAAATCAGGGTGATTTGGCAAGTTCCCTTTGAGAAAACACAGCAGAAAAACAATGTTTGACTGTGCTGGCCTTGCTCTTTGAGGACTCAAAAATTATACTGTTGGAAAACTATCTCAGCCTCCGCATGAATCTTCCTTAATTTGACTTCTGGCTCGTGGAACCGTAATTTGTCAGGATTTCACACAGAGAGAAGTCTCTTCCACAAAACCTTCTTGTAGCAGTGAGAGCTGGTTATTTCAGCTCAGAGGGCAGATTTCCATTGCCTCCATTCAAACTTGCCCACATAAAGTTCACTGATCCTCAAGGATTCCCTGGCCAAGGTCCAATGCCTGACCTGCAGCTCGGATGGCTATCTGCAGAACCTGTCTGGGAGGTGATGCACCACGTTGCCCCTTCCCAAGGAAAAGGCAATGAAACCACACTGTCAGTACAGCAGGGATGCAGGACAGGCTTCAAAACGTGACATTCAATCCCATATTGAAACCTTTCTGCTGAACTGACAGGCTGAAGCTGGCAGAATTTAGGATTATGTTTCTAATTAAGCAGAAAATTGCTTCTATTTTATTTCTAAGCTACACGTTACTCAAGTGACCAGCTATTCCAAATGAACACTGCATTTGAAAATTCCCAGAAACTGAGGTGTGGCTTTAATTCTGTATAAAGCAGAGCAGAAGGCAGCTGTCTCCTTTCTACAGCATGAGCAGTTAGTTAGTGCCCAGCAGTCTTAAGAAGATTAAATATCACCTTAATCTCAGAAGCCTTCTACTCTGGCTGTAAAAATGCTACAACTGCAGTAATAATACGACCAATTGTAAAACTTCAGTGTTTGGCTTGGATTAATACTACTGCTACTTTATTCCACAGGGGAAGTAATGCAGTGAGTCTTACGTGTTATCTCCTCCAGATGAGAAGGGTTAATTACCTAATATTCATTACAGCAACTGTGGTTTTGCTTGCTCAGTGGAAAAAATTCTGTTTTCTGCTTTACAAACAATGGGTTAATCTCACCAAAAGGAGAAAAATAACTCTTAAAGCAGATTTTTTTTTTTTTTCCCATTAGCATTTCTGAAAAAGGAAAAGAAATGAAAAAGCGTTTTTGGCTACTAACTGGAAAAAAAAAGTTAAATAGCTATTTTGGAACAGTAAAGCTGGGGAACATATACCCATCTCCATAGGTAAACACACCATAGATTGTTTTTCAGGGCACATCTCAGAAGACGCCTTCAGGAGCTGTTCTCTCAAAGCTATCAAACGGGAAATGTGGAGCAGACAGCACAGCACCAGCCAGGCTCTGGGCTCTCCTCCACCACTGGAGAGGTGATCTTCCCTGCTGATGGCCCAGGACCTCATCTGTGAACCCAGGAGCAAGGGGTTCCCACCAACTGGGAGCAACATGAGGATAAACAGAGCCAAATTGTGAGCCTCTCTGCTACAGGCAGGGATGCAGAGAGAGAAGCATGTTGTTTCAGTGTGTATAACTCACTTAAATTTACCATGCAGTTTCAGCTTGCAATCCCATATTTCCTGTCCTAATCTCATACACAATGTGGGTTTTGTACTGTTGAACAGTTTCTCTGTGGTTGCTCTATGGCGATGGGCAAATTGATTCCTGTATGAAAGGCCAGACTCTGCTTTCAGATACGTTCAGTGTTTCCACTGGTCTGAAATGGGAGTAGCTGATCTGTTCAGAACAACTGGTGCAGGATAAGGCATAGGTATAAGGCACAAAGAGCTGATTGCTTCTCAGTTCTCCTCAGTGCCTCCTAGTGAAAATGAGGAATCTATTTTCTCCTCTGACTACCTTAAATTTTTACTCATAGTAGTATTAATTCTGCCTTTTCTGCTGTTGCTAAAATCACAGATTCTTTGGGTAAGGACAGCACAACTGTTCACAACCAGTTGTGCAACAGAACCCTTCTACAAGGAGCCAGAATTAAGAGTAACATTAGCACTCCTTTGGAGGAAAGGCTAAATACAAACTCCTTTTAACAACCTGTACAGCATGACGGCAACATTATACAACTATCAAACGCCTGATCAAAGGACACTAATGCCAATTAAAATGTTTCATTGGCTTCAAAGTAGAATGGATGAAGAATATTAATGTTTAAGGATGGATGTGAACAACACTGAAAGACCCAATAACCTGAAAGTGGTCTCCAGTGGCATCTCCCTGAAGGGCTGAACCGTTCTCCATCATATATTAAGGCATTATATCAAGACTGAAGCAATGCCGCAAAAAAAGAGGGGAAAAAAAAAGGCCATGGAAAGCACAAGTTGTAAAAGGTCCCAGAAAAAGGATCTATACAAATTACTTAGGAAAAATGCCTGGATAAAATTACCACCTTCACCTTTCAAAGTTGTTGCCTGAAACCAAATCTAAATCACACACCTTTGTGGCACAGGGATATTGCAGGATGGGAAGGTGAAACACCTCATGAGCAGCTGCAGTGCAAACAGCAGCAGTGAAAGGTGCAAACCCATCTGCTCAGTAACATGTTGCCTTAGGACAACATATGCTGTGCAGGTTATTTGTGTGAGCTCTTTGATACCTGATTTGATCTATACCTTGGTTTTTGGTTTTTTTTTTAACTTAGCAAGTAGTAGGCTTTATGACAAATCCTGATCTGAATATGCAGTCAATTGACCCATAGGCAATTCATGCCAGAATTTAGGGAAAACTGCTTTAAAAGAAATCTAGTTTTCCTATATACATTATGGCTTGTCTGTACAGTGGATAAGCAGACCCAGGTTTGTGTTTCTGTCATTTAACTGAAGGGCAAGCTTCCAGTATCATCCACTAGATCAGACAGCACATTCACATGTGCCACCAGGAAAGGGACTACCCCACATAAGATAAACATATCTGGCCCTAAGTGCTCCTCTGTGCTTGCGATTTCTTAAAATGTCCTTGCCATGGCAAAAAAGCATTATTTTTCAGGAATCTATCCAACCCTTCCTGTCTTCTAGAGCTGGAGAAGTGACAAGTGCTTTGTGTTCAGCAACAAATATCCTGCAGGAATGGTGGACAGTGTGAGGCCACTCCAGTACAGCCAATTCACCTGATAAAATGGTGATGATCCAGCAACAGGGACAAGGAGGCAAGGTTCCACTGGGAACAGATGAAATGCTGTTAGATTGTAACCGAGTATCAATTAGTGAGAATTTAATTATTTAGACAGCCATAGTCCATGCAAGGAGAGAGACTGGACACCCAGTGTAACACCTCCCACCTATGCCATTTCCATAAAGTGGAAGATAAGTTAAAGTGATTTGCCTTTTCTGGTAAAATCACTGCATTTTATTATGGGTCTCAGGTGCTGGATTTTTTAATCACACATTCTCAAGATCTAAGAGCAGGAACTGGTTATTAAAACGGCAGCAGCCAAAAGTGAGCACAGTTGACAAGTGTAGCCAGAGAGGGTGGGGACAGCTGGCTTTTATGTCATACATTACTGCTTCAGAGCAAGGAAAGCATAACTGGCAATAAATTAAAATGAAAAGGAACAAGCTGATCAAACACTAAAATTGTCATTAAGAAGGAACTGATCTAACCATCTGCAGTGCAATGCATTGTGAGACAGAAGCTTTGCCCAGTGAAAAGCAAAGGAGACGCTCTTGGAAAATCAGCTAAATGCCTCATAACTTGCAGAACACAAAAGCAGAGACACCTGTAAAGTCACAGCTAAGAACATTTTCAGCAGCAAAGCCAGGCCCACAAACAGCAGGACAGAATACAGGTTTATTTCTATGCCTCAACTGTTATATAAATACATATAATACTCAGCATGAGAAGTCGGTACCTGCCTCCTTCACGCCAGTCTAGCCACGCTCAGAGCCAAGTAAATGCTCAGAGAGAAGTGGGGCATCTGTGAGAAATCAGCTACACAAAGACTTGCTTTAAATCCTCAGCGATAATCTAGCAGATCTAAAGGCTCTGATTCACAGTTCAAGCAAGATTAGACAAATTCTACAGAAGCCAAAAAATAGCAGAAGAAAGCAAAAGAAAACAAAAGCCAGTGCAGTTGCTCTGGGAGGAAAGGCTGTTGTATTGGCTGCCTGCAAAAGCAGCCCTTTCCCCCCAAAATTGTTGGCAAATAACTTTCTAATATTGCAGAAAGGATTATTCTCTATTGCGGCAGAAAGTATTGGCATGGTGAAAAAGTTCAAGACAAACCTTCCACCCCCAAAACTCCTCACCTCTATAATAATAATGATTTCTTATCTTTCAAGAGGTTCTGCCCAGATCCAGATAACTCTGGAGTCTGGGAAAATTCAAATCTATCTAAAAAATGGCACAGGTCAGACCTGCCTGCCTATATCAGACTCACAGCACCAACAGCAATTATCTGCCCCTGTGCACAGATAAAGCACCTCCTGCAGTTTTCCTCTCCGGAGCTCTGCACATGGTGGTCTTCCTCTGCACAAGTGTCTATTAGCACAACACGCACAGAGTGCTGCGGCAGAAAAGCGGAAGGATTATGCCACAAACAGTCCAGCAGCCTTCAAAAGCCTTCACTATGTTAATAGCCTTCAAAGTGACATTGCAGAGCACCAGTGGCACCTGGTCCAGCTGCTCGCGGCTCCGCTTCCCTCTAAAACCCTCTCTGCTCATCTCCCCACCCCACGGGCCAAGGTGAGGAGGGCTTGTGCCTGCCTACTCAGTGCTAAAATTTATTGGTTAGGCAAGAGGAGAGGACACAGGATTCTCCTTCAGTTTCTTGTGCACATTCTCCTCTACAGCTGCTGAACGTAACTTTAGCAAACATCAAGGAGAACAGGAGGCTTTACTGAATTAAAATATTTAACATACTGGCTAGTCATCGTTCCCTTTGAAACCAATACCCATCTGGGATTTGACTTCATGAAGACTGCTACAGTCTTTCCATGCCATGTCCCAAAAAAGTTCAGAAGGGAAGCACATTGTTGTATACTTTATGTAGGCCCACAGAAAGATTTGGTTTGGAGTGCACATGGACACAAAAGCTTTTTATCTCCAGGGACCTAACCTTTGATAACTGTCATTGCAAGCATTTTCTTTAGCTCACTTAAGTAGCACTATCAATAACTGCCTTTTGCTCTGAAGGCGAACGTGGTCTGCTTTTCCAAGCAAATGAAAACAAATTAAAGACTTAAAACACCCATCAGTTGTTCACTTCAGCAATTTGATCACTATCTTTTTTTTTTTTTTTTTTAATTTATTTCCAGAAGATCCTTCGGGCCAGATAACAGTCACTCAGTGCCTGCAATGCTGCACTACAGTCCACAGCATGTGTATTTTTTGAGAGCTTCAGTGAAATATGAGCAAGAAGCACAGATTAGAATCTGGCCTGGAATTACGGTTTGAACTCTGCAAAAACGGATACAGCAGGTCAAGTTCTCCTCTCAGTTACACCAGAGTAGCATTCCAACAAAGAACAGAAAATCCATGTTTTTTGCCCTCATTTTCTAGGTTATTTATACAACCTAGAATGATGGGGTGGGGAGAGGTTAGAAGGATTAAAATAATTTGTAAGAAATCAGTGGCAAACTGCATGTGTATGGCTCATGGGTGCATCAGCTGAATTCTTGACTGAAGAATAAAAAAGTGAATCTCTGTCATTTGGGAGACGGCAGGTAGGTCCCACTGCCTTGCAAGTCCTGTGCCTCTCTGTGGCAATTTCTGGAGCCTGGATGAGTGCAGAGAAAGCTTTCCAGGCAGCAGAAATTTAGCTGCAGCAGCACAGAGCCCAGCAGGGTGATTTTACTCAAATACTCAGGATTCCTCAGTTATTCTGCTTTACTCTGCCTAACAGTATGATAAGACACACAGGCTTTCACACCACCAGGGCTAGGTGGATGCGGCTCCCCATGAGAGCAGGTCTAATTGCATCTGTCAACACTGAAGACAGTTGTGGGTGCACACTCAAAAAAAAGAGCGAGGGGAATTTGACATTTTCCTTTAAATGGACAGAACTGACATAAACACAGTGGTAAATAGAACCCCGTGCAGTAAAGCCTGGGGAGTGCTCACATGGGAGCAATGCAAGGCATTTCTGATGTGCATTTGGTAAAAAATAGGATTTGGGACCACAAACACGTGGACATAAATGGGTGCAAGTGAGTTCCATGTGAGAAAGGGAACAGGGCATGGGCATCTCTGGCGCTGTTGATCAGGAGTTTCTGGAGAGACAGCATTTACTGGCCCTGCTCCTCCACTTGCTCACAGTGGGGACACATCAGGGATAAATTTCATCCCGTGATTCCAAGCAGCTGGCCAAAACTATAAAGCTGCAATCTGTAAACTTGCTCAGACTTTTTTTTTTTTTCCCTTTGCCCCCAAAAGGTAATAACTCCCCCTTACAAACACACATGCACACTGTTCAGAAATATTAGCCATTTCTCCCCCGCTCCAGCTCTGGTAAGTCAGGTAATTGAAGCTTCAAAGGAGAATCACAGTTTAATGGAGCTGTGCTTGCCAAAGAAGACAAAGGACTTTGATTAGATTTCTTCCAGCTTATTTACAGGAGTTATCTTTTTATAAATTCAACTTCCTTCCAAAGTTGATAATGAGATGCCTTGGAAAAAAGAAAGAAATGGAATGGTTTGTTTTGTCACAAGACGAGTGATTATTTTTGCGATAGACTATGTCTGGTGTAAAGTTCAAAAACAATGGAAGCAATAGTCTTTAGGCAAAACACATAACTGTTTGTGATAACAGTCTGCGAGGAAAAGCGGCAATTTTCAGAATTTTGCACAATAGCCCAGACAAATAACCTTCCAGAAGCAGCTGTCATGGTTAATTTCTGCTCTAAGATATAAAAACAGGGATAGCTTTTTGATTAGATGTTATTCATAGCTTTTTTTTTTGCATTTAATTTCTTTTGCCTGAGCAGAAAATGGACATTTCCAAGACAGGAAAAGACCATTAACATACTAGATTAAAATGTTTCCATGCATTTCAGCCCCTGTCATTCTGACTTGGACACAAATCTATCCAATTTCTCCATCATGGAGTCCTCAGAAAATCACAGGCATGTTGGTATTTTCCTAAACTGGCCTCTAAAGTGTGGCAATGAGCCTTGTAAACACTGAGATTTTAGTGAAGGAAAAAAGAGTAATTGTATAATTTGAAATGATGATGGAAGTTACCTTCTAGGTAATAAGTGATAAAAAGACAGACAAGATGATTTGCCCTGATTTTCCTATTCAGCAGTTGGGATGCATGGGAAAGATTTACCCAAAAGAACAGGAGGATGGGGACAGATGATAGAAAAAGGGTGGAGGAAAGCATCCTCCTCTGCAGGGAGTCAGCTTAACACTTAAACTAACTGCCTCTAAGGTTTGCATAAAACCGTGACAATTAAGTACTCACCCAGGGCATCTGACAATTTAATCTGGGGGTCTACTCACGTGAATATATCCTAATTAACTACCACAGCTAAATCATGCCTCAGCTGAGTCTAAATTCACTTGAGAAGCATTTAGTTCTGGCCCAAAGGTTTTCCAATATATACATCAGCAAAGGAAAAGTTTGTATGCTTGAGTTTTGCTAAAAAAGAATATAAATATATATTCCATGTCATAAAATAAAAACAACATTAAAGCAAAGCTATGTGTGCAATAATTAAACAAAAATAAAAAGCTCCAGCATACTTGAGCAGCAAACCTATAAATAGTTTCCAAAGAGATTCTCAACATTTCTAAAAATAAAAGCTGTCATAATAAGAGCATGTTGCAATACCAAATCTTGCTGGAAAAAGTTCTGAACCTTGTGTCTGTGAACTAAGAGAAACTAAAGCAAGAATTTTTACAAGTCACTTGACTCAATATTATGGCACATTAACCTTGATTTTTATTACCACTCAGCATTTTTGCTTTTGAACCAGACCAAACCCTAGAAATACTGAAGAATACACATATGGGGGTGAGGTGGGGGAGGAGAGAAATGGGAAGATTTGGGTTGTAATCACTGAAAAAATACAGGATGAGTTCTGTGTTAAAAACCCGAGTGGGTTGTCACTTTATCCGACTGATTGGCTCCATCCATAATTAAACCCCAACTTTTCTCCCTACAGGCTATGAATCACAACATGTGTCTGAGATCCGTGCGGGAGGCACAGCCTGGGATGGGATGTGGGCTCAGCTTCACTCCATCAAGGCTAGACTCCAGGAAGAAAGTAACTTGCCAAAACATCCATTTAACTGACCACCTCTCATTCAGTGGAATATCACATGTTTGCAAATAAAGTTGCTAAAAATAAAAAGTGTAACTGCTCTGCCTTTACACTGATGGGAAAGGCAGATGTGGCCTGTAGCTCTTACCCACCACAATTTTATTCTCAACTTACCCACCACCCCCTGTTTTATGGTTCACGCTGTGGTAAGATACTGGAAGTCAGAGCTGCTGGTTGCCAGTAGGAACCTTGTGCTGGTCTTTATAGTACCTTGTACCAACAGCCTTTGCTGGAAAACAGTTTGGAAAATATTGGGAAATATTCTCCAGTCATTCCAGTGGTACCACATGAGAGCTCTGAATCAACCTTGGCCAAAAAGGAAGCAAAAAGGGAAATAAAGAAAATGAGCAAAGATAGCATTCCTGATAATTCCTTTAATTCATGTGCCTAAATGCTGTCCTCTGACAGAAACAAGTGACCTAGTTGCTAAACAAATGCTTGAGCAAAGAATTTGGCACCCACATTTCTAACCACCAGTCATGGCAAAGCAAATCATCCTTGCTGTCCTTGGCAGCACTGGAAAAGGTCATTTCCCAAAGATGCAGAGCCCCAGGGTGCTCCAAGGGGGCCAGCACACCCCAGAAGCACTGTGACAGATCACGGTAGGCAGCATGAAGCAGCAGTGAAATCAGTTCATCTCAATCTCTTCTTAAGGCAACTGAGTCTTTCTGCATCCTTCCTGATATGACTAAGAGCTGCTTGAGTTCGACAGAATGGGATGCCAGTGGTGTGGCCAGTGTCCTGACCTTCCCAGGCTTCCTCTCATCCGCCTGTTCAGGAGCCTAATGATCTCATGATCATCCCAGAATCATCCCACTCCACAGATTTAAGCCAGGCCAACACAGTGCAGATGCCCTTTCCCACCCTGTGTTTGCATCCCTCCTGGCTCAGACACACCTTTACATTCATCTGCAATCACATGTCAGAGCGTTACTGTGGGACTTTTGTAGAACAAATATTTGAATTGTGATTTCTCCTAGTAACAGAGAGCTCCTGCACTGATTTGTGAAGGCTGTTCTTCTACGCAGTGTAAGATCACCAGCACATGGGAAGGTGCCTTTTGAGGAAGCCAAACAGCCTGGAGCAAACACACTGGCACCCAAAACTAGGAGCCAAACAGCAACAAAACAGGACAGATTTCTTTAGTCAGACTGTCATGCAAGTGGTTCAGCTGTGGCTCACCTCGAGTGGAAATGCAGCATATGCTGAGTATTTCAGTGATGTGGTAAATGCAGTTAGGGCAGAAATGCAAGCCCAGAGAAACACATGGCTGGGTTTACAGGAGATGCAACACAGTCTTATCTCAGACTCCCTCATCTTCAACACACCTCCAACTATGAAAATATTTTTGAAAAATGCCCAAACTGCCTAATGGTCAGCTGTAAATCCCCTTATCCATAGAAGTGTGCACAACAGTGTGCCTTTATTGGCCAGGAAATCACAAGTGGGTATGCACAGGTGAAAATAAACAGTCAGAAATTCGGACTTGATTTTTTTATTATTACTCATTTGTGGCTCTCTCATTAGGCCAAATTATTCAGATGCCTTTCTGCATGTCGGCTAGTGTGGTGAAGCAGTGAGACCGGAGCTCCAGGCCCACCAAAACTCCCACTGCTCCAGAGGAAATAGCTCTGAGAGCATCTGCGCTTGGAGCTGATTCTGGAAAAACTGTTTTGCCGTCAGTCCCATGGCAATATCCTTATTCACAAGCTCTCAGTCCAGATGAGAAATAACTGGTGAGCTCAGACCCCTGAAAAGAAGGGTTTCCACTCCAGAACTGATGTTTAACAATGAATTTACGCCAGAATATCTTTTCCAGAATTTCCAAGCAAGGGAAGTGAAGTGGGCTCCCTGGATGGCTCTCTGTGCCAGTGAGACCTGCAGTAATACTGCATTTGATCACATCCACCTGAAAGAACAAGAGCTGTTTTGACTGCAAAAGGAATTTTCCATAAGAACAGCAGGAGGCAAATAATGGAGCCTGGACTTGCCTGTTATAGTGGCCAATAGTCATCCGAGGCTCCCAGCAAGGACAGAGGGAATTTACCTGCACAAAACCTTCACATTTTGGCCCCAAGGGACTATTGATACCAAAAAAACAAAAGCCTTTCTGCCTCCAAAGGAGGAGCATTTGAGAATCAAGGGGAAATCTGAAAGCTCCTAATGAAAGGAAACATTTCTATGGAGAAACTCCTCGGTGAGAGCAAATTAGAAGTGGAAAAATATCAAAGCACTGGAGGGTTTTATGCAACAGTAGCCAAAACCTTGAAAGAAAACATTGTTAAAGGTTCGTTTTTTCTCTTTTCTTTGGGGGGAACTGATTCTTCTGGAGTGCCCTACATTCTCAGGCCTGAATCCTCCCAAATTAATTGCTTTGCGTCCTCTTCCCTCCCCCCATCCCTTTTCTTTCTCTCTCTTTAGCCTAGTCCCAAGCCAGTGAAGTCTTGGCTGGGGCTCGTAATGAACTGGCAGAATGATAAAGAGATGCTGGGCTGGAGGGAGGTGGGCGACCCAAAGCACACTAATAAGACCAGGATCCCCTACTTACGCCGTGCCCCACCGCGGGGAAGCCATTAAAGACCCACAGAATAGAGGAGAAAAGGAAGAAAGTTCTTACAAGCAGCCCTCCCCTCCCTGGGCCCTCTCCAGCTCTTTTTGAGAACAGAGCTCTCGACATGGCTAATCCCTCCACCGCTTAATGAACTACAAGCTTCCCTTTCACTCAGACAAAAGTTTCTTTCCTTTCTCGGGCCTAATCGCAGACAAATGGTCCCCCCACCACGATGCCTGTTAAAAACCCATTCCCTTTTTTGAGGCTGCGAGGCAGGAGGAATGCCACTGGCAAGAATAGGTACCCTTGAAATGAGCTCCTTCTGCACTTCTGAGAGAGATAAGTGGGAGATGACATTGGAGCTATAATGGAAAAAATATTTTCACAAGGCAGCATCTGTTGTTTCAGTGGATGCAGCCCCATTTTTGTTCCAGAATGCTTCTGTGCATCTGTCTATATCTTTTCTGTCAGTGAAACAATTACTGCCTGCCCGCCCTCTCTCTACACACACATACATTACTGGTAGGAATGTTACATGGCTGCACAATAAAGCTGCCGCAGCCTGTGCCGAGTTTTGTATGGACAACAACTTTCTGCAAGGAACAGTCATCGGCTTCCTTCCCAAACGAAACAGTAGGCATGACTTGTACAATTTATTACTTCACAGCGTGTGGGATGAGCTCAAATATTGCCAGTTCCATACAAGGAAGATATGCTGTCTAATTGTGTATAGAATCCTTGAGCATCCAAAGTTTATTTTGGTACATAAATAATTTTCCTTATTCCTTAGCTCACTTCTTCTGAGCAACAATGAAACCATGCCATTTGTTTTAGTGCCTGACATTCCAAATATAGTATGAATCTTTTATCTTGGATGTGTTTTCAGATGACCATTCAAGGTTGCTCCTGCAGGTTTACACCACACACCAGTATTAGACCCAGGAATGTGCCAGGTCTGCCAAGCCTCTCTCCAGAGCCATGTCCTCCGTCTCACACTCCTGTGTGACAGGAAGATGTATAGGCGTTAAGTAGGGACTGTTTGAACATCTAATCTGAACTCCCATCTAGTCAGTGCTGCTGTATTTGGCAAAAGCATTTTCCAGGAAAGCTTCCAGAAATAAGATGAAGACATCAAAAGATGAAAAACCCATCCTTTCCCTCAGCAGTTTGTCGCAGAGGCTTTTCACCTCCACTGCCTGTCTAGATCCTACCTTGCTTTTGTCCAGACTCACCTTTTAGCTCTGCTATCAGCTTATGACTTTCTTTTTCTAAATTAAAGAGCTATTTAATATCCTGTATCTTCCGCCCATGACGTACTTGCAGACTGCAATTAAGTCACCTCTCAGTCTTCCTGTTGATAAGGTTTACAGCTGAAGGTCTTTAAATCTCTTCCTTCAAGGCCCTATCTTCACCTTGTCAACATTTTAGTGACTTTTTGTATGATCCCCGTGACATGTCAATGTGCTTTTAAATGAATGGGCTCTTGGTTGTGTGCAACACTTCTTTGTCTCACCACTGCTGTGCACACGGCAGAACAACCCCCCAGTCCTAACACACGAGATCGTACCAGATGCACACATTCAGTGTTTCCTTTCCTATTACAAACCATCCCAGCAACAGCAACTGCAGTTTCCCTACAGGCCCATGTGTAGATACCCAGAGCTTTGGAAATGTCACAAGCAGCCCAGAGCCTGTCTGGGAACACACAGATGAATTTTACCCTGCAGCTCTTGCTCCTGCTTTGCTCTCCTACAACTGTACTTCTCTCTGTGCTCTGGACAGATCCAAAAGATGCAGAAGCAATTGAAGACAGTACAAGCAGGCCCAGTAACATCTTCAGAGCTGTGCAAGGTGATTTCACATCACTGTGTACTGCAGAGGAGCGAGAAGCTGAAACCTGCTGGTGTGCAAAGAAGTTCTGTGGCTTTGAGCCCATCTTGAACCACCACATTTATCTAAAACAAGGGTGATGACACACATTTGGATGAATGAGGCTTTAAACTGAACTAGTAACAGCTACACAGAATCAGGGAAATGCGTTTTTGACAGAAGAGGTCTCTTCTAAGGGTATTTCCCACTACAGCAACATTGAATTATGGCTCTCTTAGGAGAGGGTCTCCCCGTTCCAGTGGCAGAGGCCCCCCCTTGTATCTGTGTTGCTCCAGCAGCACAGAGCTTATCATCACCAGCTTACAGCTGAACTCGCACCCAGTCCAGGTGAATCTTTGCCAATGCCTCCAGAGCACACGGGCTATGAGAAATGACAAGCAGTAGTACTTTCAACCACGCATTTCTGACTCTCTGGAGCAGGCTCAGTTACAAAGGGCTGGATTCTGTTCTTATTTCTCTCAAGCCTGTCTGCCCATTAGGACTTGCAGGGTCAAGCACAGGAGGAGGGGACTTCTACTCAGAAAATCAAGCAGCAACAAAACAAAAGGAATCCCATTCAATTATTCCCAGCAAGTGGATTAAGCAATGAAAGCAACATATGAGTCTTTAGTGTGGTATTTTTGCAATTGCATTCATTTTTCCTACATTACTAATATGCTACTAGAAACCAGACACCATACCCAATAATGTGAAAACAAGGCAAAAGAACAGAGCCAAGAAGGGGAAGAAACAGAGTGGAAAATGCAAAACTGTAAACTATTCCTCTTAGCATTTGTTAAGTATCAGCAAGGGCACATTATAGGTGGGTCCCCAGACTCAGGCAGCAGTGAACTAAGAGCAAAGCAGCAGATGGTGATGCAGCAGATTAGAAATTGCTAACAACTGCCTGTATGGAGAGCTTTGCTTGGGATTATGGACTTGGTGGTAGAGTAAAAACCTGTAGCAACAGCCATTAAAATGTAGGCATCCTTGAAATGGGAAGGGTCTGGGCTTCATGAAGATTTAATCTGCCTGTGCGTACTCTGCCCTGCCAGTGTTGGAGAAAGCAGATAGAAAGGTTTTGTGAATGTGTTACTAGAAAAAGTAACTAGATCATGTTACTGTTGTGAATCAGTGCAGCTGTGCTGGCACCAGCAAAGCTGAGTCAAAATGTACTATCTGGGAGTCAGGCTTCAGAGACCAGCAAAAAACTCATGAAAATAACTGTCTTTTAATGGGTTTAAAAAGATTGGAAAATAAAAAAACCCATCGTGGTCTATGTCTATTCTAGAAGCAAAAGCTAAAACCAGTTTTCTTTCTTGTGGTTTGTTGTTTTGTTTTTTCAAAGACCACTTACATCTCTGACCAGGTAGGACTGACGCAGCTCTGACAGGTCTTGTAGACCTTCTCTGCCCTTTCACAGAGCGTGGTGTGCAGTTTGTTGAACTTTCCATGTATCTCTCTGGTTTCTGCACACACGGATTCAATACTTTTCTCCTCAAGTGTTGAAAAAATGATGTACAACATTTGAGAGATGATCATCTATACTGTTGACTGCTTGGAATAGTGATTGCAGCACAGCAAGGGAGAACAGAGAGCGCTGCAGCATTGTTCAGTGTGTGGTAAGTGTCCGAGAAACTATTTCATTGAGAATTTCATTCACAAGGTCACCCTCCTGTTAAATGGTTCTCAATTAAATTCCTGATAACTACCAGCAGCTACTAGTTTATCAGTGTATCTCTAACTACAAGGTGACAGACAACAAACTTAAGCGTGAACTGAAGAGGGCAAAGGCACTGGCTTCCCATTTTACTGGGTATAGCCTTTGCCTTTTATGACCAGAGGTATTTACAGAGCAAAAGTCAGAAGAAAGCTTGGGAGACAAGAGCTGCTGTATCAGGATGGGCAAATGTGCATATATTTATCACCGCAGTCCTCCCAAGGACTCCCTGTGCCTTCTGCAGAGGATACAGTTTCTTTACTGGGTGATGTCCAAGCATCAACTTCTGTCCTTGGCTTTAATTAATGAAACACTCTGACAATAAACTGCAGCAAGCCACATGCTGCACCCACCGTGCTGAGGCAGTGTGTGTGTGCACACGCATTTTTGAAAGCACATTTTCCTTGATGAGCCTGTAATTTGACTCAGTGGGTCAGTGCAATGTGCACTAGATGAGATGGGAGAGTCCTTCACAGTATCACTCACATGGCCAAAGATCTGAAGCAAATCTATTAAACACATTATGTTATTCCAGATATTTAGCTGTGGAAACAAGATCAGGACCTGGCTTATGATCACAAGAAAGAAGTTCCTTATGACCTTTGTCTTGCAAGAGTGAAGGGGAAAATCTGCCAGTTGAATATATGTAAGGTTTATTGATATAGATTTCAACCTGGAACAAAAAAAAAAAAATCAAATGAGTGGGCCAAATGTAAAATCCAAGTAAGTATTTTACAGTAGTTCAGATTTGGGGTACCAGTTGTCAGTTCAACCACATGCTGACCTCTTTCTATTCCAGCATCTTCCAACCAGAGCAATGCAGGATTTCCAGTCTCTCTTGAGAATGCAATGCTCCAAATAGCCTTGGAGCTAACTATACAATATCTACATATATATATGTATATACACTTCAGAATTGCATCTTTGCCTCAGCACAACCTCTTTTAGTTTATGAGAAAGTATCTTCATAAAAAAATTTTTTTTTAAAGTGTGATAAGAGAGAATCTTCTCCCATGAGTGCTGCCCTGCACTCATGAAGGAAGCCCAGGCCCCAGCAAGAGTTGTCTTTGTTGTAGCGGGCAAACCCAAGGAGATGAAATACCTAGTTCAGCACTATTTAATGCCATATCTACATAGATATATTTAAAAAGTGTATATACATAGAATGGTGTGTGTATTTATATATAATGTTTTCATTTGACACAAACAATTTTCCCTCAGTACAGGTGCTCCAAAAGCCGGCATTTTCACGCTGTGTTTGTCAACCAAGCAAGATTTTGCTGGGAAATAAATAATGCATGCAGGCTAGCCCACACTAAGGATTTTTCCAATAACACTGGTGACATGAGCAGCAAGATCTGTCACCACTTGCGGCCATGGGGGATGGTTAGTGGATCAGATCCTGCCATGCAGTGTACCCCACCAATGCACACTGGGAGCTGTGGGAAGGGAGTACTCAGAGTTTATTTCCATTTCTATGAGGAATAAACCCTGGCTAGACTGGCCAAGGTAAACACTGGCCTGCTGTCCCACCTGCCACAAAGGTCAGGGCTGGTGGGGCCCAGCCAAGTGCTGGCCGTCATCTGCTGAACATGTGCCATTCCCCATGCAGACGAGGCTTTTCCAACACACAGCTACAGCCAGGCCTGGCAGATGCTCTTTGTTGGTGATTCCAGGACTTTTGCCTTGGCTTGGCTTCTCCCCTTTGGATGGGAGTCATCTTTAGCTGCAGACAGGCAGACGCCTGAGGAGGGTCTGCCCTGCAGGCAGGATGTGACCCATTGAGGATGACATCGAGGGCTCCCTTTTCCACGGGAAAAGTCCACACTCCAGCCCCAGAAAATGGACAAGACTGTGGTGCAAAAGGGTGCTGGATCTACCTCTCACCGCTTAGCAGATGAAGGCGTGAAATGTGGTCACTTCATCCACTGCAGAGAATTCAAGGCCATAAAAGAGTTGGCAAAGTTCCCTTTAACGCCACTGCTCTTTGTAATGAAGGTAAAAGGAATTTGTTAAACGAAAACCCCGTTTATAATGAGCTTTCTGCATCAAAAGAAAATGTAATCACTTTGTTGCTTCACAATAATAGTAGAAGAATCACTTCTCAGGAGACACAAATTAAATATTTGTCTTCTTTGCTGGTAGAAAGGGTGAGGTTTCTCTCATCTGGTGCACCAGTAATTCGTGAGTGCTCCCCTGGTGTAACACTACCCCTCTCTGCCATCAAAGCAGTGTGAGTAGATTCTAATCACTGCCCCTACTTGCTCTGCTTACAAGTCTTGCCTTAGAAGACAGGTCTCCCTTTGGAGATGGATTTTACTGTCAAATCCCTCTTTTCAGTGCCACACCCACAGCACAAGATCACAAAGAAAGGGGGTTGTTTAAACACAAAACCACAACTGTTTGATCACAGCAGTGTTATCACTTACAAATGCTGCAGAATCTTTCAAATCTCCAGGTATTGATCTAAAAAAAATCTGTTCCATGTCTTAAAGACTTTATTCCCTCTTCACCACAGAGAGTCACCTTAAACTTGGAAAATGAGAATGGCCCTTCTATACATAATATATATAAATATATTATAGTGCCCTTTCCACACATTACAGATCTACTCAAAGACTGGCCCAGGCCAGAAGTCAGGATCTAAACACACACGGATCCAACAGAATTAAGGCCAGTTTACAGTAATACATCAAGGGGATACACTGCAGCAGAGAAATTAGGGACCCTTTCCACCCCCGAACGAGGCACGAATTCTAGCAAAGCCATTCCTTCAGGCTGAATGGCTTCTTATCAGTATTTGTGTAACATATTTGATGCCACTACTATGCAAACCTTTAAGTCCATTGAACTAAACAAGAAAAATGGAAAAATTTCAGGAAGAAATATACAACGTGTTGAAATAAATAACTGTATGGCTACAGCCTAGTGACCTTACAAAGGTGTAGGTTAACAGTATGCAAAATCAGCTAACATAGAACTCTAGAGAGAGATTTGAGAATTGAACTAACTGAAGAATACAGAAAAATGCAGAATTTCAGCATTTGAAGGTTCTTGCTGCATTAGTGGAAGCAACTTAATACCTTATTGAGCTGACTCAAAACATAGTAAGTTGAGTCATATTCAGTAAAAGAACATATCTTTTGAATCATGCATACTCAAATAAAATTTTGTTGGGATTTTCACAATATTTTTGGATAATCAGAGATTTTCTAAATTATTGTATTCATAAGGTTTTGGAAATTCCATTTTTCCATCACAAAATGTTGCTGGGAAAAGTTTCCAGATGTGTTTCGTAAACTTTGTTGGTTGAGGCAGCAACCATCTTTCTGTTCATTGTACATTGGGTCCTACTTTGTGCTGTGGCTCTTACATGTTCCCTTTTTGCCAATATAATTAAATACTAGAAAAAATACACTCCCACTGCCTTGTTTTGTAACAGTTTTTGTTGGTTTCTTGTGGCATATTTCTTTCATCTCCAAGCCGTAAGTCAATTTTACTTTCATGAAGTTTCTTGCATTGCCAGATAAAGAACTTATCCTTGGATCATGAAAGAAGCTGGCAAGGCTTTACTAAACATGGCTTAAATGCCAAAATTTGCTAAACATGGCTCAAATGCCAAATTTACTATGAAAATACACAGACGAGAAGACTCATATTGATTTCTTGTACTTTACTGACACACCACCAAATAGGTCTTTGTGGCTAGCAATCCACAGGCAGGGGAATAAGGGATATATTTTATGCCAAGCTTCGTTCTCATGGCACACACCTTCTCCTCCAGGCAAGACAAGCTATTTTCTGGGCTTGGGGGAAACTATTTGACAGTAACTGATCAGGATGAATGGCTGCCGTGTGCCTCCCCAAGCCAGTGAAACACGGTAACACGCCATCCAGGATTTGTAACTCCGCAGTTTAAAGCACATTAGGAAAATAGCCCGATCCATAAACTCTCAATGAATGCACCAGCACATTGCTGCGTTATCGCACGAGTGGAAACAACAAACGTGTCGCTGCAGCAATTGTTTGATGTGAAACCATGTGGAACGCCTCATTTGGAGCGCGGCCCGGTCGGCCCCTGTGAAAGTGATCCCCCTCGCGCCATGTTAGGCAACGCCAGGGCGTGAAATCCAACCTCCATCTGCGCTGCCGCAGCCGCGCTTTGTGCCCGCTACGTGTCAGCGTCTGTTTTTATTTTCTGGCACCTTGAGCAAGTGTTAGAGACTCTAAATAATAAGTGACATACGGACACTTTGCTGGAAACGAGCACCTGGGCTGGGGCACGGCATTCATTAAAGCCTGACACGCTCACCCTCCGCGCTCCTTTCGGTCCCTTCTTTCCCTTACCACACGATTACTCATGTGCCTACTGGCAATGTGAGAAATGGAAAATGTAGCATGCCCCATTGGCCTAACAACTGGACCATGGTTCCAGCAAAACTCTCCTCTTTTATGGTCCCTTTCATCCTTTTTCGCTCAGCACACTGAATAAAACCACAGGCACACCTTGGTCAGCTTCCTCATTAGAGAAGATCAGGCACTTATTTTTACTTCACTGCATCAAAACTCGGATGCCTTACGCAGGTGCACTCAAGCTAAAAGTGTATGTATGTTCTGCTTTAGATGAGAAAACAAATTTCAGGGGAAGTTAACGCCATCTCCATAGCTTTGTAACATGCAAAAAACCTGAATTTTTGGTGCATGTTGAACTTCAGAGAAAATAACAACAGTGTGCACTACGAACGATATTTTTGAGACTTGAGAGGGCTCTATTGTCCTGTGCAACTAACTGCTCACTCACTACCACAGCTTGCATAGGGAAGGAAACAAGAAGGCAGATGTCAGTCATTTCACAAACTTGAGGAGGTGAATTAGCATTGAAATTTGTACTCTTGTAGAAAACAAAAATGTACCTCATCAGCTTGACTGGTCTAGGCTATGGCATCCTAGTTGCTAGCACAGAACAGACAAACTAAAAGTCTCACAATTTGCAAATGAAGAACCTGAAGTGGCTTTCACATTTAGCTTCAGACCCCAGTTTCTATAGCTCATGAGGCAGCAGAAACAGGAAGATGCAGAAGACTTGTGCTGGATAACTTGTGGGCAATCAGGAAGTTGTCAGCAGTCCCACTCTGCACAGGATTTCCTGAATTGAACATCTACTGTACTCCACAGAGAAAGTCATGACTGGAAGAGTGGAGGCATAGTGACAGCCATGCCACAGTGCCTGGGTAATGTAGGACAAGATAAACATTTCCAGACCATGTGAGGGAGGAAGAGAGACTTACAACTTTCACCTACACCAAGCTCAGTCCAATGAGCTAAGGATGGGACAATCCTGAGGATTTTTCAAGAGCACCTACTTTCACTGGTAGATTATCCACAGCCATTAGCAAAGACAAGGACTGCTCCTTAAACTTCTAGTAAAAACATTTGTGGGGTTTTTTTTGTTTAAAAAAAAAAAAAAAAGGAAAAAAAAAAAAAATCTTTCCAGGGATTACTGGAATAATTTCCCTGGGCACCCCATGCTGCCTGACCTTCCTAATGGCAAAAAACTGCCTTGGCTGAAATGGTGCATGAAGGTAATACTAAAATATTAAGATAAAGCATATATACAGTCCCCCATATATACATATATATATATGTTCCCTGAAAAACAGGGAGAAGATTAATGATGAAGAATGTCATTAGTCTTTAAAAAACACAGCCTGCAAAAAAAGTCAAGTTAAAGGAGTGAAACACCAGAGACTCATCAAGCCAAAATCAATAAAGCAGCAGTTAAAAATCCATTTCCAGTTCAGGATAAGCCTGTTGCTGTGTGGGGAAGGAAAAACCACCAGTGGCAGCACAGAAAACACAGAAGCAAAAGCAAACTGTGGAGAATGTATAGCCTGAGGAGAGAGATGACAGAGCATAAACTGCATCACCCTGTGAATAGGTAACCATTCAGCAGAGTGATGCAGGGCACATGTATGTGAGGATGGAAGAGAGCAATGCTTCAGGCTGTGAGACTCAGAGTCCAAAAGCAGAGACTGTAGGACAACCAGCTCAACTTGAATTCTCAGACAAAACGTGGCAAAACCAGCTAATTCATTTTTTGGACACAAGGAGAATTCTACATAGAAGTGAGTAGATGACCTGGCTGTATACACAATAGTATCTGAGACAGCATCTGGGTCCAGAGTCGATGTCATGGCTCAAAAATTAAATGGGAAAAAAAAAAAAGAAGCTGATTAAGAGAATAGGAGAAAACACTCGCAAATGTTAAAGTACTCAGTACATCCCAATAGTCACAAAGAAGGCTGAAAAGTGAGTTAAGTCTCCTTAAAAGATAATACAACATAAGCAACACATAAAATTGGTGTCTCCGCAATCTTGGTGAACCAGGCAAACGATGAGGCAGTGGCTGGTGGTGGAAGCTAGCAAATGGCAAAGGAGCATTTGCAACATCATTCAGCAGCATCTTCATGACTTTGAGTAAGTAATTTTCCAACCTTTTCCTGGACACACACACAGATGTAAGAGCTGTAATATGGGACCAAAGAAGTCAAGTGTTCTTTCCAGCAAATCTTCTGTGGATTCCTAAGCCTGTCATTTTTCATTAACAGTAACCTCTGCAGGTAGCATTGTTTAACTCTATCTTCTTAAAAAAAAAAAAGAAAGAAAAAAAAGAAAAAAGCCCCAAATCACCAAGCCCTAATATTTCACCATTTTTCAAACAAAAGGAACTGATGTAGTGTAGGTAGCAATTGTGATGACATTTGGGATTATCCTATAATCCAGTTTCAATCTTCCAGCTGGAGAGTGGAGACTGGATGGTTTGAAATCTGTGAAGCTATTTGATTTTAAAGGCTTAGCAGGCAAATAAAAGACAGTGTAGGCCAATGAAATCCAATTTGCTGTGTGACGTGTAGTACACTGGATCCAGATTTTATACGTGTCCTCTGTGTGCTTACTCTGATATAAACAGTTACAGCAAACCAGAAATATGTGCTGTCTGTGCAAGATGGACTGGAATTCTGTCCTTGCTCATGTCTGATCTGTTCACACAGAAGTCAGCAGGATCAGCCAAAGGAAGAAAAGTTCTCAAGACAGAAAGCATTCAACAACAACAACAACAAGAAACCCTAAAAAATTTGATCATGAAGGAGGAAAGGTCATGGGGAGCAGAGTACACATCTTTATATTCTTTGTATCATACTGTAGTGTGTGACTAGCTCTTGTCCACTAACTTAATCAGGAAGACATATTTTAGACAGTGACAAGCAGGAATGAATACAGTCAGTCTTGTTTCACCACAGGATACAGAGATTGGCTTTGGATGTCTTTCTGAAACATTCATTTGCCAGGCAGAATGGGAGCCTGAGGGCAGAAGACTTCAAAAAAGAAAAATACATATATCCCAGAAGTCATGTAAAACATAGGGCTACACTGTCAGCTAGTGTAAATGAATGTAACTCCACTAACGAGAAGGAGCATCTACAGTGTACACCAGAGGAAGATGACAAACTGGAATTGTGCCCTTGGTGACATCTGATCTATTCACAAAAATATGCATGCCTTATGGGGCAAATTTTACTATCGGTCAGGATTGTTTGGGGAGTTTGGGCAGCTACATCTGCTGGGAGAGCCAGGAGGGGCAGGGGGAGTGCTCTGGCATAAAAAGCAGAATTACACATCTCGAGAAGCAAATTCCCCCCTCAGTTGCACAGAGGACAATTAACCCCTCTAGAGCTCTGTTCCAGATAATAATTCCGATGCCCAGTTCTCACCCTCTTGTATCTAAACTCCCATTTAAAGCCATGCGTTCCCAACACTGTGCTGGCACAGAACATGAGTAACTTTGCTGAAATAACCATCGTGGCCATTCTACCATAAAGCTGAGCTGCCTGCAAGGGGAATACAACTAGAAATAGAAAATATATCTGTCATGAGTGGCAGCATGGTCCAGTTCAGAGCAAATTCCTCGTCATTTACACACACAGCTCTGTGTGATTTTAACCTTAGCATAGTCTCTGGTAAGTCAATAGTAACAGAAGGGGCGGGAGGAGGATGATTTATTTTTCCTTCCTGCTGCTTCAGAGCAACTGCATATTTTCCCTGTCAACAGCTGTGGTTCATATACACTGTAGAGATAGGCAGCAAGAGGGGGGAAAACCCCACCCACCAAACAATATGTAGGACTCCCAGGAATCATTATTACATGCTGAGCATGCCAATATAATGCTATTTGCAGTCTCCTCTCTAGGTCAGCAGAGATTCCAGCATCCTTTGTCCAAAACAGTTGCTCCTCCCCAGGAGCATGTGCAAACCCCCAGCCTTTCTGCCACACTGCCAAACCTGGTGAAGGTTTTAACCAAGGAAGGGTGAACAGGTCTCACTAATGCACTTGGCTGAAATGTCTCTGCTCTTCACATCAGACTATCATCAGAGCTGCTGTGCCTATCCCTGCCACCTCTTTGTCACAGGAAATAATAACTCAGTCTGTTCCAATGAAAATTTAAAATGTGACTGACTGTGAGGGTGGTAAGGCACAGGAACAGATTGTCCAGAGAAGCTGTGGCTGCCCCATCTCTGGAAGTGCTCAAGGTCAGGTTGAATAGAGCTTGGAACAACCTGCTCCAGTGGAAAGTGTCCCTGCCCATAGCAGGGGGTTGGAACGAGATAGTCTTAAGGTCCCACCTAACCCAGACCATTCTATGATTCCAGGGTTTTATGAGAAAGGCACTTCAGATTCCACAGTTCAGCTGATGAGGGGTAGCTCATCAAATGGCAATCACATCAGCACTGTTCAACCAAAGCCTGGGATTTTACTTTGCTTGAATCCAGCTGTAGATCCTCTACCAGCTTACTGATTCGAAAACACAAATATACTAAGACTCAGCCCTCTGTCTCAGGTTTGATATGGGTAGGGCATCAAATTCTGTCAGCTGTCAACAAACAGTGACCATAAATGCTGACCTAAACCTTCACCCACCATCTGAGACAAACTAAAATGGTGTTCAAAGAAGTGAAGTCCTTACTTTACTCTAAAAACTATCTTGAATTATTATGGAATGTTCCAAGAAAGCTGATGCCACAGTTTCATGACACAGGCTGTTCACTGAAATGCATAAATTAACATTTATATTGTGATAGTGCCTCAGAAAATCTCTGTCAGGTTCCCACTGTCTGCAGCGGTCTCTCAACCGGCTGAAGTTAGTGAGGACAAGAAATTAAGGTCAACTGTTTCAAGTTTCAGTGAAATCCAAGCAAACCTATTTATATGTTTTTTATATATATATTTTTTTTTAATATTTATACCTATTTATATGACTTTTTTCCTGTAGAGTAGCTCAGTAGAAGTTGAGGTCAGTAGAAAGAAATAAATTTAATTTTCCACTTTCTTGCTTTCACCAGAGAGAATTCTTAGGGAAAAATAAGAGTATCTGAGCGTCCCACAGCAACCATGTTATCCAAGTTTTTCAGTCTGAGATCTGATTTCATATTTTTAATACTGGCTTCATGAAAGGCTCTTAGAGAAAATTGTGTTACAAACACAAATGTATCAGGTACAGATGCAGTCCTGCACGAAATCAGTTTCCACCTAGAGCATCCAAAATAATTGTAATATTTACCTTCATAAATAAATAATATAAAATATTAATTGACAGTCACAGTGGTCCGGTAGCCAGGCTGAAATCTGATTTCAAACTAAACACTATGGAAAAGTGAGAAGCACTGCTGGAACTTCCACAACACGGGTTGGAAGGAACACCATAACCACTGACTGACACTTGACTTCTTCCCAATAACCTTCACGACTTGCACAAAAACAACATCTCTCTGCACCCCACTCTCCTTCCACTCCCTCTCCCTGGAGATGAGCATTGCATCCTCCCCTGTGGACAGAAGGTTGATCCTGGCAGCCGCACTGATGACAGCAACAAAATACAAAGAATTCTCCTCTCCTGGGCCAGGCACTGAGCTGTGCCTACATGTCTGGAACCAGAGAGTTTCCTGCCTGGCTTTCACAATGCCAGCTCCTCTTTTGTTGTGCAGCACGTCCGACACAAGGAGCCTCATATCTGCTTTCATTCCCAAAGAAAGATCACCCACTGAGCGGGACCTCCAGGTGCCTGGGGTTTATGAGGGCTCTCTTCCAGTTTGCACAGCAAACATATGTCCTGATCCAAAGATCATTCAAGCCAGCAGAAAGGCTCCTCTTGACTTCTATAGGCTTTGGCTCTTGCTGCCCTGGAGAGCAAGGAACTGTAGGGCCAAAAATAGGGTCGCACAGATGACACGGCTCTCACCCCCATCCTCATCCCCCACCTGCTCCTCCAGGTCACAGCTTTGTAGCCACAGGAAGATGTTTACATCATGGTCCTATTGACACAGGTCAGAGTTCAAGGAAGCCCAGTAAATCATGAGTTTAAATAGGGTAGGGGTGGGGCTGGGTGGAGGAGAGAGGGGAAGTAATGAGAGCAAAACCATCTCTTTGAAGAGGAACAAATGTGAATGTTTACAGTCCCCCTGGTGCATTCTCCCTGTGCTGAAAACATGTTCAGACGCTGGTTGGTTAATCTGCCTTCTGAGAAGTTGTGCTGAATGGCAAGGAGCTTATTCATGCCATCAACAAGATCTCTGCCTATGCTACTCTGCAAAAATCCTAGTGGCATGGAAGGGAGCCAGTGCATTAGTCCTGTATTTTCATATGTGCTGTATCGAAGAGGCTCAACTATGCATTGTGTATTCCCACAAGGCTGGTTGGTGAAATCAGACTTAGTCCTGGCACACAGCAGGATTCTTCTCAAAAAGGAGAAAGAAAAAAAGAAAAACCCAGTTAGCAAACAAGACAGGGCTTGTTTCTGCACTAAACCACAATACATAGTTTGACAGCGTTTCACAAATCTTCTTCATTTATCGTTAATCTGAAGGCATCTTATTTTTGCCCAGCTGAGGATGTCAGATCCAGCTCCATTTCTGGAGCTACAACATTTCTGGGTTTCCTTTGCAGCCCAGAGGATCTCAGAGATATTCCCACTGTCTGTAATTACTGCACAGTGCATTAGCACTTCACTCTGCCGCTCACTGATTTCCTCTGCCTCATTAACACTCCAGGAGTGTCTGATGAGAGCATTTAATTAAAGTGAGTACAAACTGATAACAAGGCCTTGTGATTCTTTTGTCCATCTGTTTGTTGATCAGAAATTAGCAAACTCAAGGGGACAGTGCAGGACAAAATGAGTGGAGGGACAGTAAATAGGGAGAGTCAAAACCCAGGTGTGGGACATTGATCCAGCAAAATCAAATTTCACGCTGAGATCCACATAGCAAGGGTGGACACAATATTAGAAAAGCTTGACCTTTCTTCCTTTTAAAAACAGTCCATGTTTGAAAGACATCTGAAAAGGATTTGTGAGACAGGACAGTGATGTACACAGGTATAGGCTTCTGAAAGGAAGTGTGATCACCCTGACAGGCTCCATCCACTTAGCAAACATAATCCAGCCTGTCTTCAGCACAGCCTTTTTACTGTTGCCTCCTCTACCCAAGAAATACTATACTTGCATAGCTTTATTGCCAGACCCTTTCTTGCTCAAACAGGCACAGAAAATTATCATATGGACCAAATCCTGCTATTGCTAGTAAAATTGATTTATTCCAGCTGAGCAGCTGGTCTAAGGTTTCATTTTCTCTGCAAGAAAGTCCCAGCAGAGACTCACACAAAGAAAATGATGCCCAGGTAAGAGCAACACTACCTTGGCTCTCTGGCCGTAGCTTTGGCTGATATCACTGTTATTAGAAGGCTATTTCAGCAAAGAAACCACGTGGGCAGTCAGCCTCCCACTCCTGCAGCTTTCAGTGAAATCTCCAACTTGTCTTCAGCCCTATTAAGCCACAAACATTGCTCCTGATCAAGTTTCTTTATACATTGTAAAGGCAGCTACTGCATCTTGCAGCAGACAGCGATGGCCTCACTTTGCTGTTCTACAGTCAGACAAATTCTTGCCCACAGAAACTGAAAGGCTCCTCTCTTGAGGCAACCACAGAGAGGTCTGTGGGATGAGACCGGTCTTTCCTACATAACCTGTACATTTAGATATTGCAGCTGAAGGTCAAGAGAGATCACAGGCACACCTGCACTGACCACCACCTACCACATGGCAGGACACACTGCCTCTATTCTTCATTGGAAATGCAAAGATCTTGGTTAACAGTTTCAGATTTCCAGGCAAGCACAGCAAGCACAACAAGCACAACCAGGAAGGCACAACCACTCACTCCAGACCTTGATGAAGAACAGGGTCAATTGCCTGAGGTAGGCCCCAGTATTTGCAAGATCCCTGACTGCAAACACACTGAGAAAGTGTCTGAGAAAAGCCCTGAAGAAAAAAATTGTTGGCTCCAACTCAGGCAATGAGAAGGTCTTGCTATGTGCGAGATACGCAGAAGACAAACATTGAAATCATTGGAATGTCTCAGAAACTGGAGAAGAGGCCTCCATTTTGTTGGTCAGGTCTACTGGATTGGGCTAGAAAATAGGAGACTATGGATTATTCTGTGGAAACAACAATTTTCCTTAAGATTTCCTGAATTTTGGGGGGGTATCCTGTGAACTTTAACAATGTAGGACCACATAGTTATTTCAATGACTGCTGGTTTTGTTATTTATTATTTACTCTCCAGCTATTGCCCAAGGACTCTATTCAGGCCATGAGACACAGACCAGGAGCACAAAGCACAAGGTGACATGGTTATGCAAACAAGTCTTATGTCTGGGTTGCAGGTTTTGAGTTGTTGTTATTATCTTGTTGTTAGGTAATTAACCATAAGATGCAATGGTATCAGTCATCCTTCCTGGCACCTGCCTGGCTACGAGTGATAAGCATAACCCACGGTTTCACTTTTAGTAAGGGACATGCACAGTTCTCTCCTCTGGCTCCCTGGAATAAAATCCTTCAGTCCTATCTGCATAGGAGAAAAATCTTGTGTTAGCAAACATAATTTTATCAGCACAACATATGACATAATTTGTCCTTCTGACCAATGACTATTGCTTTAAAAAACACAGTAAGTGATCTCAGGTATTTCACAGAAACCCAGATGAGTGACTTGTTGATATGTTTAACTGTGTCTTGGCTCAGGCCTTCTGGAAAGTCAAGGACGAGCTTATCTCTCTACCTGTAAATTACATAACTACCCTTACTTTTTCAGAAAAAGTTTGCAGCATTTGGTGGTTGAATTCTCTGCTGCTTTCCACTCCATGTATTCTGAGGCTGCTGCAGGTATTTTTCAGGACCTTCAATAAGAGACAATCCAGCAGAGGTCTGGATGAGCACCCAGCACACGGTGCTGCCTGCTCTACCGAGAATGAAGTTCACCAGCTGCAGCTGTTCAGACAACTTTCCTAACACCATCCCATGATGCAACGTCTCCTGCTCAGAAATTACTCAGAAATCCCCACTTACAAAACAGGACACAGGAAGAGTGTTTTTTTAGGACACCCAGGACAGCCTGGCACAACCACAGCTCTGTCAAAACATGTGTCCCTCTGTGGGCATAGAAACACTCCTGCATGGTTCAGCGAAACGACCTGCCGTCTTCCAAATAAGCACCAGCTGCAATTTTCTCCGTATTTTTTAAATTACATGTGGCTCTCGAGAGCCTGGCAAATTGTCAACACAGCCCCTAGCCTGGTGCAATTTAAGTGTCCTTAATCCAAATGGTATAAAAGGAAACAGTTACAGAAACTCTGAAAATAAAGGATGATGTTGGGTTGATGGCTTTCTAAATATTTCTTAAAATCATGGGGGTGCTTTCTGTAGACTTTTCAGGCAAAACTTTAAAAGCCTGAGCTGCCATCACTTTCCAGAGGAGGTAGCTGAAAGGCTATATTTAGAAGATCTTGTCAAAAAAGTTTCCTTTAAATCAGGCTGCTTAGTCCTACCTACAAAAACGTCATTTTTTACTCATTTGCTTTACTTTTAGCTATTTCCATACGTACACATTTTTAAAAGGAGAGAGACGACAGAGCTACCTCCTAAACTTAAATTAAACCATCATAAAAAGCCTGCAGAGAAAATGCCAGCTTTGTGACTAGTAAAAACCAACATAGTATTTTCCTGGCACAGTGCAAATGACTGATGCAGTGGTTGTTATCTTTGAAAAATGCTCAAACTATGAAATTCTTTGTTGGTTGGCAGTTACCAAAAACTTGTGGGCAGAATCTGGCTTACGTGATTTGAGCACTGCTTAGCATCTGTCATGAGAAAGCCTTAGGCTGAGTTTTCCTCTTTTGCAGAAATGCCACCGAGCTGAAAAAAAAAGAAGCCTGAAAGCACAAGGAAAGAAGCATGTGAACAGAACAGCTAAGACACTACTACTGAAGTGTTCTTCAAGTGTCTTTAACCATCACAAATTAATATGATCCTGTCTTCTTGGGGATGATTAGATGACCTCTTTCTGTAAGTCTTTTCCAGCTCTTACATCTATGATTCATCCCTCTTGGGCAAAACATAAAACCACTGTGCTGATCATCCATCATCGTTAAAAATCTCATTGCAGTTTTTCAAAAAAGCAAAGGAGTTTGTTCTAGCCAAAATTCCAATTTGCGTAATTACTGTACACTGCATACCTAAAAAACTCCCCTTGGTTTCAATCACAGAGGCATTACTCTAGAATATGTCCTAATCAGAGGAAACAAACTTCATTCTTCACTTTCTTGAAGACTGTGTAGTCATTTACCCAAAGTGGATATAAAACCCTATTTACACACATTCTATGTGAGTCCTACTGGGTAAAGCATCACACAAGATACTGTGCAGGAATAAAATACGCATTATATGTGGGGCAAGCCATGGGAGTGTAGGAACAAGGACAGAAAAATGTTTTGCATGCTTTGATATGACTTCCTTCTTGCTGCAAAGCTAAAAACCTCCTTGGTGTGTATGGGGCACAGCCCTGCCAGGAGACCTTGCCCTGTCGTGGTCCCTCATGGACATCAGCCTTTCCACACCTCCTTTGAGCTGGGCTTGGTCAGAAAGGCCCTACAGGCATTAGACAGTCTGTTCAAGATGACATTATCTGTGGAAGTATTTCCCTTGCTGTTTTTCTTATGGAAAAGTAAATTTTTTTTATCACAGAAACCATATTCTCACAGAAAATTCTGGTTCAAACAGACTCTAGAAAATTTTTAAAAGCAAATTTGGGGCTTGCTCTCAGAATGACCAGTGCTTTAAACTTCCAGCACTTGCTGTGGGAGGTGAAGGAGCAACTTATACTACAAGCGACCCAGAACAGAAGGAGATGGTGACTCTTAGCTGCAGCCCTAATCCTGCTGGCAGCTATGGAAAGGAATATTCAGCCACTGCAGCCCACTCTGACAGCAGAGTGAAGTCCACTGCTGCTCTCACAGCCAGTGAATTCCACAGCACAATCCCACCCACATCTCCCACATGAGAAACACGGACATTTACTCCGTTTTTGATTACAACAATATTTCCTCTGTCTTGTTGATAATGAACCAGCACAGTTTGGGGTCCAGAGCTTTGCATTCCGTACAGACAGTATTTCTGTTTCAGGGGATTCCCAAGGATCAAACTATTGGAGTCTGGGCACTTACGCCAGGGGAACACCACACTGTGCTTACCTGGGAATCCACTGTCGTGGCAGTTACAGACAGGAGACTGCTGGGCATGTCCATGTCCTGATATCCCATTCCTAAAGCCAGCATACAAGACTCTCTCTAAGGACATTAGCTCAGTGATAATACAGTTCTCAGTGATAATTTTATAGCACAGTGTCCAGAACAAATTCTAACCTCAAAGACTTCTCAAAAATCCAAAACTCCTTGGCAACAGAAATTATATTTCACTCATTGTAATAATGCTATAAAGGCTGTAAAATCCTAAGACCAAACTGCTGCTGCAGAGGGTCAACAAGATTTATGGTTTCTTCACTGGACAGGCACGCTCTTAACAGATCCTTCTGGTCCTTAATTTAACAACAAAATATGGAAAACCTCATGCACATGAAACGAATTTGGACAAAAAAAAACAAAAAAACCCTCAGCAAACCAAAATACAAATTAAAATGGAGAACATCCACCATAATCAAGGTTTAAGTTAGACAGTAGAACTCCCTAACTTGTAAAAAGATGGTGTCCTCCACATTTAATCCAGGTATATCTGTGGAGGCACCCTCATCCCATGTATTTTCCTCTTCACACTGAGATACTATAGCTTGATTTGATATACTTTGTAAGCCTGTCTGATTGGCAAATTTCAACACACAGTGTCTTCTGTACGTGTTACAGAAGTTTCCTGATGCACCACCAGATTTTCTACTTGTGTGCAGGAGCAAACCTGACAGTCACTGTTCTCTATCTGGTATGTGTGTAGCCAATAGTGGAAAGCCAAATCAAAAGGGGATACTGAATTTTTGACAGTGTGTCTACCTCAAACTAGCAGAATGAAATCCAAAAAGAAAATATTTAGGTTCTATATAAGGAAATAAAAACCCCAAAACCCTCTCTTGAGAAAAATAATATCTTATTAAGTTTTGGAAATGAAGAAAAGACTTTTGATTATGGCACCTGGACTTGTAATACAGGGCCTCAGTTTCTAGTTTCTGTACAAACTTCCTTTGGGACTTCAGGCAAGTTCCCTCACTCAGTAAAATGGGACAAAGCCTGTCACTCATCATTTGTCCGTGCAGCTGACTTACTCTGTAAGATCATAGGGGTGAGGTCTATTTCTTGCCACATGTTAGAAAAATGACCAGCACAATATGGTTTTGCTTTCTGCTGGCACCTCTGAGCACTCTGACATAAATAAGGAATAATCCTCATGTATTTAAAGCTGCTTGGAAGAAAAGGAAAAAAATTGGCTGAGGGGGACAAGGCAGTAATAAAAAAAAAAAGAAAAGACCAATTTTGGGGTGCGACAGGCAGAGTTCATAGCTCTGGTTCTTAGAAATGGGCAGTAGATTCCCAGGATCTTTCTATCCTGGCAGATCCCCTTTCATCAATCCCTCACCGAGGGTCTATGGTATCACCTGCTCTTTTGTCACCCAATGGACACAATTACCTGCTGCTGTTTCCTCTGCTGCTGGTCACCATGGGAGAGGTGTGAAAGGGCATGAAGAAGACATAAGCCCTGCTCTCCCATGGTGAAAATCTTGAATCCTGAAAAAAATACATGCAAGGTTTTTCCTGTAGATAAAAAGTAGATTTTGAAACTGAAGAATCAAATTCAACCTTGGTATATTCCCAAGCAAATGGACAACTCAGGCTACACTGAAGCTCAAGGGACTGCACGAGGTGGCTTTTTATCAACACACTTCTGGCCATCACACCACCACACTTCAAATTATAGGTCTGCAAAAGCCTTCGCTTCACAAACCTCTGTCAGGTTCTTCCATGTCACACCAAACTGCAAGTGACAGAGAGACGTAAGTGGAGAGGGAGGGAGGAAAACTAATGCACTAAGGAAATCAAATGCTGTGCACAACTGACATAAGAACTAAATATTTACCTCCATTAAAAACTTCAGCTACTTTTCTTTTCAGTCCTATCAAATCACCTTCCTAATCACACGCACTTGTTATTTCTCCCCAAGGGCGTGAACTCAGCTTGTAAAACATCTACTCGAGGAAAAGCAAGTGTTGCTGGTGTGACATGAATTGCTGAGGAAATGCTGCTCAGGGTCTGGCCCAAAGGCAAGCTGGAGCCGTGGGCTCCCAGCACTACTGCAGGCACGAGTCTGAACATCACTCCTCTCTCTCTCTCTGTGTCTTCTGATTCAGTCGTAACCTTTGCGATCAGCAGAACCCACATTTCACTTATTTTCTAAAAAAGGAGAATTCTAATGAAAACCTCAGCTCAGCTGGTTTTACCTGAACTTGAGATCTGCCACTTGAAATAAAGTGACTACTTTTTCAATTTCTACTACATTATTTTTGCAAGGAAATCGTTTTAGCAGAAGCCACACAAATGCTGAACCTTTTGCAAGCTGTGAAGAGCCACAGGAACTGAAGAAGTTTTCTCCCATGACTGTTGCATTGTTTTACACAATGAAGAATGACAGGAGGTCAAAAGCAATGCAGGAACAGGAGCCTTTGACCAACTTTGTGTGCTGAGGACTAGGAAGTCCCACTACAATTTGCTCTGCATTATGCAGAGTAATATAGATTCTTTTCAGTGTCCCAAATCCTGCTCCACCTCCTCAACAGTGGCACACAGGCCCTAGAGTAAGCAAAAATTGCTTTAAAATATTCATCCTGTGCTCTGGCTAAAGTGTTAAACCAGGCTTCCTTCCACCACTCAAAGCTCTCTGAAAAAAAGCCCCAACCTCTCTGCAAGGACAAAATCCAGAAAAAAATCTTTGAATTACCTAGCATCCAGGATAGAAAGACGCAGAAATAAACTGCTCTGTCTCAAGAATTAGACAGAGAAATTAAAAGCAAAATACTTTAAAATAGTCTTCCGTAGTTTAAATGTGACCCTGCACTAATGATGTTCTTAGAAACCTCATTAAAGAACTCCAAAGTATTATCGTTGCAGCATTAATAGCTCCATTGTTGTAGCATAAATAGCTGTGTGAAATAATTCCAGATGTAATGCGGATGGCAAGGAAAAGGGTGCCTCACACTGTTTCGGAACTGTATCTTCAGATGGCTCTTTCCAGCTGAAATTTCCCATTCTGTGTCCCAGCCGTGGAGGTCTGCAGTGCCTTACACACTGGAAATGCTAAAACGAAGCCCACAATGAATAATAGCACTTTTGTTTCAAACATTCCCATGGTTTCTTTCGAGATCTCTCTCCCCCTTCACAGATTCTATATTTTGCTGACTTTTCCTTATATTTAAACGTCAGCCAGCGAGGAATTGGCAACAATTGTGGGACAATCGCGTCTTCTCATCTCCCTCTTGGAGGAAAAAAAAAAGGAGAAAAAGGAATTTAAAGAGACAGCCTGTGTGAAGCGGTGAGAAGCTTAAACTGCAAGCTGCACATTTTTGGAAAGCACTGATCACAGAATCATAGGAGAGCCTGGACTGGAGAGCACCTTTAAAGAGCAACTGCATCTATCCCTATTCAGCCCTCTCAGAATCCTCTGTGGGCACAGAAAAGTCATGGCCAGAGAAAAATCACACTGCTCTGGATGGGGAACACCCTGGTTAGATGTTCCCTGCTCCCTCTGCATTTGGTCAGAGCTGATGCTTCATCTCCACGATGCACAAGGGACTTGGATCAGCATGAAGGAGGGATGAGAACAAATCGGCTCAGACATGGGAGCCAGACTAGCAGAAATCATTTACTGTGCAGAAGAGAGGGGAAAAGATGGCATATCCTACCACCTTAAACTCCATGGGTATGAACTTGATCCCTTTCTATTCTTTCACACAAGAGTCCCTGGCACACACTGTCTGGCTTAGTCACTTTCCTAACTTATTCTCTTCCATCTTCCCTAATGCCAGGGAAAGCCCAAGAGTCCCAAGAAACAGCTTTGCCATTGCTTTAACATGAACACGCTGCTTGCACACAGGAATGAGAATTTAGCCTGGAGACATAAACCCAAATATACAGCTGTGTATGGTATGCTGAAAACTAACCCAGCACAGAGAGCTGCTTTTATGGGCAGGATTTGTTTTTCCAAATGGGATTTATTTAAAAGAAAATTGAATGGTTATAAAGAGCTCACTCTAACAATAACACAGAAAATGAATCCAGTGTTCACTGCCGGCTTTGCTTCACAGTACAATCCAGACAGAGAAATCTTCTTTAGAGGGTCCTGGCAGCAATGACCTGCCCTGCAGAGCAACCCTTGGCGAAGCAGCCGGCTAAAAACTGGGACTCTGCTAATGACTGAAGTAAAGGCAGGAATTTCACTGGGGGAAGGTGTTGCAAAGCCAATGTGAGGAACACCCTTTTTCAATAACCCTTTTTCATATCCACAGCATGGCAAGGCTCTAGGAGACACATATGACTTTGCCCTCCAGGAAATTGCCAGCACATTCCCCATTCCATCATCTTCATCACAAGGGTCAGTGCTCCATAAGCCCAAAAGTAACTTAGCTTCCCTTGGTGCTCCCGCCAGTATAAAATTTCCTCTAAACAGCCTTGTTTCAATTTTCATGGTATTTTGGTAACTTCTGTGGGTACCACAGAAGTTTGAATCAATAAACCCCTGATGCTTTAGGCATCAGCATAAGGTGTCCATAACCTCCCCCAGTGAGGTCCTTAAAAAGATTCACTTGGGACCTTTTAACCATCACCCTCTTCCAACCCTCTTCTCTACCTGCGTTTCCCAGTGCAGTACAGTGTGCTGCTTGTCTCCTTCAGTATGCATCCCAACAAGCCAATACACACAGTTACAGCAGTTTATCTGACTGACTGAAGGAAGAACAGAAACAAAAATGCTTCAAAGCTGCACCAGAGCAGGCTTTAACTGGACATCAAGAAGCATTTCTATACCAAGAGGGTGGTCACACACTGGAACATGATTCCCAGAGAGCTGGTCGATGCCACAACCTGCCAGTGTTCTAAGAGACATTTGGACAATGCACTCAACAACTTTTAGTCAGCCCTGAACTGGTCAGGCACTTGGACTAGATTGCTGGTGTAGGTCTCTTCCAATCAAAACAGTCCATTCGATTCAAAAAATAATTAGCCATGACCATTAATACTTCTGATTCAACTTGCTTCAGAACTACAAATCTAGTTCAGTGACTAATTAGAGACCATCTGATGTCTTTCATCTGGGGCACATCAAAGACCTCCCTTCTCCAATTAGGCACTGGTCTCCATTCAGTCCTGTCCAGGACAGTGAGCCATGCACTGTTGCACAGATGTTTTCAAGTCACAAAGCAGAGCGGGTGCAGGGACAGTTTTATAGCTCTGACTGGAAATCTATTAAGGTCATGATATTGAGAAAGAGCACAGTATGGCCTTCATATTTTAAGCTTTGGAAATATCAGCCCCAGAGCTGAAAGATTATTTATACTGGAAGCTGACTACTAGGCAGCTGCCAGGGTAGAGCTAATCAAGGGACTGACTGGTCTATTAACCCTGACATATTCCCCAGCCCATCGTGTCCCCACAGCCTTCCACGGCTGCTTCACAGATAAACCAAGAAGTTCTGACGAAACACCAGATACAACTAATTTTTTTAACCTGTCCCAACTAAATCCATGCAGGGAAGACACAGCTAGTTATTTAGCTCTCAAAGACAGAAATCTAGAAACACGGATTAGCCCTGAGAGAACTTTTCCAGACTTTCCAAGAGCTTCATCAACTTTTACTTTCTAGAGAGATATCAGTTTTTCAGTCCTCCGCACAGATGCTCTAGTTTTAATCCAAATTAGCTCCCAGTGTATCCCATCACTGCCCAAGATTCCACTCACATTTCAAGCACATTGGAGCATCCTCTCCTTCTCCTGCACTCCAAGTTCAACACTCAGCAACCATTCAGCACCTGAACTAGCTGCCTCCATTGCCTTTATCTCACCATAGCAAAGCTCCATCTTTTCCCCAGCAAAGCTTGAAGAAAGATGTCCTGGTTAAAGGTCAGCCTGATGCCCCTTGCTAACAGAAAACTTACCAGACCCCACTCTCCTTTATATATATTTTCTATATTTTTAATTTATATTTATTTTCACTTGCATAACTTGACTGCGCTGCTGGCCTCAAATTGTGTTAGGGGAGGTTAAGACTGGATATTAGGAAAATTTCTTCACTGCAAGGGTGGTCAAGCACTGGAGTAGGGTTATTACTTGGACTCGATCTTAAAGATCTTTTTCAACCTAGATACTTCTGTGATTTCAGTTTGAAGAAAAGAAAGCTGAGGAGCAACTCATCACTCTCTGAGGAGTTTACTCTCGGGTAATTACTCTCAGGTAATTACTCTCAGGTAATTTCCTGATGAGGGGAAGTGGAGAAGGAAGAGTTGAGCTTTTCTACCTAGAATCCAGTGCCAGGACATGTGGGAATGGATCAAAGCTGCACCAGGGGAAGTCTATATTGAACATTATGAAGCATTTCTTTACATAGAGGGTGGTCAAATCCTGGAACAGGCATTCCAGAATAATGGTTGATGCCCTGGGCCTGTCAGTGCTTGAGACATTTGGACAATGCCCTTAGCAGCACACCTTAACTTGGTCATCCCTGAATTTCTCAGATGATCATTGCAGGTCCCACACAACTCAAATAATCTGTTCCATTCTGTGCTATTCCATTCTGGTACATTATTCAATAGTGAAAATTAAACAGGCTATATGACTTACATAACAGAAGCAGTTTTTTAAGACCTTTGTAGAAAACTTGCAAGTTAATGTTTCTTTTACAATTCCGTTGGCGCATTTGCTGAGAAATCCACTGTTACCCACTGAAAGCCTGTCAAACAGCTACCAGTGTTAAAAAAAGGAATTTCCCTTACTTAACCTTTAGAGGAGCAAGAGGTTAACAGAAAAGGTAAATTGTAAATCTTTCCAATTTAGAAAGTGGGACCATTTCAGCAACATTTTCAAGTAAATCTACAGCCAGTGTGTTCCCAGAATTAAAATGGAAAACCTGACACCTTTAACAATTTCCTGCCACTGTGTAACTGTCAGCATTGCATGGATTCTATCAGCCCAAAAGTTAAGTTTCAAGGTTAGGAAACCTTTGCATTCATATGCTTTTGGGTTGTTTCTGTACAGTTTTCTTCTCTCTGCAGCCCCAAGATACCTGGCTGAGAAAAGGCAGCACTGTGGGTTTTTTAACAGGTTCTTCCTCTCCCCATAAAACAGGATGCAATTAAGATCTGAACTGGGGACTTTTGGATCAGTCCCACAGCTCAGATACGTTGCCCTTCACATCAAGTCACTAGGCACAACTTTCACTAGGGCTGGTGAAGAAGCAAACAATGTGGCTGCCGTTAAATCCAGATGCCATAACAAAAAATAGAGCCCCTCGAGGATGAACACAGTCCCTCTAGGGGTACACAAGTGTCATCTGTAAGACCACGCAGGAAGCAATAACCGGGGGTACACAGTGCTTAAATACCAGAACCAGGATTAAAATCCAGGTTTCTTAACTCCTTGCCTTCTGTCCAGTATGCTGTGGCACCCCTGTCCCTGGGGTAATGTGTTAGCCATAATTCAGACCAGGAGGACTGAGGTGAAGTTACATCCTGCTGGGTTCATATCACTCATGGATGCACACAGCTTTAACCAGCTTATTAGCCTAGATAAACTTTTTCTAAAAATTGTGATTTCTTTATTTCTTGGCCTCTCCTTCACATGTAAATCAAAGTCAAATCAGCCTCAGCAAGATCACAATGACCATGGAGAGCCACCAGCATGGAAAAAGGTCCAAATATTTTACTGCTCTATCCTGTTTATTAC
>VZRN01006619.1:1199860-1243357 GCA_013397935.1 Dasyornis broadbenti | reverse complement strand
TTTTAAAAAAAAAAAAAAAAAAAAAGCTGATTTTCTTCTCCAGGGGTGTTTTAGGGTGTATTACCAGCTAACTTTACTCATTGTGAAGACATTCACATGCCTGTGTCTCAGCCAGAAATGCTCAGGACATCAGAGCATTACAAGTTATGATTTGATCATTTTAATAACAAAAGCAATATAACATCATAAACACAACACAAAAAGCACATAAGTCACTGACAGGAGAAAAAGAGAAGATCTAAGAGGAAGGGAGCTCACAGGAAAGGAAGGGACTACAACTACAGAAAATGTTGCTTTGGTGCTCTTAATTATTTTATCCCCACCATTCCCTACTATATGATGCCTTTAAATTTTCTTTTCACAACAGAAAGAGCATTTGAGACAGGAGCAGGCATTTGGTTCAGCTGTCCACTCTCAGCCCTGTGAAACCACAGGGCACTCTCTGTATTCCCACCTCCACCGTGCCGGAGAATGACATCAGCCCTGCTCCAGGGAGCTGGCGGGCCAATAAAAATAACTGTTACTGACCAAGAGCGCTGTTGCAAGGAATATTTTTGGAACTGTACTCCGCATTCCTCCAAGTCCCCTGCTTCCTAGTCCAAACATATCATGGCCTAAAAATTCCTCACATTTTCTATGCAGTGTTTCCTTTGGGCTCGCACAATGGGGCAGTTCTTCTGCTCAGCAGCACTAGTGTTCTGGAAAGGGAATGAGAAAAAAAAAAGGCTGCAGCACTAAATAACCCTAATGGCAACCACAAGTGCCACAGTGTTATTTTTAGGTCAGAAAAATGATGCAGAAGGAAACAGAGTCACCTCAGATTTACCTTTCACTGGCCTTTACTGAACGAAAGGCCAAAGAATTTGGTTATTTCTTCCATATGGTGGTAAGGAGAACTCAGCTAAGTTTGTGGTGAAGACACAGCTATTTGGTGGGGTTTTGCATGGAAGAAGGAGGCCAGGAGGATGTGGCATCTCCCTCTGACAGCACCTCCGGGACTGTGCAGGGGCAACACAGACCCAAAGCCTCCTCACCTCTATGCTCAGCTGCCTTTCAGTGCAAGAGGCACAAAACGAGAGGCAAGTTCTAGGTTGTGTCTAGGCTGTGCAGCTGCCATCATCTTCCCAGCAGTTATATACCCAATATCCCACCCAAGCGACAATGTACCGATCCCTTCCACTCCCACATCTGTCAGTGTACTGGCACAAGGTCATTTTGGAGGCCTTCTACCAGCAAACAAAGGAATTGGGCAGAATGTGTACACCTAAAAATATTCCAGCCTAGGCCAAGCATTGGAAAAAAACTCTTATTCCTTCTTCATATGTATTTCTACCTCTTTCTTTTCTCCTTCACTGAAGAATGCTACTTTCCTTATTATCAAGATAAAAATCATGGCTGATCTTGCAGGAAGAAGTTACACGTATCCTCCAGTCCCTGTTCTTCTCCAGCCCTGTTCCAAGCACCACTATTTACCCAGCCTGAGTACAAATTTCTATTTGAACAGAAACAGGCTATTAAACAACATGTGCTTTGCTAGCCAATACTTTGTTTCCTTTTTTCAGCTGCCCAGGTAAGAAAAACAATGCAGAGAAAAAACTAAAAGGAGGCATACAGAGGCCACTTATTCTAAGTGTTCTGCACAAGGTTTAGAAACTTCTTTTACCTTTTAGTACCACTTGCTCCACCTGTCATTGACCAACTTTATCTCTTCAGACTCTAAAGCCTAGGACTTGCCTTCTGCTGTGCCCTACTCTCACCATGCACAGTTGGGTCTGGAAGCATATGTATTTTAAAAATAATTGTATTTTTAAAGGTATTTGGATTCACTACACATCCACAAACAGACTACTTGCCATGAAACTGTTTTCAAATATAGGGAGAGCAAAGCAAATTCACTCTTTGGGGTGTTATAAATTGAGAGATGAGGAATGGGCTGGGGAAATAAGTATTCAGGTGGAACTAATTAGCAACAACTAAAAGCTAAATGACAATGTAACCCACAGCCCCCTTGTGGGATATTCTAAAATGGCTGTGTATGTCTGAAGCATTTCAAAGACTTTCATTATCTGTTGGTCTACTACTTTCACAGCTCAGATAAATCAGTATTTTCCACCACAACATTCAGCTTGGTGCCCTGTAGAATAATTCCCCAGCCATATGCTCCAGAGATACAGAAGCACACAAAATATGATCTCTTTTACTAGGCTAATAAAAATCAGAAAGTGTACTGTATAAATTTTATAGACCTCAAAGGTCTATCTTCGGTAGGAAGAAACTGGGACCCCGGGCTACTGTCGGGCACTGTAACAGAGAGAAAAATATTTATCAGCTGCTTTGGAAAACCCACCAGACAGAAGTCACCAGCAAAGCAAAATAACACAACAGTAAATTTACCTGAATCTTTCCTCTCTGAGGAGCTCTCTCGCGTTTCAGTTTCCATTTGCAGATTAACACTTGCAGAGCCACAAGGGAAAAAGGGCCAACCAGCAAGGAAAATACCTCTGCCTCTTCGAGCCTACCCCGAGCAGGCAACTCTCTACGAGGAGAATGCAAAGTGCCAGGGCTCTGCAGAGCTGTGCTGAGTCCGCCCTGCGCCCAGAGAGGGGTCACGGCTCCCTCCAGCTCAGCCGGGCTGGGGCCGCTCAAAGGAGAGAAGGCGCCTGCTCTGTGCAGAAGGTCCCGCTGATTCCGTAGGGTGATTCAGGGAACCTGCTTGTGATCCTTTCCTGAAATGCACCGTCCCTTGAGGTATTACAGTGACACTGAGTGCTCTGAGGTATGTCATACACAGCCCTCACGGCTGTGCTGCTCCTTGCTGAACCAGACACAAGAGATGGGAAACCCCAACGCCTCCCGAAAACTCATGTCCAAGCCAAGACGATCTCCACATGGATTCAGCTTCTCCACAAAGTGGGGAGAGGCAGAGTGTGAAAACACAGGAGGGAAGAAAATGGAAAGATTCATGCAATTTTTTCCCCAAGGAAACCAAAGTGCTGATCTGATGCTTTTATAAAGTTGAAGGACAGGGCAAGAGGTGGGAAGGAGGACCCACTGATTGTCAGATTGGTGAAAGTGGGAAGATGCTGAATACTAGAGATCTATTGCAAAGGAAGACAGATGTGCAGTGGTTGTGTTTGGCTTCCACCTACATAATTTGCAACTGATTTGGGAGTTAGTCCCAAATTCAATAGCTGATTTTCTGTTTCTGACAAATGAACAAACAAAATCCCTCCCTGTTTGTTGAGTGGAGGGAGAATTCTGTAACCTTGACAGGTTTGGGGAAAACAGAGAAAGAAGAAAGTATTGAGACAAAGTTCCTCAGGTGAGATTAACCTAACCAAATCTGAATTATTCTGCACAGGAGAGACAGGAAGTCACACAACCATCTTAGCCCAGGTTAGCAGAATGAGGGACGCATTCTCACAGCCTAGTGGAAAAAACCAGTGTGTGTCTTCAGCCCAGCTTTAGTCCTAGTTTCAGTGCTAAAAGACAGAACAAATTGATCTGGCTCATGACTTTGACATTTGCTCTGCTATCAGCATCAGCTCTATCTGATAGGATGACACTGCTTAAGCTGTGGTAGCCAGAGGAAATCCAATGCTAAGGAAATGGACATTCATTTAATGTTTATCTAGGATCAGCTCCACCAATGAATTCCAGATGTTGGCTTTAATTGTCGCATTCTGGTATGTTTAAGCAGCAGGAGTTCGTAAGGCCGATTTGTAAATCAATCTGGCAGACTCATACTGAATCCTCTCTGCCAGCTTTTCTAAGTCAGGGGATGCTCTTAAAATGTTGAGTACTTAACATATCTGCAATGCAAAAATGAGAAAAGATTTTTTTTTAAAAAAATCCCTCCCCTAATGGTTTTCTCCTTTTGCTCCTTCTGTCCTTCATTTCCTCCCTGCAGAACTGCAAGACTTGCCATTCCCTTCAAATGAGTCCAACGAATTTCCAGATGAGTCCTAAAGCTAAGGCAGGCAGGTATCAGGATGCAGTCCTGCAACACGGGTGGGGTACCTTGCTCATCATTCACATAAATTTCTTCTGAGTAACTCCACTGATCTCCCACCACAGCCAATGGCAACTGCATGCATGGACTACATCCAACAACAGCGTTCCTGATATTTGAGCCTCCAGTTTTCGTAAAGCAGAAAAAAAAAAAATTGATTACTGCAACCTTGGGACTGTCTCAGTTCTCAGCTTCCGTATTCTTACTAGCTTGTATTTAACTCTTACAGCTCATATCCAGAGGTGGCACAGAAATTGCTTTCCTATTCTGAATCCCAAAGCATCATATGAGCTCCAAGTCAGACACCGGCAAGCCTTGCAATGATTTTGTTCTCAGTGTGACTTCACACACCAGCTGCATGTGTTGGACCATTGTTAGGGGATTGCTTATTGCCACAGCCAACTCAGCACTCTGGCCTTGCTTACAGGAGAGAAAATCATGCTAAAAAAATAGCTTTTAAGTACTGAGCCCCTACTGACTAGGGCAGACACTACAGCTCATTAAAATTGCTTTAGAAACCCATTTTCTCCATTTCCGTTTCAAAACACCTGCTTCTGAGAAAGCACCTCAGTATTCAACACATGTGAACCCTACTTACATTTTCCTAGGAATGTGTGCTTAGTACACACATTTTTCAAGAAGTGTCACTGGATGGTTAGGTAAGGTTTCAAAAGCTTTCAGCAATGGCAATACTCGTCCCGTGGAAGTTCATGGGAATTCTTCAAAAGGGGTTGACTCAGCCTCGGCTGACTGCTTTTGAAAAACTCCCCTTTATCTTCTATCTTTGATGGTCCCAGAGATAAAATGCTCTAAGTTCAGTTTACCATCCTCATTTAACACTACAGGCCTCTAAGTGGGATCCACTTTTTCCCCTCACTAAGAACATAAAAAGCGTTTCGCTCATAGCCTGAGTCATGCTGTATTTGAAGAGAGGCTTGAGAAAAGCAGTGGCTAAAAATCTACCCACTACTCGGAGCAGAGACCAAAGTATCAGCAAAGAGCTGCCTCTATCAGCTCTCCTTAGCCATGGTTTAGCATTCCAGGCTGGAGAAGAAATCCCACTGCATTACAATAGCAAATGCCCAAAAACAGGCAGGGTGAAGTAAGCAGTCTTGAAAATACCTTCCAAGTTCATGGGACCATAAATAAGCAAGGCCCAAAAGCAACGCCATTCCCAAAAGTTAAATCATTATTGTGCAGGGTGCTGGGGTGGCACCAGGTGTCACGTCACATCTGCAATATAAAAAAGCAGGTGAGAACCCCATAAGGGAATAAAGAAACTGGTTATTTCTCTACAGGAAGCAGGTGCCCTATGCTAAGTGTCAGAAAAGCTGGAACAGAGCTCCAGGGAGATAGATGTCAATGAGAAAAGCAATAAAATACTCTAAAAAAAGATTGCAGAAACAGCAGGAATGACATGTAAGCAACGTGTTGACTTTTACTCCTCATGTCTGTAACTATTTCTGTTGTCCACAGAACATGAGTGAAAATTAACAGATTTGTCCCAAAACACAGAAAAGTTCTTTGTCCAAATACGAGGTGGGAAGGATCTAGTGAAACTTTTAAAGTTTCCCCTTCAGGATATGCCAAAGAAATGACATGGCTTTGGAGGAACAGAGGTGCTGTCACAGGATCTGCAGTATTCCCTCCCTTGCTGAAGACGCTGAAGGGTGGGAAAAATATCACTTGTGAGCAGCCCAGCATGCAGCCCATCCTCCTGTTAAGTGTGGAGCTTGGAACACACGCAGGGCCAAAAACGCCTAGGAAAAGTTAACACAGATCAAACAGAATAACCACATAAAGGCATAACTTCTGTATTTAATATTTAACACTTTAATTTGTAGTTGAGTATGTCCATGACCCAGCTTCTGCCTAGAGCAAGAGTAAAATGTATCCAAATCATTCCTGGTGAAGGGATATGTGAGACACACAGGAGTGATGACAGTACTGAGGATGTTCAGTGGCCAAATTCCTTTCTCATGCAATTCTACCCATCTACCCCTGAAAGCTTTTGCTCTTCTGTCTGTTTATCATGGCAAGGTCTCAAGGGGCCACCACAAAATTGCCCATAATTATCCAAGGACAGAGCACCCAGAGAACAGCCTCATTTTTTTGAAGGTCACACAAGCATGTTTTTACAATGGCCTTGATCAGAGTTTCTCAGACACCTCCCTAGAGGCTCTGAAAACCATCCCAGAGGAAAGGGGTGATGGAATCCCTACAGATGAAGGCAGTGTGAGCAGGACACGGTTCCCATGCCAGGAGCACACCTAGCACCTTGCTTGCATTTCAAGCCAAAGACACAGACCAGCTTCTCAAAATTCACCGTCAGTACTTTTCACTTCCCAGAAGTGAAGGCTGCTACGTCTTCCAAACCTCCTTGAAGGAAAGGGATTAACAAAACCACACTCAAACCAAAGCAATCCACAAGAGACCTTGGCTGACATAACCCTCTTGATGTCGTTCCCACAACCTTCTCCTGGGTTGGAGTTTCTCCTGCCAAAGCACATGCCAGGGCTACCAGGAGGAGCTGCAGTGGGCTTGCAGTTGCCAGGAGACACTGCAAACAGAGCACAAACACTGGGCTGTGCTGGGGACTGGGGAGGTGTCGTCCTTCTCCTCCACCAGATTCCTGGGATTGTTCAGCAGGGAATCCCAGCCTGCATCTGAAGTGGATCCAACTCCCCCAATTCCCTGCCAGTGACCAAGGAGGTCTGTCACCAGTTCTTCCCTCTCCTGCCAGCTGCACATTCAGAAAAGGTGAGATGAAAACGGTTTCTCTTTAAGAAGAGAAACATTCAATATTGCACTAAAGAAAACTCAATGAAGAATTTGGAGGTGATGCTTTTATCAAATCAAAATAGTTTCGCAATGGAGGATTCAGTGCCAAATATTTCAAAGCCTTTTGTTGACAATCAAACAGAAAAGTCACTCAACTCAATAGTTCAAATTACTTGATAATACTTTTCAGGGAAACAATGAACTGGAAGGAAAAAGAAAAGCAATGAATGTCCTACGTATAATTTCAATTGTGTGATAAATTCAGACTTTGTGGCTTGGTTGGCATGAAGAGATCAGAAAACCACCCATATTCTGCATTTTTACCTCTATAACCTAACAACCTTCAATGTGTCTGTAAGAAATTTATATACACACACAGGAACAAACATATCTGTAGCAAGATCAAAGAAAAGAAGAAAAGAAGAAAGACATCAACTGCCTTTGTTGCACTGGGTCATTGCAATGGAAAATAAAATAATTTGTTTCCCTTTAATTTACATGAAATATTTTCTGTACAGGCCTGTTAATAATTTAGCTTGATATTAAACAACAGCATTGTTCTCACTGTTTGTCTCCCTATTGTTCTGCCACTTACAGTAATTTAAAACAACCCAGAAAAATCACAGACAGATGCATTGTGCAGAGGACAGATGTTCTGACCCACACAGCACTTTAACAGCTACGTCTGCAAAGTGCGTTTATGTTCTTTGCTTTTTGCTGCATATTAAAAGAAGGTTTTCTTTAAAACATTGGCTTGAGAGCTGCAAAATACATCATGGGAATAGAAAGTGGAGGGGTAAATTCTGTGTTATCTGATTCCTTTTACTGTTTATTTCTCCCCTCTTTTCCTTGGCTTCGGTGCGAGGAGCAGGTTCCATCCTGCCGCTGCAACCAGAGTAAAACTGACATTTTATGAGTGGAAACAGTCCAAGGATGGTGGCTTATGCTCTTAACATCCTGACATCTCAACCTCTGAAAGCAGCAGTGGCGCTGCTTCCAGTGGCTGCAGAACACCTTAAAAAGCAGCACAAACTGACAACGAAAATAAACTACGGTTGCAGCACTGCTGGAGTCTGGCAGCCCTTAGCAAATACAGCAGCGTCTGGGTGTTAAAATACATAAATCTGTCATCATTACCAGGCTAAGGGGTCGTCATCCTATTCTCAAAATAAAAGAACTGTGCATAATCAGTAGGGCAGGGAGTTCAGAACAAAGTACGCCTTTTACAAACTCTCAACTGCTGATAGATGGATGTTTGCAAGGGACTTAATGTCTTTAACAGGGTACGTTTAAGAAGGAGTGTAGGTTTCAGAACTCCTGGGATTAGTACTTTTTTTTTTCTCTTCTTTTCCAATTTTATTGCCAAGAAGTGTATAATGTAAACACTTAGGTCGTCTGAATATGAAACCCACATTATTATAAAGAAGCATCAAAGCAAAATGATATTCTAGCACAATGATATTATTCATCAAGCACAACTCAGAATAGGTTTTCCCTCTTGTCAAACAAAAATAGATTGGATTTTAAAATAAGTCTGTACAGTAATTTTCAGCAATTTTGTTGATTTTTATTTCCCTTTTTCATCTTTTTCTTAATGTGGATGCCAAATACAGCACAGGAAAGGTAGAGAATCAGACCCTACAGGAATGTAAAAATACACCTCCTCAGCAGCCACACATTTTAACAGGCAAAATACCTACACATATGGATCAAGAGGCAGCATGTGCGCAATTGGTGCTGTGTATGTGCCCTTACACATAAAGAAGGAGTCTCCAAAAACAACAGTCAAGCTACACCTTATAAACTGGTCCAACGTGGTGCTGCTCGCTCTATAATAAATATTCTTCACCATGCTTTAGTTTACAAGTGTGCCTTTTGGGTATTTTTGAGTTAACTGATACCAAAGGGAAAATCTGGCTAAAACCCCACTATCTGTGGTATTTACTGGGCAAACTGAGGACAGCAGAACTGTGTGGTGGCACAAGGGAATGGGGCACAGTGCTCTGGCACAAACCTCCTGGAGACACCGTGCCCATGAAGCTCAACACAGCTTCAGAGGTCCTCTGAGTCCAGAAAGACCATGCTAAATCCTTCACTCCCAGCCTGTAGCAAGAAGCAGGGGGATGGAGCACAACTTCCAAGGAAAAACTGTCAGGAATGGGGAGGACAGCAGTAGTAGGAAAGTTAACAGAAAGACCCTGCTACTTGGAGAAGATAAGTAATCTTGGATGATTGGCAAGGTGGTAGATATGTCAAAGCTGCTGATGCCCAGGCCTGCAATTAGCTTGATGGCTTCTCATTAGTTGGGGTGCTAGTAATTAGAAGACTCCTAACTACTATCGTGCAGTCCCAGCAGACCCTGACTGGGAATCTAGACCACCTTTTGAAAGCCTCCCTTCCACAGACACACAGATCACCTGGACTTGGACCAGGGACTGCCTTGGCTTTACTCACGAACACAGCTATTTCTCAGCAGATGTGGACAAATCTCTGGCTGAGCACATCAGCACTGCACTGTCAACAGAGAAATTCTGCCCACTGCCTGTATGGAGAACTGCAGCAAAGACAGCTCTGATTAATACAGTCAGAGGCAAGAGACGTTTTTAGCCTCAGACAAACTGACGAGAAAAATCCAACATGAACACCACAAACTCGCTGGGATCAGAGGCTCTTTCTATTAATATCATTTAACAGAAGGAAGCCATAAACTGCTCAGATCAAACACGGTTTTAACGTCAGCCTGCCTGGTACTGTGTGTTGTTTTCATTCCCAAACAATATTCATGCAGCAGGCAGAGCTGCAGCTTGCTATTTGCACGGGTGTAGCAGCCACTACACACTCCAAAGCATCTGCAAAGGATTGTGGGCTAAATGCATCCATATGTCCTGCATGCCTCGGATTTACACTGGCTGCAGCTCTGGTTTGCCACAGTCTGCCACAGGATGGAGTATGGGGGGAAATTATATATCCATACATATATGTATGAATTTCATGCTTACATCCATGGAAAAAAATCTTTTCATTTCCTTTAAATTGTGAACAGGTGTTGTCACCTTCTTAACTTGGCTCCTATATTACAGCTTCACGAAGAGAAAAAAAGAGATCTACCCAAAACAGTGAGGCTTTTGTTAGCCAGAACATGATGTATTGATAAGCATACTGTAAAGTTTGTTATAAAATCAAATGAAACTAATAAAACCCGAACAAAGATCTTGTAAAAACTGTGGACATTATACAGCATTAGCACTGAGCTACGTTACAGATCTGGACTTGGAAGAAACAAGACTGCTGCCCAGTTGTGGTATTTTCCAGCCTTTTACACCCATTTACCAAGACCTTCATTCAAACCACTCGGTGTTACATTTTTGATCAGTCATTTTTAGGATTGCTACAGCTAATACTGGCACTCACATCATCACCTCTCTATGGAGCAAGCTTTTCAAGAACAAATTGTTATGGGCTGTTGTGGCATCAGTCTAGTGTAGCACTCATCAAAATGATGAAAACTAGTGAAATTGTTTCCCTGCAGCAACTCAGCAATAGTCACACCTTTTCATTTTGGCATATTTCTTTCTTCTCCTTTGCTCTCCCAGGACAGTGCATCTTTCACAGGACTCAGCATGCTGTATATATTGGACAGGGAGTTTGCTGGATTCTGAGAGAGACCTCTCAAATGAGGTGGAAGTGAAGCACCCCTGAAATTCAGAGGGTACTCTGAATTGCTTTTAGATTTCATTTCACATGCTTGTGCTGTCCCTAAGTAGCACCAAGCTTGGTGAGGGTGTGTGTCTTTATGCCTACACTAATAAACACCGAGAAGGAAGAGCCCTTGCTTGGGTGAGGGCATCATTAGTCAACGATGAGTCACTTCCAGTGGAAAAGGAGCTTCACTTCCAAGTCAACAGCTTTTAGCTATGAGTTTGCACCAAAACATGGAAATTACTCACATTTCACTGACTCCCCCACTCACTGGGATCCGTTCATGCCCATTGCCATTCTCTTCCCGCAGGCTGACATGCAGGACTCCCTCACCTGGCAACACCACTGAGGCAGCGCTTGTTAAGAACCAAACCCCTACCTACACCTCCACGGAGGGTGACACGGTGGCATCTCACCACATGTTGACAAGAAGTCCTTGTGCAAAGATTCCAGCAGCTGGGCCTCGGGTAGGCTCCCCTGTTCTGCTCAGCTCCCAAAGGCCCAAACCAATCTGAGCTTTAATTAGCAACATAACCATTACTAAGCATCAGTGGCTATGGCCAGATCCTCATCTGGTGTTAATCACCCTGCGTGTGCACAGGAGGCCACCAACGTAGATTCAGCTGCCAGATTGGGGTCTTAAGAAATTAAACACGAACTTTGTTACTGTTTATTGTCACAAGGAACTCTTCATTCCCATATAACGACTGACTAATCACCATTAGCCATGATTATGTGCCCTGTGATTGTGTTAATGGTCCCACCCTGGATGGACTGCCCTTTGCGCTTCATGTTGAAGCAAACTCACTAAAGACGTTTTGCTAACTCCACACCATGACCAGCACAAGCTTGTTCTCACCACCTTGTTCTCGAATGCAAAAACTACGCATTTTTTCCCTTTTTTTTTTAAGGTGTTGACTCATTCCAGTTTTTGCTTAGCATTAGCAGACCCTTGGTGCACACACTGCTGACTCAGTGTTGATTCAGATCTTCTTGCTGAGTACATCTTTCTCTGGTCCCCAGAGTTTATTAAGAGGCCAAAATCCAAACATAAATGAATTTGTCATGCTTTTCCAAGATGGCTGGTAGCACCTGACTCTGGGCTAGAAATGTTTTCTCAGCTTTTGCACTGTAAATGAGTTCTGAGACACGGATTGATGACTTCATTGGAGAAGTGTAATGCAAACCATGTTTTACTGTACTCAGTTTTTTTTCACACAGTATTTTCTACTACTATGAGCAGAAAAAAGAACATAAGAATAAATATCCATTCAGACAAGGCCATGATTTTTTCAGGTTACTTACGCTGACTGTTTAAAAAAAAAGGTTATTTTAATGCAAATTCTTCACACATGCCTGTTATCAAAGAGAGCTGTCTTTGGACAAGCTGTAAAAAAGCATAAAATAGCAGCTGGCTCAGCAGGAAAAAGCTACTTTAAAGATAAATCATCTGATGTCAGAGCAGATTCTTGAAGCAATCAATTGCAACAGACAGACAGCAGACATTTAACAGCAAATTTGATTTGTTTGAAAATGAGATGTAGCTCAAATTCTGAACAGCCCATGAGCGGTTTAGGACAACAAACTGCACTCTTTCTCCTGCTCTCTGCATCAAGACTTTACTGCTCTACAGCCCCAGTGGTGCCAGGTGGCTGGGTCCCTCAGAGGGCCAGGCACAAGAAGGGGATATGAACTGGATACATGATGGATTCTTCACCAAAATACTCCTCAGAAAAAAACCTGAAGAAGAGAATAAACAACTGCAGCAGTCAGAGATATATGGCAAGAAAAGTAAATACTGGGAAAGCTGTTCCTTGGACTTACATGTTGATTATTTTTCATGCTGAGATGAACCCAAGCAAGATGTGTCCTTAGCAGTTTACAAACACCAAGTGAAACAAGAAGGTCACAGTCCCAAATCCTGCTCTTGTTGCTGTTTTTTTTTTCTCTTTGTTACAGAACATAGTAAGAAACACGGATGCAGATGTGAAAACAGTTTGATCTTTCATCACCTGGTTGAGCAACTGATGCAACAACTATTTACTGGCAGCACCTGTAGCAATAGCCCCGCGTGTTGTAATGCTGGCACACCTCATAGGATTTGGCCCATAACACTTCTGCAAGAGAAAAGTCCTCTGTGTTGTGTATTAGTGAAAGAGGTCATTATGCTACAGCATAAATATTTACCTATAGTCCTTCCTACAGCTGTTCACAAACAATTTTCCCTTCAGGGAATGTCCAGACTTCTGGAACTCGGGATACTGTTTATTATTGCACAGAGAGCGGTAATGGAGGTCCTCCAGCACTTTCATGTTAGAATACTTTGTTTTCTAAGTTATTTATAAGTCAGGAAAGCTCACCCATTTGGGCTAAGATTTCCCAGGGAGGGCCTGACGGCTGGAGTGTGGCTCCATGTGTGCAAAATTCAGAGTTTCTCCAAGCTGGCCACAGCTCGACAGAGGTTTCAGTTACACCACCACCTGCTATTTTTTTTTTCTGCAGAACATGCCTCCCTTCAGCACACAAGGTGGAGAGTTTTCAAATAAGGAGTAGCTATTCAGCACTTTCTTTCTTCCTCTTTGGCCTTAAGTTTCCTTTTAGAGCACATTGGCAAGGAATTTTTTAATTATGCAGTAAAGAAACCGCAGGTTTCAACCAAGCATCTATAAATTACACAAAGTTACTTTTCACACCTTTAGAATTAATTCAGCTGAGGAAAAAAAAGATACGATTTCATGGGCATCATTTTATATATAGTTTTTGGGGAAGGTACAGCACATTTGTTTTGATGAGCTACACATAATTCTCCAAAATAAGGAACCATTGTACTTAATAACTGCAATGCAATTAAATACTGATTAAAGCTCCTCTTCCAGCATTTGCAAATCCGTCTGCAGTGTAATTGGCATCCCAAATCTTGTGGTGAGCCACAAAAACTATTAAGGAAAGCTAAGAGAGGAAATTGTAGTTTTGACTTATATTGGTAATCTGCTTTTACTGGCTTACATTTCATTCAGGGCTGTATTAGAGAAGGATTCCTTGGATCTTTGGGATCCAGGCCCTGCAGTCTGAGAAGACAGGGAAATAAGCAGGGCAGAAACCAATTGCTACCATCTGGGTTGGCAAAGCCTTTGTTTGAGAATGAAGATCAAAAACCTAGAATAAGAGAAGACTCACTTCCAAAAGAGCAGCTAGGAAGATGCGAGATTAGGAGGAAAAGACTTTAGTAAGTGTTATAAAGGAGGAATAGCCTTTTAGGGGGAGATTTAAGAGGTTCAGACTCAGCTCTGAGCCACAGCTCCTATTTTATGTGGTCTTGGCCTAATCACCTGGTCTCTCTTTATCTCAGTTACCATCTGTAAAATCACTGTAATCTGTCTCATCTGCACTTTCAGCCTGAGACGTTCTCCAGCCAGGCAATGTGCAGTCCTGTCTACCAGACACGCAGAGGCACTGAGCTGGTTGCTTGCAAGCAAGATCTGTCCTGGAAGCCACAAAAGCACATTCAAATAGACTTATAGCTGAATTATTACATCTCACAGAGTACAGCTGGGGAGCTCACCTCTGCCACGTCTGACAGCCCCCACCAGTGTTGGTGGATCCATTGACCTTTTTATTCTTTTGTACAATGTCCCAGATTTTTGTTGGTTCTCTGTACTACAGTGGAATACAGTGGCTAATAAAAGTTAAGATTAATAAGAGTTACACACTGAAAGCAGACAGAGAGGTTGGAGACTGCTGGATTTAGTCACAGCTCTCTGGAGGATCTTGGATAAGCCATCACTTTATTCTGCTGCAGCCTCCGTGTAAATAACACAGGGGTGGACAGTTCCTCCCTTGCCAGTGGTGTGGCAGAGCTCAGTTAGAAATCACACAGCATAACTCCAAAATCTTTCAAAATAAGCTACTGAATATTTTCCAGATATTATTGATTAAATTTCCAGAATGCTTTCATGTCAACATGAATTCTACTTTTTTACGTCCCCATGTTTCATGAAACATTTAATGCTATTCTAGATTTAATATCTTAACCACCTTGCCCATGTCTGACACCTGTGTGGTTTTACATGTTTGGTGTTAGCAGTAAAGCTGGAATAAGAGGGGTTTTTCTCCTTTGAAGGAGTGGGAAAATAGAGAGGCCATATGGCTCAAAAAGCCTCTCTGCCTAACGAAGTTTGTGCTTTCCAGAGCACAAACAAAACAGCTCCATCAATTCGATCTTCATCGTCAAAACTGACATGCAGTTGGTTTTAAAACACTGCCTCCTTCTCAAAAACCAACAAGGGATTGATTTTCTCTCAACCAAAAGTATTTTCTCAAAGACGAACACGAGCATCTGGTCAATGCATTAAATGTCTGGGTCCTTTGAAAGAGTAAGTCAGTGATACCTTGTGTTTACTTGCAGAGCTTGACAAGAAAAGCACAAGGGGAACATTTGTTTTCAGGGGAAACTGCTCCAGTGAAAAGCAATCGGTTTGAAACGCTATAAGAACACAACTGTACCACTGGAGACAGGGGACAGAAGTAATCCATCAAAAATGGTCTCAGCAACACACATGCACAGGGGCACACTGTGAGACGAGGAAAGAAGGTGCAAAATAGTCTAAGTAGTATGGGGTTTAGCCAGTATTAACAACAAGGATGCATGAAAATCAATGATACCTCAGCCTATATGTCTATCACAGATTTAGGTTAAAGTTACCCTTTTCTTGGTACTTGGTGATCAATATTTGTTTGCAAAGGACTCAATCTCACACTCACAGAGGCCAGTGGGAGCTTGCCCTTTCCTTCCATAGATGCCTGATGAGGCTCTAAATAACTACTGTTTATGTCCAGGGTTTTTCGGTGCCAAACATAATGAACACTATTGTTCTTAACACAACTATATTTGATAATCCAATTTCCCTGAGCAACTGAGTTGGGAGTTTTTGTCTCAATCTTTCCTGAATTCTAGTCCAACTTCTACCCTGTGCCTCCTGGCCTTTTGCTTTCATTTGCTTCTGTTGTACTACCAAGAATAGGCAGAACTTGCTTTGACTTACAGATACCTTGATGCCTCCCTGCCTTGGAATAATGGGATCTGGCTTGGTCCTTGAGCTTTACAGAAGATACAGGATGACACAGAAGATCAAAGACTTTGGCAACCTCCATATACTGCAAAAGCACAAGCTGGACTGCAGCAGGCTCCTGTAGCATTCCTTTCTTCACACCAAGCAGTCTGGGAAGCACATCCAAAAGGAGTCTGCATAGACATGACTCTGTAAGACTATTTCCATTCACCCTGTTTGTTCGGTGTAGCACAGAGAAATGGATAAATGTGGTTATGAAAGAGGTGAATGAGGAAAATGAAATCCTCAAGCTATGTAAACTATGCAGCTCTATCCCACCAATGCTACAGGAGTTGCCAGAGGGTTTCCCTCACAGAAGCCTCTCTTTCCAGATAAGATATTTACATTCTGGTCCCTTTCCTATACTGGCTGCGCAGCAAAGTGCATTCTCCAAGAATCACCCTGTTATCGGGTGATAATCCTCTATCAAGCAGCACCAAGTGTTTGCTGCATGCCCCGAGTCCATAGCAGCCCTTCTACTGTGAAGGGGAAAAAAGGAGAAATAGAACAAAACCAGGCAAAGAGCCAATCAGTAGGCAGCTGGAAACTGCCCTAAATTCTGTCCTCACTTCTGCCATCTCAGAGAAACAACTTCGTAGACCAGATGCTCGGGAAGCTGATCAGGCAACAGGGTGAGCAAGATATCTGATCTCACCCACTGCTTTGTAACCCTCCCTCTGGCTCCCTCAGCATCCTTTAGCATGCTGATTTTCACCCAGCTCTTTCCCTTCTCACAGCCAAGAACCAATGAGGACATTTCTGTGGCAGCCACCGAAGAGGAAACTCTGATTACCCAGTGAAGTGTCTTTGGGAGTCTTTGGGAATGCTCAGCCCAGCAAGTGGTCCCAAAATCTCATTGCTGGGCCAAGCAAGCCCTTTGAAGATGGTCAAACACACTGCTGGTGAACCCATGGTCACTAAGACAGCATCTGAAGCTTTTTAATCTTGCCTCAGTCAAGAGGATTTCTCAGGAGCTGAGCATCCCTGGGTTACATGCCAGCTCAGAGCTTTGTTTCAACCCAAATATTATTATTCCTGAAGACACTATGCTTTGCAACAGCTCAGCACATGGATCTCCCCATTGTGCATTTTCATATGGATGCTTCAACATTTGTTTTGAGAGCTATCCTGTTCCAACAGCAAACATAAAGATCAGTGTGACCTCTCCTTATCACACAGCCCTTCCTGTGTGGAATTCATTGTGATCTGGACCCCAGTGGCTATTGCATCATTTCTGTTTATGTGTAACCTTTGGCACTCCGCAATTTTATCTGCCTGCAGCCGGCTGCGGCCGAAGATGTGCAGCAGCACAGCCAGCTCTGGCAATCCTCAAACACTGGAAGGGGCCAGCTAAGAGTGGAGGTCAGTGAATGATTAGCAAAGCAAATCTGCAATCACTGACAGCTCCAGATCAGCTCCCAAATCAGCTCTCTCTCTGTCACCCCAGCACAGGTGAGACCTGGCTTTGCTCCAGCTCTACTCACCGATGACGATGAGGGTGTAGTTCACGTTGGTGCTGCCGAAGCCATTGGTGGCTTTGCAGATGTAGGTCCCCGCATCTTCGCTCTCCACCTCCTTGATTTTCAGCCCTTGCTGGAGGATTCGGAACCTCGTCCAGCCACTGTGGATAGTCCGTCCATCCTTCATCCACATGGTGAGGGGCGGGGGGTCGCCTTCCACCGGGCATAGGAGCTTGATGGTCCTGCCCAGCCTCACGGACTGGCGGTGAATCACTTTATCAGCGATCCTCGGGGGGCCTAGGCAAGAACAGAGACAGGAACAGTTGTTATGACTTTTGTCAGTGACACAGCACTGATTCAAAGCCGAGTCATCAATCTGGCCATTTCTCTGGCTGCTATACAGAGATGTAGTAAAAGGCGCTTACCAAAAATCACGTATGACTGAGGCTGAATATGTAGGCCATTTCAGGGGGATACAGCAACAGAGATACTGGTTTGTGCAAGACCTGAAGCTGTAGCCTTGCCATCAGCAGCAGCTCAAGCTAACCCACGAGGGAAGCCTGGTTCTAAGGCTCTACTGTTTTTCCAAAATTTCCCGAGTCTTCCTATCACAAGAAGCCCAATACACAAACTGTTCTGCTGTATTTAGTAAATAAACTGTGGTTGTTTTAAACTTAATACCTATCCTGAAGGCAAAATCAGTCACAGGAGTGGTACTTACAACAAAACACTGCCCCCCCGCCCAATCTTTTAATCCTTTCATGCTGTATGTACAGTAATTCCCTTTAATAGTCACCAGATGGGCTTTATCTGAGACACATAAGCCTGCAGTTGTTAAACACAGAACATTCATGGGGTAGTGCTCCAATGAAAGATACAGCTTAGCCTGACATGTTAACATTGCTTATAGTCCAAAAGAGGATATTTTTACAAATTTCCTTAGCAACCCTGCTGGTTCGACCCACCTGACAAATATTTGCTCTTTGAAAAGGTGATAATTTCATACAAAAGAGAGTGTCCCTGGAATGCCAGAGTGAACACACTGCCACATGATAACAGGATGCACTTAGACAGGCCAACAATCAGAAGAAAATAAGTGATAAAGTGGGAATGGCCCCATAGCCAAATTCCAACCGCAATTCCTTCCCAAAGCTCTGAAATGTTGAAACAGAGAGTCCTTTTCCTGCATCTGCCTTTTCTGCCTTTTCATTAATTGCACAAGTTCTCCACACAGATTGCAATACCAATGCTCTTCCCAGAATAGTCTATTAATGGGTGTGATAATAAGTGCCTGGTTCTTGCATAAGGACAAAATGTTTTGCTAAGAATTGCTGATGCTGAGTTGCACCCAAAACCCACAAGATGTTTGTGGGATTTGGAACTGTTCCCTCATATTTTACTCCTGTTCCTTGTGTTTTGCAGGATTGGACCCACAGGGTATAAACTACTGAGCTCGTATTTGCACTTCCTCATGACTAATTCCTATTATTCCAAAGTCTGCCTGATTCTTCCCCAGTATGACTAAGGAGTACATACAGTCCAAGTCATGAATGACTCCAGAGCTGCTGTTGTTGTTACTCATGTTGAATTGCACCCATGAATTTTGCAGCTTTTCTGGTGAACAGAAATGCTGCTCAAGCTGAGAAAAGAGTGGTGAACTAGCTTGAAACCTAAAGAGTTTAACTAAGAGCTGGTTAAATCAATGGGTCTTAGGACACACTCAGATTCTGATGAACTTCTGATGACCCGAAGCAGGGACATTGAGAGCACTTATTCTGAAAATGTCAGAGATAACAAAGATAACAAAGAAGGCAAAGATAACACCCACCCCTGTACATCTTCTGCAGTCTCCTGAGGGACAGCATCTGGAGGTGATGGTATCCTCCCATGCTCTATGGGAACTGGCAAAACACCAGGAGAAATCCTGCCAGTCCAGGTGTTTCTAAAAATTCCAAACCACCCTTATGTTCTTCACCTTGTGAGATTTCCAACCATCTCTGTGGATGCAGAGATAATCCCAAGACCTTGTGAATGTTGGTCGGACACAAATTGCATTGCTGAATCTTTTAAAGTCAAAATCCACCCATGAGGAGTGGCTACATGTGTTGACTTTGATAAGGCAGAATTCACAAACAGTGGGTGAGAATCCAGCCCCAAACTCTGCTACATTTCCCTATACAGTGCCCTCATTTAGTGCAAAGAAGCTGAAATGCTCAGACAAGCACACAGACTTACTGAAATTCTGGGTTGGCCCTTGGAGATATCCTTTCTGACCCAGAGCCCTATCAAACCAAGACAAACTTTAAGAGGAGATTCACTGCAACCTGCTTGTGAGCCAGGATACTACTTCATGCATATTCAAATGACAAAAACAGATCTATAATTAGTGCTGGGGAAAAAATGTTTGGTGCAGGGCAAGCAGGGACAGTGGAGAGAGAGCACCCTCCTCCCAACTTGGAAGCCTGCTGTAGGCTCCTTCAAAATCCCTTTCCTTCCGACATTCATGTTGACTCCTGATGAATTTTGAGACCTGGAGGAATCAGATAGTTTCCCAGTCACGTCATGTGCTTCTCTGGGGCAGACTGCACAAGCGGTGCTCCTGATGGCACCAGAGTTGCCTCTGGATCTGTCACATGTTTGGGTCAGTGGCAAGCTTGGTACTCCTAAATGCCATTTTCCTTTGACTGACCTTTCGTTCTGAGGAGTTGTTGGATCACTCTCTGTCACAGTATCTATTCACAGACCTTTATGACATTCAGAAAAGGGTGCATTTCTTAGAGCCATTCTGACTAAAAGCATTACTGCAGCTCTTCATCAGCTCCTCCAGCAGTTTTCTCAGGAATAGGAATAAAAGTCTCCCCTCACTCTTTTCTCCTGCTGTCAATTTTGCCAGATACAGCATGCACTTGTTCGTAGTGTACAGCCCTAGGACAAAGATGGTAAGGCCCTGTTTCTGTTCATTTAGTGCTGTAAATATTCCCGTTTTATTACCTATCATCTTTGCATTAATTACTTTCTGCTCAAGCAGTACCCTCTGGAATCAGTGTTTTGATGTAAATATCAAGCACCATGATAATTATTACAACATTGTAATTTACTACTGTGTTTACAAAGAACCACAACATAATTCAGCACCTTCACATATGCCAGCGGCTTCAGAAGCCCTGGCAAGCCAATGGTAGCTGGACCTCCTGAAGCTGGGCTACAGTAAGAATAAAATGTCGATATCATCAGAGATGTCTGTCTCTCTTTCTCATGCACAGGCATTCAATAGGCCTTATTTCACTACATATCTGTAGAGCCCTGCCTTAGGACTGTAACAGTGACGGATGAATGCTTTTCCAGTCAAGACACACTTTGGCACACCTCGCCACTCTGCAGCATCAGAGGCAGCAGGGGAGGCAGCAGAGAGGGGGAAGTGCGTTTTGCAAAAAGGCCCTTCTCCAGTATCCCCTGGGCAGTGGGTGGTACACACCGTCCAGGCAGAAACATCTTCCTCTTCTGAATCCACATATTAATCTGCTCAGCACCACTCAGGTTCTCCTGGAGATTAATGTCCAGGATTTCTCTATGGCAGTTCCATCTCCTGCTGTATGATCAGAGCAAAAAGATGTAGCAAGAACATGCTGAGCCTGCTGATTTCCCATGTGCAGCACTGACGGGAGCTCCCCACCTTCCAGACCTGGCCCATAATGTGCCAGAGGGTGGCCAGGAGAGCAGAGTGCCCAGTGAGTTCTCCCAAGGCGCTGATTTGGGAGCGTCACTGGTGTCTGACCCTGCAGGGCTGGGGAATGGGTGTGCTCACAGCTGAGTGTGGTGTGGGAGCAGAGCCCAGGGCACAGGCCCCGCAGGCTGGATACATTTCTACAGCTGCTTAGCAAGGCAAAATCCCAGGAAAGCACCTGCTGCTTCACCTACAGCTGCCAGGGAGGTAAAAACAGGCTGAACGCTGGCTGTTGTCACTGACTTCCCATCCCTCACTGCTGCCTGTGTCTGTCCCGTGCTCTAACACAGCATTAAAAAGCAGATGAAATTACTTCTCAAGCAGCCAGTGTCAACATCTCTGCTGTCCTGGACTCCAGCTTTGTGTTGTGTGTGAGCAGAAATATTCTAATTGAGTGCAATACCCTATGGCTGCTTGCTATAGCGCTGCTCTTGCCTTGTTTGTGGGCAGGGCAACACCCCAAGAATTGGAGAGCAACACCCCAAGAACTGGAGAGCAACACCACAAGGGATTGTTCTGAAACCTGAAAACATTTCATTAAACCAAACTGTTAAAACAGCAACTTCATATATTTACCAAGGCAAAATTAATGACAGTATATACCATGTCTCTGACTAGGGAGGAATCCTGAGAACTGCCACGTGCCTGCACTCATGGGCCACAGCTCCAGACTAGATCTTTTCAAGGCGGAGTAACAGAGAGCAAGTGCTCTCTGGCCCTGAGTGTAAATCCTGGAGGATTCCCTACACTGTGCTCCCCCTGATTTCTTAGCCATTAGGCGGTGATTCTTAAAGACATCAGCCTTTTTTAAGTGGGGAGAATCTCCAATCTGTGATGCTCCTGGACACAGCAATTACTTCCTGCAGCACTTTTTCATGGGATATGGGAGAAGGGGATGAAAACAAGGCCCTAGGTAGATACTCCATCCAAGATTTCTAGGCATTTTTGTAGCCAGGAAGGGAGGAGGAACCCTTACAGCTTTCCACCAGACAAGTACAGCTCTCTACAGCCATGGGGCATGGCTTTTCAGCCCCACCATGGTGGAGAGGGCACAGATGGTTCCACAGCTTGTCTGAACAGAAGGAGTTCTCTCAGCAAGTTAAGCTCCACCTTGACACAAGCCCAGAAGGGGCAGGTTTTCTTCAGTCCCCCTTGTCCTCAACCCAGTAAGTTTGAGAGAATCATTTCTTAATACTCTGGCCAAGGGGGAAGGGTGGGGTTTGACATCCGCGGATGTGACTCGGGAAGAAGTGATGAGAATGCAGCTGCCTCCCCCCCGCACTTTTTGTTATTCTTTCTCCAAGTACAAACTAAATATAACTTTGCCCCATAACATTCAAATCATTTTAGTTACTAGCAGGGATCATGCCTGGAGTTCCAAGGGCCAGGGTGCAATCAGGCTTAAAATATAATTTAAACAATCCAGAACCTACATTTTCCACCAAGTTCTCTTGCTTGTAGTTTCCCCATTTGCGAATACATATAAACACAGCCAGAAAGAAACCAACAAGCCCAGCCAGGTGCCAAGTTTTCTGTTCAAGATCATATAAACCCAGTCAAACATTAACAAGCAAACGCTGTGATCACCTCATTTGTTTTAAATATTTCTGCTCATATACATGCAGACAAGTGTGCAGATTTATTTGTCTCATTTACGAATACAAGCAACTGGAATCTCCATTCTGTTCCATTATATAAAAGACAGACCCTACACCTGTCTTACTGAACAGCTGGGCAATTTTCAATTTATATCCACTATCCTACACCACAGAAAAGCCCCACTTGCTGCTCTGCTGCTGACATTGCTTTACTAGCATTCCTGCTCTCCTCCCCAGTGCCTTGGAAGGGACAGTGGTTGCCATTTCTTGGCAAAAGGAGCTATGTAAAACCCAAGAAAGCCTCTTGGCTTTAGCAAATAGCTATTTCCGGGAAGCAGCAAAAACGATTTCTAGAAGTGTATTTAAGACACAACAGTGGAATAGCCTGGAGTTTCCTGTCCATATTTCTCACAGTCAAAAACACACACACATGTAATTATATTTTCCTGGGCCACATTGCAAAGTTCATGCAGTCGTTCAACTCATATATGCAGTAAACATGATTTACAGCTCTGTGTGAAAACCCTCTAGATATATGGTGTTTTGATAGTGACTCAAACCTAGCACTATAATTTAGTAACACCTAGCAGTGAAAGCTGAATGATTTCCCACTCCACATTCCTAACTTTCCATGAACCCCTTTTTACTGCTAACCTGGGGAGGAGATACTGCTTCTACAATTGTTTGGACTTTGCCTTGCTATTCCTTCAACTAAACTGCACACTGACATCAAGCTTCACATATGGTGAACGCACCAGCACTGACCCACGTCCTGTGAGACCATTTGCCATCATACAGTTCAAAGTGAACTTTATTAACACATTAAACATAATTACAAAGAGGAAATTCCAAGGAAGGTCAACAAGCCCGGACAGTTTCTTGGAATGGAAAGTAATTTATAATATCCACATACTGTATTGTAAAGTTTATAAAGAAGTTAAATAAGTTTTAAGAGCCCCATGGGTTAAGTATATTTTATTGTTTAATACCAAACACATTCACTTTCCATGTAGATAAGATTTCTTTTGAAGTGCTGTGTTAGCAAATTAGCAAAGTCATTTACTATGAAGCACCCAAACAACCCATCAACACATGGAATTAGCATGAGGAGCTGGGGTACCACAGACAGCGTGTGTCCTACAAGGGAAAAACAGCCAAGAACAGGAATCTTTCATTACAACAATGAGATGAAGGAATTGGACAGAAGTCCCCAGCCAAACTGCTCATTTGGTGTGAACACAATCTCTTACACCAACACTTGAGGCAACATTAGGCTTTCACCATACTTGTCATTTTAAAACTTGAGCTTCCAAAGTCTTTGCCACCAGGGTGGTTAACAGCAAAGCAGATTTCCTATACCTTTCCCACGCTTCAAAACTAACACAGGCAGCTGGAAAGGACCACCTAAAAGCCATGTTGGAAACACACATCCAGAGTTGCTGAACTTGGGGTAAACTCTTGCTACAAAGCTAGACTGGACAACTCCTGCTCACAGTAGGAGTTTAACCTTTTCTACAACAGTTTAACCCTCCCTGCAAGAACAACATGAGGATTATGCACGCATACTCTCTGCATATCATTATTACCATTATTTGTATTGGCATTCAGGCTGTAGTGAAGGATCAATGGACAGAGGCCTTGCTCTGCTAGGACAAACATTACCAAGGGGCAAATCCCACAGGGAAGGCTTTACAAAACTACAATGGGAACAGTTTCAATCAACATGAGTAGGTGTTCCTGAAAGTGAGGAACTCTTGGCTCTCTGCACAGTTGGAAGCCATTACATGGAGAGCAGAACTGATAAAAATGCTTTTTGAGAGAGATAAAAGGATGAATGTGTTGCCCATGTATCCCATTAACTAATGGAATAAGCAGTTCAAAGGACTGGTGAATGCAACATCTTTTCATATTTTCAAAACAAAACAGTTTGCATTTCCAAAAGGTATGTGTGAGCCAAGTAAAGTAGGGGTCAGCGTGGGGGTAACTGGTCCAAATGCTTTGGTATGTGACATGAGGAGATCAGATTAGATGAGCTAATGGGTCCTTCTTGGCTTGAAAACATAGGCGCCCACAGACAAAAACAATGTTTATCAAAAACAATCAAAAGATTAAAGAAAAACCCAACAGCATCTCTGTAGAACAAAGACTCTGAGTGAGGAACACAAAAACACCACAAGTATTTGTTGACCAGCCCCAATGGCGGGTCAGGCTTAGATTTGGAAATCGTGGACTGTTTGCAGGAGCAAGCTCCAGGCTTGGGCTGCATGACTGGGCCCAATGACCTGATGGAGAAAACAGCTTTGCAGATCCATTTTACAGCACGTGCCATATTTTCTGTTTCTTCCCTACCTCTGTGGCAGGAGTTGCTTTTCTGATGAAATGGATATTTATTGATAGCGCAAGAAGTGCCTGCCATATTTTTACATGAGTAATAACTAGTCCCTCGGGTGAAGGCTGCCAGTAAATTTCCTACTCTAGATGTTCCAAAACTAAGAAAAATAGAATATTTGGGAACCTGTTCCATTTAATTAAGTGCCCTGCATACACATTTCACTGACATTTAATAAAACAGTTATTGTATGTTAAACAATTGGCACTTGATTATTGCTTAGATTTATTGCAGTTCAACAACAGTAGATGAGATACATATCTCTTACGTGGTTTCGAAATCCTTTGAGCATATGTTTTCAATAATCAGTTGGTATTTATTTAACATGAAATTACCATCTTATTAAATTAAACGTGCATGGGTGACATTCAATTTCAATTGTTGCCGAACATTTCTTCAGCAGCAAAAAAATAATAACTTTATCCCTTAGGTTTTGAGGTAGCAAACACAAAGGAGAGTTAGGATTACTTCAAATTACTTTTGAAGAAACAGACTTCATATGCTGAAAAGCTTCTCTTCTAGTGTGGAAGAAAAGATATTATTTATTATTTCTCAAGTGCTGCCAGTGGGTTTCGTGTGGGCCAAAGGAGAGGACTAATATTTCTACTCTAATGCTAAAATTATACTGACAGCGCAGTTCAGGTATGCAGCTCAATGGATAACCAGAAAACGTTTTTTGGAGAAGAGATAAGTACAACAAAGGTGTGTTGGCACACACACCCACACAATCTACCTTCTCCATTCCTATTCAAGAAGGCAAGCCCTTCTGAATAACGGCATTCCTAATTTGTTTAGCATTTTTTCAAAAGAAATGGCCTTAAAACATTATTTTAAGGTTCTAAAATTAGAAGACTTTTTTTTTCTTCTTTTTCTTTTTTTTTTTAAACTTTAGCCTCCTGTTTCCAGGAAGCACAAACTGCCTAATTCTGGAAGAAAGCTAGAAATCCTCTGGCTTGAGGCAGGACCCAGAACCCAACTGAAATTCCATAGCCCCAACCTGCTCTCTCCAAACCTAACCCAAATCTCCAGCATCTCCACCACAGGTCACATAGGGACCATTCCTGCCAACACAAGGCATTTGTTTGCTTCCCATAATCTCTGGGAAGCAACCCAGTCAGGCAGCCCTCAATTACATTCTGGGGTGGATCTACCCAGATTTTAACATAAATATCATTGTACTATGCCCTTCCAACTGTTTCCCAACCATGCAAATCCTGCTTCACAAGCCCAGTGGATTTTCCAGCCAAATCACCCACATCTCCAAGACTTTCAGTAAAACAAACTAAACGCTCTGCAAGCCTCAGTTTAATTCACTTTTTTTTGTAACAAAACTCCCCTTCAAGTCATCAATTGCTACCACATTCCAAACCCCAAGGCTCCAAAGATAGCTGTTTACTTCTGAGCTAAACTGCTCTGATTGTTGTCCCCTTCTTTGTCCCTCCTCCCTGTATACATCATTTTGTCACCTATCCATTTTATCTGAACAGCTCCTAGAAAATAGGATGATGCTCAAGTTCACATTTGGTGACATAGGCTCCCCTTGAACTTTGGCAGTCAATATTTAACCCAGTCTGAGCACTGTGCTGGGTTTAATAATTAGACATTTCCCTTATAGACGGGCACTTGTGTGAGCACTGTGCAAGCAGGAAATTGTAAGTCTCATTGTTTATGTCTGCAGGAAAACAGAAACCACGATGGTTGACTCCATGCCATACACGGGAACGATGGGAACACAGACCTTTAAATAGCAACTTTGCCTTCCTGCTAGTCCACAGCAGCAAGTTTTCAGCCACAGACTGTCATTTGTATCCAAGGATTTGGTTTTCCTCAAAATATTCTTTAAAATCTTTTTTACCAGAATTCGCTCTTAGGGATCAAAGTGGAGGACTTTAAACTCTCCCACCCAATGCTGGTTCCTACTGGCCTTTCCCAACACCCAGGATAGAAAAGGTGTGATTAGTGCACTAAGGACTCAAAAAAAACATCTTGAATGTGCAACCTCAGTCATGAGACACGGCCAAAATATCCCTAAGCCTTCTGCTGTTGGGAAATCAGTGGCAGTGCCCTGCATGGGGAAGCTGCTCTTAGCCCTCCCTTTCCTCTGCCCTCGTCTCTGGGGGCTTCTATGTTTGGTCACCACAAAAGCGTGGTAACAACTGTTTGATGGTGAACACAAAGAGATAAACACTGTGGTATTTAAGAACTGGAGATATTTTCAGAGGCTTCTCTAGAGCAGAAAGCATTTCTAGCTGAATGGCTGCATGGCAGGCTTGGTGTGGAGCCTTTGGCAGAACTGTTTTTCTATGAGAAAATTACATTTTTGTCAAGAATCAAGATTTAGCTGGTTTTCTCTTTCAAAGAGTTTTGCCTGGTTTTCTCCCCTTTTCAGCTTGAGAAATATTCTGTGTTATAATTTTATCCAATCAAAATAAAACACATGCAAACAAAAAACGTTGTGATTTTATAAGTACAATGATTAAGCAATGGTAATTTTTTTTAATTGGTTGCTGTATTCCTAAAATATGAAACCAGTTTTGATTTTCGACAGTAATAAATTAAAATATATTTATATGTATGTGTGTGTGTATTTATATATATAACTTGTCTTGCTCTGGAAGAAAAATTAGAAGTAAAAAAAAAACAAACCATCTGCCTCCAAAAAAAAAAACTCAACACACCTTCTAAGACAGCAGCATTTTAAAATTCTGCCTGAAACCATTCACAGTTGCCCTACCAAAACCTCCGATTCATGGTAGGTGTGATAAGAGCTGCCTCTTTCTTTCTTAATTAAACTATCATAAAGGTCTACCTTACATATGCCTACATCAGTGTCTTAACCTGGACCAGAGATGAGCTTTGAAATGAATATTTTGATCTTCACCACCAATTATACTTTGCTTCACATCATGGAGCTGTTTCGGTGCACATGGACATTGAGTTGCTTTTGTATGATATTGAGCTGCAAGGGGCATTTAGTTCTCAGGATGAGACTAAAGCTGTTCTGAAGCAAAACACTCCTCTGAAATGGGGGTGCCAGGTCCTCAACACCAAAAGTGTTGCATTATAGATTCAATCTTACCAAACTGCACCAGCTGCTAATGCAGACACAGTCAGCAATTGCTACCTGGGTCCCTGGTAAAACAAAAGCAGAAGCTGTGCTCTGGCATTTCCATTAACAAGCACTCAATCTACATGACCAGACTGGAGCTGATCCAGAATAAACTCTGAAAATGCCTTTAGTGTGAACATCATCTCCTCAGCACCAAATATTTCACTTAAAAGATTTGTTCCTGTTGTGCCATTCTACAGTCTAACTTAGACACACCTGTACATCTCTTCCAGGAGTGGAAAATACTTGAATATACTTTAAAATAAAACTTTCACAAGGTTGATTCATTGAAAACTTCCTTTTAAAATCAAGAGACACCAAGTCTCCTGCACAGGGAAACTATCACTGAATTCTTACAGCATTTCCATCTGGTTCCTGCTCTTCAGACACTGAAGCACACAGTACCGGATGTAAAAACACATGATACACTCGCCTGGACAGAGGCAAGTGCTGCTTTCTGCTGCCTGCCTGCACCTGGGAGAGCTTCAAACAGACCCACTTCCTCTGCTCCTCCTCTGGTTTGCTCACAACAACAGGGTTAGTGCACTCTTACCTGGCTTTATTAGTGTTTCTATTAGGAGAGAGCTGTTCTGTTAAACTTACTATGTCCAATTGCACCACCTAGGATTGCCTGAGGCTGTGCTGTAAAGTCCTGGGACCATTCAGCAATAAAATCAGATAAAATCAGTGCATTTAATCTGGTATGTCCGAAGGTTTGCTGCACCCCTTGCTGTTTAAAAGCTGCTTCACATCACCTAGAAGAAGGTATTCCTCCTATTCCTCTACGGCACAGTGGTGTGGCATGTGTCAGGATGAATGGTGCTAGCAAACCAGCACCTAGCAGTGGGTATATTCTGCCAGAACTGAAAGACTGAAAATAAGTATTTCAAATACAAATCTGTTTAGATTACCCCAAACTATCCAAAGGATTTGGAGATATTTCTCTTTTGCTGAAGATCTCACATTGCCTGCCTTTTATCTCTGTATATCTGCATAAGCAGTAAGATAGTGCTAATTATTATTTGATACACAAGCAAACTACCAAGCCCGTTTTTAGCACACCATGTTGCTCTACTAGAGCTGCCCAAACTTCAGCAGCTACAGAGACACACGGGAGTTTTGCTGACATCGATTGCTCTGTGATTTCAAGTGACGCTATTCCGCTGGCGGGCTGCACACTGGAATGTAACATCATATCCAGCAGGTAGATAGAGCTACTGGAATATCAATTAATGTGCAATCCTATTACCTCAGTGTCTGGTAATGTGCAGTCCCAGCTACCCTCCTGCAAGTGGAAGGGGGAGAAACCTGAAGAGCACAGCCGCTATCTAGGAAAAGCCGTGCACAGAGAAATACTGTCTCATTGCGTGATTGCGGGGCTGCCCCACATCCCATCGCGCACGTGCGGGTAGCGGCACACGCACATCCCAGCAGCTGTCAGCAGGAATTCCTGGCTGCACACTGAAGCACTGCCACAGCCTGTCTGTCCAGCCTGCCCTGGCCAATGCACATCTGAGCAGCTTGTCCACTCGCATAAATGTTTCTGAGCTTTCCCGTTCACGGAAATAGGTTTTACTGCTGAAGTGACTTGAACTTGTTCTTGAGGGAAGCCACGTCAGGAATCACTCCATGCTGCTCACTGGCATTTCTGAGCAAGGAGTCAAGAGGTCAAAACCCAAGGTCAGAGAACAGCAGACACGCAAGATCCCTTGCTGTACCTGAGGCTGGAGTAATCAGCACATTCCTAATCAGCCGCTAATCCCCTAATCTTTATTGCATGCAAATTCCAACCCCTTCCCAATGCCTGTGCTGTGGTATTCTCCAATCTGATTACAGCGAAACCCCATTGGAAGACTCATCGATAAAAGATGGAAATGTGTAAAATCGATTTGCTGTATATCACAAACAGCACCGCAAACTCCTCCACGGATCAAAGAACCGCCATCAAATAGCAACAAATAGAGAGCTGTTAAAAACACTTCTTATCTAATAGTGGATGTGACTATTTGACAAAAGACAAAATTCCCTTCCGAAGGGAGAACAGTGCTGCATTGTTTCACAGACAGTAAAGGATCAGTTCATGACTAAGGCAGAACAGGCAATGTAAGAAAGGTCATCCTTTAAGGCCAAGCTGTAAAAGTGTGAGGGCAGAAGACAAGAGGGACTAGATGCACTCTGACTCACAATTTACTCAGCCAACAATCTCGGCTTTACTTCCAGAAGGTACAGCAGGAGCACTGTTGGCATGGAACAGTTGGTCAATGAATTTGTCATTTAGCATTTATCTTGATTTGAAGCAATAATAATTGCTAGGCCTGAGCAAAAAGCTTCCACTTTTGGTCCTGAGCTCAGCCAAGCCTTGCCTGAAATGGCTCCATCAGTAGGGTCCAGAGCTTTGGCCCACTGGGAATAGCCTGGGCTCCATTATTGATTAAATACAGTGGTTCTTAGTGTTGAAAACAATGAAAATTTGATAATGCTTCCAAAAAATAAAATACTTTGCCAGGATCTCGCTTTCTTGTCACTTTTGTATGGTGAGTATAAAGGAAACAAAGCTTCCTTTGTGTAATTCACCAACAGACAGAGAAAAATATTAAATTAGAAGAAAGCAGAGGCCAATCCAACTCCTGTGTTCCATTCATTGAGGGGAATTTTCCAGAATTCGCAATTTTAATTTTTAAATCTTGTGATATTAGGTGCTTGTTTCTTACTGTCTCTTCTTTTGAGGGCATAATCCTGAAGGAGAATCTCCTGTTTATTTAAACACGAAAGGAAATTTGTGACCTTTGTGATTGTGGGGAATCACTAAATGCTGTGAAAACAGGAAGCAAATACATAAAATCCAATTTGTTGTAACATTCAAGCTGTTTCAGCCAGAGTACTGGTTTTAGTGGGGTTTGACCCAAGAGTGTTGAACACGCAGGATTAGTAACGTGAGTGTTTCCCACGGATGTGTCCCATGTGATTTATTTAAGCATCTTTATGACGTGCATTAACAAAAGGCTACACTGGCTATGGGATCCAATAGCTGTAGGATCTGAAACAGCTTATGCTCCATTCACCATAGAGGAGATTATAAGCAGGTGTCTCTCCTAGAGAAAATGGTACATTGCAATCAACAGGAAGCTGGCTCATATCCCCAGATGTTTGTCATTATGGGAAGCAGGGAGATGTTAGGGTCAATAAAACCACACTGCTACTCTTGAAGCACCTACAGTCCAAGAGGGACTTCGGTAACTCAGCTCTGCCATTGATAAAAGTTTTACAAGACCTCTGCTCCAAACAGCCCTGAAATCAAAGGTCTGTTTACTTAGCCTTTGCTTGCTGGGCTTTAGGATAGTGCAAGGAAGATCAAAGCAGGGACCTCGTTTAACATGTCCAAGTACACAACCAGCAAGTCTGTTTATGTTGGATTCCTACACACTGAGAGTGCTGCTGTCTGTCAACACTTCCGGCTCATTTTCAGCAATATTGGGTGAGGAGGGAAATATGCAGAAAGACCCCACAGATTTTGGTCCTGCTGAAACAGAAGTGAAAGAGCAGGGAGCTCTGTTTGTAGCTGTGATTGCCAAGGTCAAACACGAATTCCTTGCAGAGAAAAGGAAACCTGCACAGGTCAGAGACCTCTGGTCTCTGCTGAAGGGCTACACCATTAAAATGCAGCTAAAGTCTGCATGAAGAGCTGGAAGGGAATTTTGTTTCTGTATTACTTGGGTCCCACCTGCTTTTATTGCCGATGCACAATGAGACTTGGTTTGGCACTGGTAAGGGATGACACCCTGAGCACCTCATGCACAGAGGTGCAACAGCCACCAGCAATTCACATCTCCCACTGACACCTGTAAAACCCCACACTGGGGATGGGGCAGTTTGCAATGGCAGGCAGTTTATTAACAAAGCTTGGTTTCCAATGGCCCTACATTCTGTGGAGCTATTTCCCAGTGTCTTTTAGGAGGCAAGAATCTGATGGCATCTTCATTTATTTATTTGCTTGCTTGTCACTGCTGCATTAATGTCTCTCTATTTAGAATACTCATCCATATATTTAGAAAAACGCTGAAGACTTGCAATGGCCTTTGCCCCAAGTGGTGTGGCATTGGGATGCAGCACTATTACAATCCCTTCTACATTACTTCCCATTTTCACAAAGTTTGAATTAATATCTCTCATATCACTCCTTCTCAAACAATGTGTGTGAAATTGGCTTAAAGGCTTAAAAGCTACTGGATGGAGATGGTTTGACCCTCAAAAAATGTCACCACATGAATCTCATCTCTTTAGGACACCAATGTGAAGACCAGCCAGACATGGATAGGTAAGGAAAGGGAGCTCAGACAGAAGGAGACATCTGGTAACTTTGGAAGAAGGGATCTTTCTTTGAAAGACTTATCTGAGGATATAACGCCCATTTGGTACCACAGCAGAACCTCCACCAGAAAATCAAATCACAAATGTTGGGGTGGATCCACTTTATGCTCATTATTTTTACTTTTTCTCGGTGCTCTGTTGAAGTTTCCTAGGAAAACCCTCTCACGTTCTGAGCAATGTTGCTCAAAATAAATACAAACTTGGGACCTGCAAAAGTCTTTAGCCAGTGTTAGGAAACCAAGTCTCCCAACAGACAGCTCGCTCTGGAGCTGCCTCCTGCAGATTCCCAGCATCTCCCTGTGAAATACCCAAAAAGGCAGAGACAAGGCACTGGACTGCACAGCCTAGAGATGAGCCCAGCAGAAACGAATTAATACCTGCTGCTTCTCTGCTTCGCTTCACAGAGGAGTAAATCTCTGCAAGTTAAAAAGTTGTAAGGAACATGAAGAGGACACCTCACAAACTGTGGGCTGGAGGAGCCCCTTTAGGTCTCATTTCCATCCATCTCTCTGTACTACTCGCAGGAATGGCCCTTTAAAATAAAGACAAACAGAAGGAAAGAGAGCCTAATGGACAAGGTACTTTCTTAGGTCCTTGACAGTCAGAGAGCAAGGGTCACACAAGGTACCAAAGTGCCACAACTGCACAAAGCTGGGGACATCTTCCACTCTTAGGGTGCCGTGAGGACACACATCAGATTGCCAGGTACCTTGTGATCACAGCGGGGCAGATGGGAACCTAGATGGATACGCAAGTCTCAAGACTCACCAAAGAATCTTCTCCAGTTTCCAGGGGAGAGATTTTCCATAATGAGGCAATACAGCCAGCTTTGCTCCACCTTATTCCACTGCCTCTAGTCAAAATCCTCATCTACACTCCTAAACTGTTCCCTCCCCCTCCTCCTGGCTCCAGTATCCAATCCCTTCATACACTTGCAGACAGTTATTGTCCCCTCAGGTGTCACTTAGCCAAGCTATCCATATATTTACAAGCAGCTCTTTTAATCTGCTCACATAAATCAGTCCCCCCAGTTGTCTGATCCGATCATCCGGGCCTGTCTCTCTCTGTCCAGATGAAAACCTTGCCTGTCTCCCTGACATCTCCTGGATGTCGAGCTGTCAGCTCAAGCTCAGAGCTCTTAATCTTCCTCCCCCTCCCCACCTCCTTCCTTAATTGCTGCGGACACTGCTACTGTCCTGCCTGTTGCTCAGGCCCACAGCCCTGCTGTTATTTTTTACTTTGCTCTCCCTCTAGCTCTCCCCATCCTGGCTCAGACCCTGAGCCAAAGTCTTTCTGCAGCTCCTTGATAAGCCCAGCCCTGGCTGCCCGTCCACTCACTTGCAGTTTGCATCCAGACTCCCATCATATTTCATCCTCTGCTCCAGCCTTGGCGAAGCACACTCTTGCCTCATCCATACTGATTTTTTTCTAGGCACTGCTCTGGCCACTTCTACTTCTCCTCACATCTACCTCTCCCTTTCCTTTGCCACATCACACAGCTGCTACTTTTCTTCACTTGTCAAGGTTCCTCCTGGCCTCTTCCCAATGACTGTTCTATCACCTCTTCCTTACCAGGTGTCCACCATCTTCCAGCTGTGCCAGAAGTCCAGGCTCTCTCCTGCCTTTTACATTTTTCAAAGGAAATCATAGGCGTTTCCTGCCTCGTGTGGGAGCAGCTCCCCATTGGCATTGGCTGAGGCATTGGCTCTCTCCCTGCACATGCCCCCTCAAAGCTTTCCTCCACCAGGAACCCACCATCCCTGTCAGCAGCCAAGCCTGGCATCCTGCTGGTCCTCATGGCCAATGCCATCAAACAGTTTAAAACTAAAAGGAGGAGAGATTTAGATCAGATGCTAGGAAGAAATTTTATACTCAGCATGCAGTGAGAGACTGGAATAGATTGCCCAGAGAAGCTGCGGCTGCTCCATCCCTGGAAGTGTTCAAGGCCAGGTTGGATGGAGCCTGGAGCTACCTGGGATAGTGGAAGGTGTCTCTGCCTATGGCAGGAAGATTGGAATGAAATGATCTTTGAGGTCCCTTCCAACCCAAACCATTCTGTGATTATAACACTTTACAATCTCACTGCTGCTCTGCTCCACCCATCTTCTGCCACCATCCTTCATCTCACACCCCCAGGCAGCTCTTCAGGCACAGCCTTCTTGCGCTCACACTACACCCAGCACAGTGGGGTGAAGGCCCTGAGCACAGCAGCGACACACATAAATCATGCCAATCACAACAGCTTCACTAGCACCTCTCTGCTGATTATCCTCATTTCTGCATCCACAGCATTAACGTATAATTGCATTTTAACAAGCTTCATTAGCACATTGCTTTAGTAAAAGCTTAACACAGCCCAAGCACCCAAGGAAACCTCATGGTGCTTTTCTGCTCAATATAATTTTCAAGGCTTCTGTAACCTGATTTGTTAGGAATAACCTCAGGGCTGTAAAGCTTTTCTTCTGCCATCCAGCAATTAAGGAATAATTTGTCACGGAGCAAGTCAAGCTGCAGGGCAGGAAGGCCCTGTGCAATACAATGAAGCTGTGTAAACCAAAGCCTTGGGTACAGGAACAAAGCGAGCATCCCTCCCCTCCTTCTTCGTTAGCCAGGAGCTGGTGCTCAGCTCCCATAAATGCTGCACAGACCCTTCAGTAATGCAGCTCTTGCTGCAGGCAGAGAAATGCCTATGTGCACCCTGCCAGCACACGCTGGCTGCTGCTCTGCCCCTCCTGTACTTTTTCTGGACATGGTGCAGAAAGGTAAACAGCCCCTTGCCAAACCGTACTGTTGGCATGAGCTGTGTGATGGAATAGGATTAAGAAATGGGCTGCAAAGCTTTTTTAAGAAAGTTTTATGAAGCTCCAAAGGATAACTGAAACTCCATTACTTTTTTTTTTTAAATAACTACCTTGGGAAGAAAAATGTTAGCAACTTAGGAATACGACAGATGGAGCACAGCTAATACATCTATCAAGGACGATGAGTATTTCTGTCTGGCTAAACTTTTTCTAGTTTTAATATTTTTTCCAGTTATCTCAGTCACAAAAAAGTCAAACACTTTCCCAAGCATTCCTGGAAAGATGCTTCCTGTTTTGGTGAGGGAGAGAGGGTATTTTTAAGTAAAAAATGATCTGACTATGCTGACTGTGTATGAATCCAGTCACAAAACCAGAAGTAGTTTTGCAGATGGAGTTTGTTACCTGAATTTTTTTTTTCCTTAACTTCCACAGTAACCAGATTAAGGAACTGCTGGCAAACCTCAGTCACATTTCCAAAACCATATGTAGGAACAGTGTGGCAGGAATAGAAAGCTATAGAATATCAACTGCTACATGGCCCCAGACAGCTGTCTGTGAAAGCAGAAAACATGGGGTTAACGGTTCTTTTATACTTTTCTTTTAGTACTTGCAGACAACTGAGGACTGGTATGGAGATCATTGACCATTGCTGGAAATTCTCCATGCAAAGAGACACTGGTCTTGTGAAGTGTGAGAAGCACTCAATTCCCATTAATTTTAAGGGAGATCAAAGTTGTCCAGCATTTTGCTGGGTATTCTAAATCTGTGGACAGATAGGCTTCCATCTCACTAAAAAACAAGTTCTCCTCCAGAAAACCCCTCTCATACCTCTATTTATCCATGCTTTGCAATTTTCCAGCTTAAGCACATAAAGAAGAAAAAAACCCAGTTGTCAACTATCTGATATTACAATAGTTGATTCTTTAGGAATATATATGTCTCACATCCTACACATTATTTTAATGTTCAGAGGTAAAGGAAAAACTTCACCCATCCCCACCTTTTTCCCCCTTAAGCAGACAAATAAGGCATTCAGCTTGTCTGAATTTAAATTTTTATTGGAGTTGATCCAGCAACCAGAGCACATTGCTAGAAGCCAAGGTCCTGCTTCTTTCAATACACCTCCTTCATTCTGACTCCCTGTTTTGTACAGCTTTGGTAATCTCAATCTGTGGTCAGGGATAGGATAAAATTTCAGCTATTTCCCCCCTCAACTGCACAGAACAGGGCTTGCTCTTAAATCAAAAGCCCTGCACCCTGAACCTCTGGTTAAGTACTTAACTAGAGGCAAGTCTTTGAAATCATCATAGGCTTTTTTTCTTTTTCTTAGATATAGCACTCAAAACCACAGAAGTAAACCAAGTTCTCGGGAACATCAAAGGTATTTGGAGGAAATTGGGGGAAGGGGGCACACAGGGTGGCTCCACACTATTTTCTTGGCCTGATCTTCTGAAATAGATGGCATTATCAGTCCTCATCAAAAATGTAAAATTTCCTCCCTTATTCTCTAGGGCATGCCAAAATATTGTTAACTGTTCTGGAAGCATTAGGAGCAGACAGCAACTGCAATCCAAGCAGAAGTCACATTTCTGTCATTGTCTTGGTAAATGACCTCCACCTTCCTGCACAGGATGGTGTGGGCTCCCACATACCTTCTACTGATGTTTAGATTTTCCTCTCTCTGTGCTTCTCCTTTCTCCCTCCCATTCCCTCTCTTCTCTTCAAATAGTAAATCAAGAACCATGATCACCCCTTCCCTTGGCTTCAGGTCTCTTCCATGGGCTAAAGTTACCTCCAATTCTCCAGCATGGTTTGGGGAATTTATTTGTATTCCGTGTTCTGGAGATAGACCCCGTGTCTTGCCAAGGGCTCTCATGGGCATTACAAAAGGAACACTGACAAATATTTATGGAACCTAAAGTGAAATTTGAGATACTGTTAAAATAAAGTTTGCTTTAGTTTTTTTTTTATTATTATTCTCCTGAAGAATTGACCTGGCTTTCTTGGCAAAAAGACTAATCCAAATGCTATTGGTATCTTAACAGCTCATAAGAACCACATGCTTCAAATAAAGCCATTACTATCAGACATGCTGAGTGGTTCAATTAAACAAATATGAAAATAGACACTTCATCCTGCTTTAACTAAGTGGGATCATTTCACTCCTGAATCCAGACTGACAGTGAAAATGATATAGTATTTATAGAGCAGCTTTTTATCCTGAAAGATCCCAAAGGATTACACAGACCCTGCTTCACACACTACCAAGATGCTGCCACTTCCAGGGAGGAACACATGAGCTGTCCCACAGCCCTGCAGAACGGCACATGGCAATTTAGACAAAGGAGCAGAAAAGAATTCTACATTCAGCTGAAACTATAGAAAGGAATTCAAGCAAGCAGAATGGAGATTGTTTAGGCTGGAGCACATCCAGCACAGTGGAGGTATAGTGATCTGGTGTTTCCAATATAGAAGTTAAGGCAAAACAATAAAAAAGTTGTGGTTTAAAATATCCAAAAACCAGAATTCAGGGAAGAAAGGGAAATGCCATCTTGAAGGTGAACAATTTCATTCCTTGTACTTCAGTTGTGCACGGGAAATTATCTAGAAGATGCTCTTGCTCTCTATTCCCTTCAGGAATACAAGAACCAGGACTAAAAATACTTTGCATAGCTGCCTGTCCACATAAGGACAACACAGGATACATTATTAATTAAAGGCTTCAAAAAGCTTTATCTGGTAGTCTCACACTCATCAGAGACAGGAAAATACCGGGTCCATCTACATCACACATCGACTGCCGCCAGGATCCCTGCTGGCGTCTCTGCCCCATTTCATATCAGCTGCACTGCAAATATAATGCAGCCCATGGACGGAGAGAGACTTGCCCTGTGAGTCTGTGGCAGCAGCATCAGAAATCCAGTTTTGAGTCCCAGTGCTCTACTGCAACAACCAGGTGATGTTTCCCCACTCCAGGACAAGTTCCTCCTGTGAAATCACAGCTTTGCACAAGGAGCTCAGCAGACAGCAGTGTACTATGTCAACAAGTGGCCAAAAATTTTCCGGTAGAATTTTGTGAAAGACGGAAAAGGAAACCACTGATTTATGGAGCAGCAGCATGGCAGGCCATGGTAAAACAGGGAAAATTCTCCACTTTAAGAAGTTAGGGATATGGTGACATGACATGAAGTCACACACGAAAAGTCAGCTGCAACTCTAAGGGTTGCAGCAAGGACTGGAATCAGCTCAGTGTGAAGAGTTCAGCCTGTGGACATGTTCATAATGACACATCTGCAAAGAATCAGAGTCACACAGCCATTTAGGTTGGAAAAGACCTTTAAGATCAAGCTCAACCATAGAACCAGTACTGTCAAGTCCACCACTAAACCATGTCCCTACATGCCATGTCTGCACATCCTTTAAATCCACCCAGGTACCGTAAAGAGAAGAAACCCTGACAATATAACTGCAAACATCCCCCCAGTATAGAAGTGTGAAAGAAATACAACTGTGTCATGGGAGTTCTTTACCTGGCACACAGACTAGCACTAGCATGAGCCTCTCTGCAGAACAATTAGCAGAAAGCACCAATCTTATAAAGCTTCTTTCTTTTTTCCAGTTCATTTAGCCTGAAGTAGAGAAACCAAGACTCTTCTGGCAGGATATCACATTCTCAACATGTAACCACTTAAAGGAAGAGGACAGCTATTGCAGAGAGATGTCCCAGGAGAAGAAATCATTGTACAAGTGAAAGGGATTTCTTTGGAGTGACTTTTAAAATAATGCAAAGTTGCTCTCTCTTTCTTTTTTTTCTTTTCTCTTTTCTCTTCTCTCCTCTTCTCTTTTCCTTTCTTCCTCAGGACTGGAATATGAACCTTTCTTCTTCGAGTCAGCAGTTGTTCACGCACCTAATTTTCTGTGATGTCAGAGAAATAAATAAGGCAGATAATCATGTACTATGAGGAGGAAGGGGGTGAGTCCATGGCCATACAACCTCCAGGAATGTTTTTTTCCCTGGAGGGGAGTGGAAAGAGCAAAAGGAAAATACTCAGACTTAAGAGATGAGCAAAGAAGGAAGACGTGGCATGCTATGTAAAGGAGAAGACATCCAGCAGCTCTACAAACAGCCAAGCACCAAGTCTATTCTCTTATTTATGTGTATTTTAGGGTGGTTTCAGTACTCACAGAGCTCACATCACTGACAGCAGATGGAAAAGTGCATCTATACAGAGATTGCGCATTTCCCTGCCATGACAGGAACCTGTCCTCAGGTATGACAGAGAAGGATACAGAGAGGTCACTCCTGTCGGGCTCAGGGTCCCATGACACCCAGAGCAGCAGAACTCCAGATTCACACAGCAGTGCAGAAGAAAGCTGTGGGATAAATCATGGCTAAACAGGTAAGGAAAATAGGTGCCAACTCTGGTTTGGGAGGTGCTTTGGACTGAGGCCACCAGCTCTGCTGCTGTTTTGGAACAAGAAACCCTGTATTTTCGCCCTTGAGCAAGAGCCAGGTTGGACTAAAGGGCCGCAGTCTGACCTGGAAGAAACTCTGTGCAGCAGCCTTGAGGCAGAGCAGCCCACACAACCCATGGGACTCAGGATTTCATCCCGAAGTGACCCCATCCCTCTGTTCCTGTGCGAACACGCTGCTGGCAGTGAGTAAGCCTGTGTCATCCTGCAGGCTTGGGACGTTGGGAACACACCCAGCTCCAAAACGTGGTGGATGGTGAACGTTTGCAATGCCAGCGTTTGAACTGCAGTGCGGGGCTGTGCACAAAACCATGCGCCTGCAAGACACGGCGCCCGCAGAGGTGTGGTGGTAAGGGCTTCCGCACAGATTAGCAGCCAAAATGTGTGCCCTGGAGAACCCCTGGCTCGTGTTCAAGGTACGACACCAAGCTTGGCAGAGAGTGTGCTTTCTCTCTCCCACCCTCCTAGAGCCTTTAGGAAGGTACACTGTGCTCTGGCTGCTGCTGGTGCACCTTTGCTGACACACTGCTGCTGCCTGCACAGCCTGAGTGCCCCTGCTGATCTCTCCACTAAACTCCTCTGATCCTGGAAATGCCCAACAAGTCATCCAGAAAAAAAATGTGGAAATGTGGAAAAAAATGAAGGCAAAATGGAAAGGGCAAAGACAAAAGAGGATTTTTAAATAGTGCAACAAATGACTGAAAATACTAATAATTATTTAAAATCTATTTTTTTATAAATAAAAAAGGATTATTGTGAAAGTTAGCAGCTTACAGTTGGTTCCTCTGCATAAGTATATACATGAACTCAAGAACAGCACACATGACCTACCTGTAAAAATGCTGCATTTTATCACACCTCCCTGCAGGTCAGGACATGGCACCACCCCACATAAAAAAGTCCATGTGTGTGTATTGCCACGTATTTCATGAAAGTAGAATTGGGATAGCACTGTATTAATGAAAAATGTGATGTTTCTCCACAGCCATGAGGGCTCTCTCTCTGTATCCTGAAATACATGGCTATTTTAGCACATGCAGAGCCTACTTTCTGCAACAGCATGACATCACCAACCCCACATTCAGAGAATAATCATGGCCTTGTCTGCACTGCAAAAACTGGCCCCACAATTCAAAAAAAAAGTGCATTCAGCCAGTAGCAGGAAGAGCAGTGCTCTAACGCAATACTGGACTCAGCTGTTTTTAGTGTTGGATCATCTAATTCTGCTCAGAGTGGGGTAAGAAACACCACGGGGAAAAATTCCCATACCCCTAAAACTCCTTGCCACAGTCTAACTGCAGCATCCATGAAGAAAGTGAGGGGGAAAGTTTTACAGTCCCCGGATATTTTTCTGAAATGTCAAAAGAAAAATTCTATTCCAAAGAGGGGCATCAAAAAATAATGAAAAGTAAGAATCTCAGCGTTTTCTCAAAATATTAATCTGCGAACATTTTTTTTAATCTGGTCAGATATTCTATCAGCAGTTTGGTAGTGTTTCATTTCAATCCTGGCAACTGCTATTCATTTTTAATCTTTTCAAGCTTTTTGGTAAAAAGTAACCTAGATTGTAGATCAAACCCAAACTATGCCAAATCAGACAATCATACTTTTCATTTAAAGAAAGTAAATGGCAATCACAACCTCCCTGGGAGACAATTTTATTCTTACTATTCTTTATTTGTACAACAATTAGCCTTTTTCTGATCCAAGATAAAGTCCCCCAGGCACAGTTGTGAAACATGATAATAGCAGAGTGCTGAGATTTTTTAAAAGAACTTGATGAATGACCAAAATCAATCATTCCCTCAAAATTTTAGCTACGACAAGCTGGTATCTTGCACCCTGGAAGTGTTACCTCCAAAAATTCTCAATTATACCCAAGGGTGCATCCTGGTAGCATCCTGAACTTCCATGTCTTGCAGCAGTTCATGGGTGTTATGTCATTCCACGGTACTTCTGCAGCTGTGTGCTGGAACAGCCACTAGCTACTCTTCCTAAACACAGAATACATAAGATTTCATGCCCATCAGACTTTAAAAAGCAAAAGTAACCCCTTCCTCTACGTGGCAGTGTCCATGAGAAATGAAATTAACTGAATTCTTTCACACCCAGAGCCAACGGGCTGTAACACAGGGCAGCACACCAGCTCCCCACGTCAGCCAGTGAGGAAGAAACGCACTGAGACCTCATGCCTGATGCACCTTATCATTTCACTGGCATGCAGTGATGGATGAACACATCAGTAATGCACCCCTTCCCTCTGCTAAGTCCCTATCCCTCAATTCCCTCCCAGGGAAAGTGAAATCACAGCAAAGTGACCTCCCTTCTGCAGGCACCTGGGAGGCCGCCCTGCACAGAGTTATCTGTGTGGCCTCCAAGATCTTCCATTCCTCTAAACAGATTGCTTCCATCATCCAGATAAAAACATAGGGAGATGAAGAAGCACTTGTGCCTGGAATTCCCTGAATTTCATGACCGACCACCAAGGGCTTAGCCAGAGCCAAGCTATGTGGTTATTGCACAGCTACGCTTTGATTTCGGAGTGATAAAGGTCCATTCGCTGCCACCGGGGAGCCTTGAGGGGGGTGATGTGGGTGCCTGCACTGGACTGGACTCATGCAAACAACTGAGACAGGCAGTGCCACAGCACTTGTGCTGCTCTTGCAGTGCTTAACCTTTGTCAACTTCTGCCTGAGCCGTCCCCTTCGAGACCTGACAGTGACAGACACGCAATTCAGTTTGGGGAGGCGCGAGACCCCACGCCTGCTCTCCCTTCCCACCTCCATCCCACCCATTCCCTGCTGCTGGGTTATGTCAGCTCAAAACCTTCTCTGGGGAGGAGGAAAAACAGCTGGTTCTCTCCAAACCATCTCACCCAATTAAAGAAAAATCTGCAACCAATGCTTACACGCTTTTGTTGTTGATGGGGGCACAAGGCGGAGGAGGAGCGACCTCACCCTCCCTCGGCTTGCTGACTTCAAAAAATTCCTGAAAAAAGGCAACTGAACAAGAAGGTGCCACTTGCAGCCCTTACTTCACGAGAGCAGAGCCAGGCTGGTAACATTATGAAATGTGACAAATGTGCCCTTTTCACCCTGAGTTAATGATATTTAGTATGTTTTCATGTAGTCTCAGCTTCTGGAGTCACAGGATAACACAAAAGGATGAAACTTAAGGAATTTTTTAGCTGTTGTGGTGACAAGCTTGTGGAAAGCTTGAGAATTGGAATGTTTAGCCAGAAAACAAGTAACCAGTGCCTAAATGTGAATTTTTAAATATCTTAATATCGTCTTGAGTATTGGAGACTGAGTCATGGTTCTGGGAAGGGTAACATTACAGCTTTATGGTCTGCTGCAAGACTTGGCTAGGACGAAATCAGAGGTTTTCTGTAGTAATAATTTTGAGCCTCTGTTCCCTCTGTGGAGGGGATGGTCCTCAGCAAGTAGAAGAGGATGCCAGCCTATTAAATTTGAATTAAATTAATAAAATTAACTGCTTAACAGCCTTCACAGATCAGGACAAGGCAACACATTTAAATGCCTGTGCAGATTATGGCATCTACTATTAAACATTTGAGTTTGAAAGCTTGGACCCCAACTTCTTAGTGTTATTTCTTCTATATGTGTTAGGTCTAAATCTAAATCTCGATCTCAACTGCAAAATCGTGACATTATTCTAGTGCCTGCAAAGTAACCTGACATTGAATGAGGCAGGCAGTGGGAGAAGTATTTTGTACTAGGGACAGAACAAGGTAACATCAGAAGAACAATTCTGAGCAGTTCTTAGGCAATCTCAAGTAGAGCTCCTCTATCAAGAGTTCAGCTATATTGACACGGCCACCGCAGTGTGAACCTGAGATCAACAAATCAGCACTTGGGCAGGTCAGCGCTTTAGTGGCTAAAGCTGTCACAGATCACTTGAAGACAACATGTCAACTATGCTTTTTACTGCCCCCTGACCCTCCACCCTCTCCTC
>VZRN01006619.1:1188276-1199775 GCA_013397935.1 Dasyornis broadbenti | reverse complement strand
CTCCTCTCAAAACATAAGCAAGCAGCACTTCTGGAGGAACTCACAAAATAGTTTTCTGATGTTTACAAAGCAAAGCATGACACGCTGAAGGATATGGTGGGGATTCTCCTTCCTCCCTGAGCCCTTTCACCCACGTATCTGCAGAGTCCAAGGTCCCATGGCTCCAAGCGATGTGCTCTCTGTAGGATTGTGCTCTGTAAGAGTCAGCTCAACAACCCTCGTGCCCATCGGCTTTTAACCAGGACCTTACACATTTTGACAAATCCCCATACCACCATCCCACACAAAAGCCCCCCTTCTCTTGGAACAGAACTCTCAATTCTGCATCCACACACCCTGGTCCTGCTGTAGCCCCCTACACAGCATTCCCATCATCTTCGTTATTTATTAACAGAGCCGTATATTTCCTGCCAAGTATGTTTCTCCTTCACACAGCTCATGGGACCATTCAGCTCTTTACCAAGCAGACTTCTCAAATACATAGTGTTAATATTAAAACGGTCCTTGTAGTTGTGCAGTGTTGTGAGGAGAAATGCTCCTTCCCTGACATATGTTGTACCCCAGGTACAGCTCCAGCCTTCCTCATGGGGAGCCAAGGGCTGCGTACGAATATTGCTGCTGTTATGCCAGGGCACAGGGAGCAGGGTGAGGGCTCAGGTGCATTCCCAAGAGGACACCTTGATGGCTTGGATGTGGCAGGGCACAGTTTACCCTTATCAGCCACCAGTCAGGAGACAACAGGGATTTAGACCTGGGTTCATCACACTGGATGATGGGCCACAATCTGACCAAGCTGGCATGCAGTGCTCCACAAAATCCAAAACTTCAGGCATCACTTATCTGCAAGCCCTCACATGACAGCAGTTCAGCCCATGCAGGAAGGGATCCCTTTCCAGTAAAACTCTCCAGTAAGAATCACCCACCTAGAAAGCCCTTCCATAGGTAGGAATCTCAGCAGGACCCACCAGGCTGCTCCTGTTGCTCACGGAGAGCAGGAGGCAAACGGCACTTTGATTATCAGTCATCTTCATTACACTCACAATCAGGAGCAGCGAGGGGGTTTTCAGTAGCGCCGGATGGCCTGGCAAGCACAACTGGTGCTGAAAGACGAAGGGACTTTTGCTCCTCAGCCAGCCAGCAACTTCAAAGCCTTTTCCATTCAGTTGCTGTTACGGCAGTACACACACACACTCACACAACTTCTGTTAAGGTATCACCAGCCTTGGCGGAGCTCAGAGCTGCCTGACTCACGCTACAACTGCCTGCTGCAAACACAGGGTAGGCAGCTTTCTCAAAGGGTTTTTATCTACACATAGCTAATGCTCTGTGCCCTGCAGAAATGCTGCAGAAAGGACCATGAGAGATTTTTGTGCAGCACATTACGCAAGAGGTCGGGTGAGATTACAGTGCAACCATTTTCCAGCTGCCTGCATTTCAGTCAGAAGATGCCAAATTGAAGGGAAGTAAAAATTTGGGATGAAAGTATATCAAAATTGATCTACTGTAAAAAATGTTTTAGGTCTAGGATGGGAATTTGTTTCCCAGAACAGCCACAACCTAGATCAGAAAACTCTCATTTCAAGCCCTGTAATAAATCAGCGAGAGTAAGACTTAGATATTTTCTCACAGCTCTAATGCACCTGTACAGCTTTCCTCTCTTTATGCCCTGAGGAATACTGACTTTATAAGAATAATGAAGAGCTCCAAGAAGTGAGTTTGGGAGAGCATCACCTCAAACTAGCTTGGCTGGCGAGAACCAGCTTCCCACCCACCCCAGTGATTTCCCTCCCACGGAACAGGTTGGCACACCTGTCTCTTTTAGTTTTTCCTCCCTTGCCAAAACATCATCTAACTCCAAAATACAATAGAAAAACTGGAAAGCTTTCTTGTGATAAGAGAATCCAAATGATCCCTTTTTACTTTGCAGTCTAGGAAAGACGTTTCTCACTTCCAAAAGTCTTAAGTTTTAGGACCAAACTCTGCAGTGGTTTTGACAGGTGAGCCCCCTGCAGTATCAAGCCCCAGTTAAGGCAAAATGCAACAGGTAAGTGCAAATCTGAAAACGAGAAGGGGTGGACTGTGAGGAAGAGTGCTATTGTATCAGGAGACAAACACAACAAAACATCAAAACACATTCAAACTCTTCTTAGGTTGGTTGGTTTTGTTGTTCGTTAGTTTTTCCCCAAAGTGTTAACAAGAAATGAAGATACTTAGTCATGAGGTTTAAGACTATGGTTCCCTTCAAAACGAAATATTCACCGTCCTCTGCTCTCAGTGGATTTTTATTGAGCAATTGAAAGAAGCCATTTTCAAAGCCAGGACTCAACTCGGTTAATTGTTACACCTCTTTGTGTTGCCTTTTCTTTCAATGAGAACCAGCTAGAGGTTCGCAGGAAGGAGCCTCAGGGCTGCAACAGATGTCACGAGCCACTTCCTACAAATTAGAAAAGGAAAGTAACCCCCTCAGGTTAATTATGGGGAGAGGCCACACACGGAGCTGTGTAATGAGCCTGTGGGATGGAGAGAAGGCAACTGCTTCATATTGGATTTCAAGAGACAGAGCATGAAATCTCTGGTGCTGACTACACGCTTTCACACTGCCAGAGCAATGCCTCCTGCCCAGGGAGGACACAAGCCATGCTGTCTGGGGCAGGCAGAGGTAAGGGACGACACTGACATTGTTCAGCCATCCTCAGAGAACGTCCCTTTGATTTTCTGCCCTCCCAAGGCACGGCTACCAAAGCACAGGGGACTTTGCACCTGCCTCCCTATTTACACAGGTGCAAGGTAGTTAGAAAGCCATAGTCTAAGGACCAAAGTGTAAGACAGGGACTTGGCTGACCTGGATGTTGCTGTTTTCCTGGTGGGATGAATAGGACAAAGTCCTTTCATCTTTCTCTGCCTCATTTCCCCATCTATATAATGGAGATGTTGGTATTTATCTTTTCCTTTTTTCTTTTTTTTTTTTTTTTTTTTTTTTTTTTTTTTTTTTTTTTTTTAATGAAGTGGCTAGATTTTTACAAAGAGAAAGCACCAGAACAATCCTAGGTAATGTCATTAGCAAGGAGCCCTGTAAGAGCACAGGTTATGCCTTTTTTCTCTCTTCTCTTCCACTCCCCTCACCCCAACAGGTTGGTGTGAGCCTGTCTTGTTTCTTGAAACTGTTTCCTTAGGTATTGGATCACCTTAAAAATTCACAGATTCTTGTTTAAAGTAAATTTGTGCAGCTAATCAACTGTAACTCAGCCTTGAACATCAGCTGAAGAATCAGCTCCATGTTTCCTTCCACTAAAATACACATTTATGGTCAGGTTAGCATGACCTGACAACAAAACCAGCAAGGACAAAAACAACCCTACATGCGCCAGCTAGAGTGCCTGGAAGATTTATTTTAGTGGGTGGGAAATAGCTTGATGTTTATTTAAACTATGATTTGCAGATGCGGGCTGGGGGGGGGTTCAAGTGACAGTCAATGGGTTCATCTACAAAAGAGGAGAATCCTGGCAAAAATCGAGCTACAGCATCACACAGCAAGGTATCAGTGTTACCAGAGGAGAGGTCACTGGGATTCAGGGCACATTGTACAGGCATAGCTGAACTTCCCACTGCCAGGATGGCCTCGGGTAGCTGCTCCTGAAGAAGCAGGGATAAGTAACTGCGTGCTTCAGTGAAATCACACAGTGGCCAGGAGGAATGGAAAAGGTCAAGATTTTCAGGCCAAAAGGGACATTTTGTTGACATTCCATCTTGTGGGGGAAAATAAAGTGAAACATTTTGGGTTTGTTCCAGAGCAGAACAGTAGGGTTTTTTTGGTCTCAGAAAAGCAATGGAAGATAGATCTGCCATCCTTTGGGCAGCCGTCATAGTAACAGCTCCTTCTGTAGCATTTTCTCAGTTGAGTGCGCATCACCTCTGACACTTTTGTTGACACTGTGCTCAAAACTGAGGCCAAGAAGCAAATTTTGAATAATTTCAAACCTCTCATAAAGCATGACCAGTACAGAATAATACACAGTGTCCTCGCTGACGAAAGCACTGAGCACTGCTCTGTGGCAGTGGATTTTCATCAACACCTATCTCCTCCAAGTGCACAGGAGGATATTCACACTAAAAATGACCACTGGTCAATGGATGTTAAATGCCTTCCAATTTTTCCACACCCAGAAATCCGATATCCAGACTTGAGCTGATGGTTTGCATGTCATCTCACTTCCCACTTCTTTCAAAACAAGGCACGCCAAATCCACCCTGGTTTCAGCAGGTAGATTAGACACTAAGAAAAACTGGTTTTCTTGAGCAGGATTAGCTTGAGGTGCTTCTGAGATAATCTGTCTGCCTTCCAGGCACTCTCTAAATACTCAGAGGCACCCATTTGTCATCACTGCTGCATTATCCTTGCAAAATGCATCATCCTTGCACGATGGAGCTGCCTGACCCGCAGAGTGGGAGTGTGCATGCCTCTTACCTTGCGTGTGTACCTCACTGGGGAGGAAAAAGGCAGCCTGTGGTCTGCATATATCAAGCTGAACACCAAGACTGCTCAGATATTACAGGGAGACACATTGCTGAACTTTGATCACTCAGACCCAACGGCCCAGGGTGGCATCCACCTGAGTTTCAGGTATGTGGATAGTAGATCCAAAAAAAGACTATTCAGCAGGGCTGAAGGAGCAGTTCCAGTTTCTTGAAGCAGATATAAGGGGGCACAAACACCACCTGGGCAGTTGTCAATGTCCTGTTAAGAGCAACAGGATGGCAAGGCAGCCTGGAAAACTGAAAAACACACAAGTCCTGCTCATACTTGTACCAAATTTTCTTGGACTCGAAGGGATTCTCTAAGATTTGAACAAATAATAGGATCAGAGGCTTTTAAGAAGCTCCCATGGACTTGTAAGTGGTTCAATCCAGCCCCAAGTGCAGTCAGTAAGTTTTTCAAAAAGAAATCTCCAACTTAAATCCAGCTATTGTGATTCACACCAGCTGAGGATCTCTCACCCTGCCTGCAATGGGAACATGACCAGGCTTCTTGCCAGCACTTCTGGCTTTGCTGCAGCAGGAGTGACGTTCAGGTATGCGTGACCACTCACCATCAGATTTCTTTACAATGACAAGCTTTGAAGTCAGAGCACTTTGCTCTCCTTCCACAAACCATTTTCACTCAAAACAATAACTATTTAAACGGGAGCCTCACCAAAGCCATTTCAGATTTTTTTTTAACTTCTTTGTCAATGATAAAGCATAGTTAAATCACAGAAACAGTGCTGGATATCCCAGCACTAAATTACTTCCATTAACCTTCAGCACTGGGAGAGAAGACATCAGTGGCTTCACCCAGTACTGCACTGAAACCTAGAGAGAACAAAACTGAGCAAATTACTCCTTTTTCTGAAAATCTTGCTAAGCTCCTCCCTACAAAACCCACTACAAGTTGTCTTTTCATAGCCAGCGGGGCTGCTAGAGGCTTGAATGTGATTTGTGGACCTCATCCTGCCTATTCAGAGCAAAAGATAACACCTGCGGGAAGCAGGCGAAAGGTTAAAACCTGGCACCTCTGTGTTTTCTTAAGTGCAGAGTTTGGCACCAGAACAGAGCCTGGGAACAATGGCAGGAGCATTGTCCCTGTTTTCTTTTCCCTTAAAGTAACATTTTTGCTGCAGTGTCATCTTTCTGCTCAGCCAAGCAGGCGCTCTGGGTCAAATCAGCTGCGTGAGCCGTCAGCAGATTTTTCTGGCCCTCTCAAAAGATCTTCAGGCATTGTATTAAGAAGCCAAATCAGTGAAAAAACGGGATTGGGGGGGGGAAGTGGACAGACTGCCCACACGTTTTACCGGTCAGGCGCTCGCATGACTGTGAAATAATCAGCATTCTTTTGGTGAAATGTAGCAGCTTTAAACCAGCAATCTGGCTTTGCTCTCTGGAAAACAGTGTGCTTTCTCGAAAAAGCTAAACCCAGGGTATTACAGCCTGACAGCTTCAAAACTCCTCCAACCTCCCATAGGAATCACTCACAAAAGAGCAGGCAGGATGTCATCCACCCATCCCGGGGCTGGATGTCAGGGAAACATTCCCTCTGATGGAAAACCCTAAGGGAAGGCATACTTCCATTTACACCATCTTTTATGTTTTGGCTAAGTGGCTTGTTTATAATTGTTGGATTTAGGCAAGAAAGGCTTCACCTCTCCCTACAGTTCCTGTAATGCAGCTTTGGGGCCTGTTGGGTCACTTCCCAAAGAGAGAAAATAGGAGAAAATTTCCTAGAGTTCTTTCACATGTTTCGGCAGGCATCCTGCTGCAGACACGGACACAGACAGCACGGAGGACAGCCTCACTTTCACAGCCCTTTGCTCAAACCATAATCATTTGTAGGAGCCCTCGTTCACCAACTTTGCAGAGAGACAAGAGGCACCGAACAAAATTCATTGCTATTTACCAGGATTTCCATAAATCTATAAAAAAAGAACCTGCATTTTAAAACCGAAGCGGCATTTTTAAAAGAAACAGTGTTTTTTAAAAAAACCCACCCTTTCCATACAAAACTTCTTCAAGGGCTATTGCTATCCCAAACAAAAGAAGCTGAGGAGTTACATATGGCACTTCCACACATAATAGCTACCACAAATCCCTGTGGTTGTGGTGAGAATCAACAGATTGCTTAAATTGATGAAGACAAAGTTTAATTGCTCATAATTTTGCCACACAAAATCATTTGGGCTAAGACTTTCCAATGCCTGGGACATATAACTCCATTCTTATGAGAGAAAAATAGCAGGAGAACATCTAATTAGAAATTCTGTGATTTGGCATATTCACACATGAGCTGAATTAAAGCAGAAAAGGACATCTTCAATTCTCTGTTTTGCAACCTTAGTAAATTGTTCAATTTAATTTTATGCATTTGTAAATTTATTTAATTTGGTAATGGTGATGGTAAGTGAATGCTAATTCCTAGTACTTGGGGAGCAGAGGAGTTGATCAACCATTGCTGCACATTAAGTAACAGATTATGGCCTTAATTTCTATTTGTATGGTACTAGAGGACTAGCCTTCAAGCCTCCCTGCTGCCTCTCCTCATGTGAACATCCTCCAGTCTAGACTATAGTGAAAGCCAGATAAAATCACTTCTAAAATGAGATGGAGGCCTGAAATGCAAATCAGGGGATGAAGTCGTCAGAAAGGGGTCTTCATACAGATTTGGTAGGTTATCAGGTCTTACCTGCCTGGTAATCAATCCTGGTGCCTGATCAGCTCCAGGGGATGGACCCAGGAGGGGCACAAAGGCTCTTTATTCCCTCTGCTCATGTTGTGACTCTGCTATAAAGCCTGGTTCACTGGGAAGGGCAAGGTGGAGCTGGACATGGGGCCTATCAGGTGACGTTAATGTTCAGTCAAGATATGGACCTTGTGTTTGAACGAGACAGACAGTCTTTGAAGAATATAATCTGTGTTGCTAACAATGGTTGGAGTGAAAGGAACTCGCTCTGGTTACCTCAGAGGATGGACTGGTAAAGCAAAGTTGGATTCTTATCAAGATGTTGGGTTTGGGGTTTTTTTAATCATTGATTCATATGGTAATGGCTGTGAATACACAATGCAAGGTCTTCAAAGCGAGGAAACATAAGAAGGGTATAGTTCCACCCAGTTCACGTTGAGGTTCCATTCTTTTGTTCTGTGTGATTTTTTAATTTTTTTTTTAATACATAAACCCTGCTATCATTGCAGGGACAAATCCTATCCATGTCTTTTCAGATTCCCTCCAATTCCAGTTGGATACAGGCTCGCCAGCAGCAGTGAGAAGCAGCAGATCTCCTGGGGTGCTGTGTTTCTCAGATTGACCTTAGCTCTGTTTACCCTTGCTTCAAAAGTTTGGGCCAACATCTGCTAAATAAACTGCTGAGTGCTGGAGCAATGGGGACAGGGAGGGGGAGTTAAAAACAAATGAGATTGTGCTGAAATGAAAGAATAGTGAGAGGAGCTCTAGAGAGATTACTGTGGGTCAGCATACAGAGGCAAATCCCTTTGAATCAATAGAAAACCTTCTTCTGACATCTCTGACCCAGTTTTCAAGCATACAGAACATATCTATCCAAAGTTCATGTTTCCAGTTCAGATTGAAGCACTTTCCTAAATACCCACACAAGCCACACTGCTATTTCGTCTGTTTTATCTTCATTTCCAGCACACTGGAAATACCCAGGTACTTCAGCCATGCAGGCAGTAGTGGCTTCACCATACAGTTTGCTTAAGAAGGGCAATAGCTTTTGATTTAAGACAGCAGAATCTCTTTTCTCTTCCACCAAAATTCAAGTTAATCATCCCAGCAGCACCCAGCTGCAAGCACAGGGGATAGAAAAGTGTTTTCAAAGCTGAGGTGTGTTTGTTCCAACACATCGTGGTTTAGACCCTCAATACCACCAATCACAGCATTTCACAAGCCATCACAGCTGCTCTCTGATACAAGAGGTGTCTGACTGTGTCACACTGAGGACTTTAAGTTTGGTCCCTCATCCAGTGGCCTGCACAAGATTATTGGAACAGGCTGCCCAGGGAAGTGGTGGAATCACCATCCCTGCAAGTGTCCAAAAGGCGTATGGATGTGAGGACACACAGCAGCGCTGGGTTAACAGCTGGACTCAGTGATCTAGAGGTCTTTTACAACCGTAACAATTCTACAGTTCTGTCATGTGGCTGTTCTTCCATAGGTTTTTTTGGCAAGGGCACACTAAACAAAGTTCATCCTTCTTGGCAACTGTGAGGATGCTCAGCACTTTGCTGAAGAAGCTCAGCACGGATCAGATGTGTAGGTATTGTCTCACATCTACAGCCTTCCCAATCTGAAGATCTTCCCATTTAGGCCACCATCCAGGCTCTAATTTCTCTGGGTGCTTTAGCTGCGTGGGCCAGAGCACGGCTTTGCTGTGGCTGTTATATTCACACTGACTGCATGGCACATACCCTCATATACCAGCAAAGTGCTCTTTAAATAACTGCATCCTCAGGATTCAGCATATGCCTTTAAAGCATCAGGATTAACATCCCTTAAAAAAGAAAACCTGGGTAATATGAGAGCAGATATTCCCATTATCAACATATCTAAATATTTTTTAATCCCAACCAGCATGTGGTCCTGGTATTATCTCATGGCAGTATGTTCCAGAGCTTATCTGGAATAACTTTGCTTTTCATCACCTTCAAAGTTCCCTGAATATTTCCTTGTTTGTCTCTCAGGCTGCCTTTTGCTTTCTGGACAGCTCTGTTCATACTCAAAAGCATCCAAGAAACAGATTCCAGCTGACTCTAAGACACTGAAAAGAAAAAAAGGCAAATGAGGCTCTCCTGGACAGCAAGCTATCTGATACACAGCATTAATGAGCATTAGTGAAACCAGCACAGTGTCAGCTGAGGTGAGCACAAACTCAAGAAAACAGCCTCAGCACTATATAGGGCTTTATAGCAAATCTTGAAGCCCTGAGTAATCCAAGGTGGCTAAGTAGCCAAGAAAATTGGGTACAATGCAACATTTCTTAACCAAAGATTCCAAATAACTGTGAATCCATTTTTGATACGAAAACTGTCTAGACATGAAGAGGTGGTGCTGAGTTTGAACAAAGCATCATTAGCTCACGGCAACCACACAGAGAAACTGAGTAGAATTCATTTTGTCTGACAGCACCTCACTGAGCCATGCTGGAAACCATCAGTGAGCATGAAGAGATGGGGACCAGTAAGGTGAACTGGTCAGTCACTGGGCAGGAAACTACCCGGCATCAGGTTAAAAAAGTCACCCCCTACGACTTTCCCTAGCAGAGTTCTTCCAAAAGGATCCACAGGGTAAATCTTGCCAAAGGGAATCACTAACAGTTTTGGCATAGTATAACAGTGTTTAGAGGCTGGAAGAATCTGTCTTAGGGTCTCCAACCCATTCACCACTCCAGGAGCAGAGCAGGATGCCACATCTCTCCAGAGAAAGCCGATTACAGGCAACCTGCCATTTTCCACTAGAAGTATTTCTGTGAAGCATCATTTTCCTTGTTTCACACCTGGGAAACTCGTCCACATGCTGGTGATGGTCAAGACAAAAGTGATTTCTCTCAGATCAGTCAGGAAGGTGACTGACTCACAAAAATTTTAAATGATAGTTTGTTAAGTGTCAGATGAGAACAGTAAGCATCAGACTTTCTCTCCCCATGGTTATGTCCTTGAATTCCTCTACTGGAACAGATCTCAGGTACATCCATCCTACATCGGGATATTTAAGGGTTAAATAGGGATTACAAAGTATTTTCTCTGCTGGTAGCAAAGCATTCAAAATTTATGACAAATAAAATTTTTAAAATAGCAAAGGAAGCTCTATTGATAGCTGTCAGAGTGAGAACTCCCTGAACTACATTTGTAGTCAAAAGCAGCAAAACAGTAATCTAAGCCTGTTCAGTTCACCTTTAAAAGAAGAAAACTAGAAGAAGGAGGGAGCTGAAATCTGTGTCACTCGATAGCTCCTGGCAAACTCTTCCTGGCTTTATGGTTATGCTTCCAAATCCTCTCAATTTAATGGTATAGGTTTCCCTATTTTTAGATCACAAATTAAGGCAGTTCTGCTTTTTCCCCTGCATTGTTTTCTAACCAGACTATGGTTATTAAACTTTGCAGCAAAGAAGCAAGAGCTCCCTTTAAATTAAAAAAAATAAAACAAAACAAAACCCCTGTACAAGCAGAATAACCACATGGCTGGAGAAAGAAAATCACTCCCTGGGGCTGACAGACCTCTTGAGCTCCCACTTCAGTGACCCACGAGGCAGGTCTGGTGCTGGGACTCCCAGGGCCCCAGAGGTGCCAGGACATTTGGGACTGACAGAGGAGCTGCCTTAGCACAAGGCTCCCCTCGAGCACAGGTCACCCACAGGTCTGCAGCAAGTGTCAGCCCGTGACACTTGGGCTGGACTGTGACCCAACAACCCCCAGTTTATTGCAATAATCAGGGTGAATTTGGCACCTTACTGCCTCCTCACTGCCTGGCTGCAGCGGGGCTGGGGGGTGTCTGCACCGGGAGGACATGCTGTCCTCCAGATTGTTTTGAAACAACAAGAAAAAAGCTTATCATAATCCTTCTGGCAATTAGAGCCTGGCTGGCTGCAAAGTGCAATGCATTTATCAAAACCTCCTTTGAAGGCGCTGAGGGAAGTGAATTTGAAGCTGTTGGGGACTGCAGGAGTAAGAGAGCCCAGCTGCTCCTGGGGAGCCTGAACTGGGGCGAGGGGGCAGAGGGAGGAGGGAGAATTTCCTTGTCTGGGACACGCACGTTTTCCATCAGCCTGCTTGTGCGAGGATAAATAACTCGTTATCTCACTGTGTCTCTCGAAAGCTTGGCTGCTTATAGCTGGCACGCTTAGGGGGCTCTTCCTGCAAAGTTTGCCAAAAAATTAGCCACTCCTGGAGCTATAAATCATCCCAAACCGGGCTTCTTCTGCCCTCATTCCCGCCAATGTGAGAAAAACCCAAATTTGA
>VZRN01006619.1:1144180-1180765 GCA_013397935.1 Dasyornis broadbenti | reverse complement strand
CCCTCCCCACCTTGTGTGTTCCACCTGCCATGTAACACCCTGCCCACCCCACCACCAACCCAGCCCCTCATGACCCCGCTGCCACAGTCCAAACCACTCACTCAGCAGACAGAAAAATGGACAAGCCCTTCTCTGCCTCAGCTACCAGTTTTTCCTCCCCCAACCTCCACACCAGTAGACATTAATCTGAAAAAAGTCACCTTTGAAGCCAAAACCCGTGTGGGGGCTGGATGCTGGGAAGCAGGGGCCTTTTCTGTCCATGCTGTCCAGACACTCCGGCAAGCAGCACTATCTCAGCTTGGCTCCCTCCTCAGCCCCACACAAACGTGGCTTCCCTCTTGACTTGCTATTTAAAACCTGTCCCAAGAGTGGCACACGGCGGTTTCGGATTAACGAGCTGGAGCCATTAGCGGGCGGGTGGTGTCCCTGTCCCCAGCGCAGTGCCAGGTGCCCCTGCAGAGGAGCTCCTGCCTCCTCTGTGCCACACAAACCTATTTATTTACTGGTGGCTTTGTCTTACTGTTTAATTTAAGGAAAATCATTCCCACAAACACATCAGAAGCTCCAGCTGCAGGGGAATGGAGGCTCGGTCAGATATATTGCATAAATTTAAGGGTTTATTGCATTTACACATGCCCTCTCAGCACACTTTACCAGAATAGCTCTTTATCTGCAGATACGGCCCGTTGACCCAGGCTGAATGTGGAGCCTGTACTGAGGTGAACAGCAGAACTGAAACCACTTGGCTCCTTGAGTTGTGTCCCTCCTCCCAGCCTGCTCCCTCAAGAGCCCACAGCTGCCCAGCCCACTGCACAGGGCACTGAAAGCCTCCCCCACCCAGAACTTGGCACAAGGTGGGTCTTTTGTTTCACGTACAATATCAGAGATTTTGAAATCCAGACTAAATTGGAGCAGTGGCAACATCTCAAGTGTGGAAATTGTCTTACAAGGAAGATCTTCTTTTCCTTTAGAAAATAATGGACCAGTTGGAGTGAGTCCAGAGGAGGCCATGACAACGCTCAGATGGTTGGAGCAACTCTGCTATGGAAACAGGCTGAGAGAGCTGGGGATGCTCAACCTGGATAAGAGAACATTCCATGAAGACCTTCTGGCAGCCTTCTAGTACCTAAAGAGGACTTATAAAAAAGAATCTTGCACAGGCAGATAGGACAAGGGGGAATGGCTCTAAACTAACAAAAAAGGAGAAACTTAGATTAAATATTAGGAAGAAATTCTTTACTGTGAGGGTGGTGAGGGACTGAAACAGGTTGCCCAGAGAAGCTGTGGATGCCCCACCCCTGGAAGTGTTCAAAGCCAGGTTGGATGGGGCTTTGAGCAACCTGGTCTCGTGGGTGGTGGCCTTGCCCAGGCAGGCGAGTTGGAATGAATTAATCTTTAAGATCCATTCCAATCCAAGGCACTCTATAATTCTATGATGATTTTCAAGAGGATTGTCTATGTCTCAGGTTCAGCAAAGCCCATACAACTCTGGAAGGTACTTTAATTTCAATGGGACAGGACTGCAGTTTCTGAAGGAACATACTTATTTTCCTTTACTTTTTTTTTTCCACTCTCTATATCAGAGGTAATGTAATTACATACACAGAAAATAGAAGAGTGTGTATTTTTCATTCTTTGACACCCAGGGCTGTCATTTGCAGTGATGTAAAACAGGTTAAAGCCCTGTCACACAAACACAGTAAAGTTTTACGTGATTCTTATGGCAGTTCCCCCAAGGTCCCAGTTAGAACTGGATCCCTGATTGGATGAGGTACAGTGCAAACACACAACGAGAGAGCGTGTCCAAACGGACAGACCAGAAACAAAATAGAAGGATGAACAGAACTATGAAATACACTGGCCACAGCTCCACAGGAGATTGATTCTAGGGCCAGGAATCACCCCAAGGGCAGGTCACAGCAAGCTTTGCACATGTTTGCACAACAGTAAGTAAGCACACACTTTAAAATTAGACTCATTGCATAGGAAAACATGGGTTTGGGGAACCAACAGTGCACGACATACTTGCCAGGAGCCTCCCCTTTACAGCTCACAGCTGCACTCCTGCTTTCTGTGGCAAACCAGCACCAAAAGAGCATCATCAGTAGATGGTGACATCATTTAATACCTTTGCATTCTTAGTGCAGCTGGCCCAGAAAAATAGCAGGCATTTTAAGTTGATTTGAGATGCAGGTGAAGAGCCCAATGCTCCCAGGATTTAGCTGTATTGCAGGATGAGAAGCCTGGGGAGACCAGTGCTGGGTAGAGGAAAAGAAATAGTCAGCGAGAGGATTAACCTAAACAATTGCAAGAGGATTGACAGTGGTGGACCCTGGGTGATAAAAACCAGGCGCAAAACACCAAATTACTTTAACACTCAGAAACAACTCAAAAAAACCCACAGGAACACGGACAGACATTTATGTCATCCTTGTGTGAGCACAAGGCAGCAACGTGCAGATGGTGAACAGCTCAGGATGTAATCATCTGAAGGGCTGAAGTGACAACCCCAAAGCTGCTGGAGGGTGCAGTCTCGCAGTGATTTGTAGGCCCAGCTTGGTATTCCACACAGCCGTGCTGTATCCTACACGCCATGGAATGTGTGCTCCTTTCCACATGCCCAGCTATGGCAGCACAGCAATGAGATGACATCATGTCTCAGGTAATGCCATCAAGTCACAGCATCCAAAGAGAGGGAGGGACAACTTGCGGGGCTGCACCAACTTTGTTACCTCCTAAAGTCGTTGGTGCATACCGAAAAAAAATCTGCTGCTGTGGAAGACGCCTGAATGAAAAAGCACAGGATTTGTATTCTAACTGTAGGAGCTACATGGCTAAACTCAGTGAAAAATCTGGTCTGTGATCCCTTCAAGACAAGTCACATCCTAGGCTAAAAAGCCACCATCAGGCCCAGCAGAACTCAAATTGTGGACAGAAAAATCACTGTGACTCTCAAGCTCATCACCAGGTGCTGGCTCTTTTGTGTCCTTTCAGATTCAGAGGTGGAGAACAGACATTAAATCCACAGCAGATCTGCGGTTTAGGGCTCCAGCTCTAGAAGAGAGGCTTTGCCTTACTTATTTTTACATTCCAGTCCTACATAAACAAAGAATATAATCTGCTTTTGAGGATTTACAGTCTGTGGATCTCACTGTCCATGTTAAGGTGCATGGCTGGTGCCACTATCAGATCTGATGTGCCAGGTTCATTTCCTCCCAGCTCCTGCCTAATGTTTTAAAAAGGGAAGGACCACAGAAACCAACCTCCTGCACTCAGACAGCTGTGTATAGAGGCAGTGTCTTGCACTCAGGGGTTGGTTTGTAACAAGAAGGGGAAGAAGAGAGAGAAACTTCTCTCCAAACTCACACACCACCCGTCCGAGCGGTCAGCTTGCCTCCAGCGGTCTCGCTTTGGCACACTACACACGGGACTTGGGCTGTGAAACTTTGAGTTGCAATACATCTGTAAAAGTAACAGCCACCAGAAAAAGAAGGGGGAAAGGTCCAGGTATCCTGCAAAATGTAACTATAGGAATTAAAACGTAAAAGAAACACCCTCCAGGGTCTTCACAGAAGCCATAAACCCAAGCAACTGTTTTGCCAGGTGTTACTGTGCAGGGCCTGCTGTTAAAGTGACTCTCTGCTGGCACCTTGCCTGTCTCATCTTCCCAGTGCCCCTGAGCCCACTGGGCAAGCAGTGCTGAGCTGGGCAGCCAGGGAAGTTATTAGCCAGCCCAGCTCGGCAAGGGCTGCGCTGGCGCCGGGCTTTGAGCAGCTGAATGAAGTGTTGTCATTTCCCAGCTGGGAGTGGGAAAGAGCATGGTGCTGCTTCCTGATGCTGTTATTTTATTTTGCAGCAGCTTCCCCTTCCCGCTGTCTGAATGTCACAGATTACTTCACTGCTGTGCAAGCCTGAGGGGGGGAGCAGAGGGGGAAGTGAAAAATCAGGCAAGCGCTTCCCAAACTGCTGGCACCCCCGATGCCCCAGCGGCTGCACAGAAACCAGAGGCTGGAAGGGATGGGTGGCAAAGTTCACCTTTTGGGAAGCAAGAGCCATGCACAGGTCAGTAACACACCTGCCATGGTCTGCGAACACCCACAGACCCCACTCTCACTCCCATCCATTTAACCCCTCTGCACTAAGGCTGGGGTGTCTTGCTGGCTCAGGAAATATGAGCCCCGGGCTGCTTTTTGGAGCCTGTCAGCAGTGCTCTTTTGTCAAGCAGAGGCCTTCCTGTCAAGTGATACAAAGTGCTTGCTCTCCTTTGCCCCTTGGGATCCGCACACGCTTCCTCCCGCAGCAGCCCAAGCCTTTGTCAGCCGGAGGGAACAGGGCAGCTGGCAGGACTCCCGAGAGCCTGGCAGGGAGACGACTCTGCACAGCCCTGGAGATCACCCCTCCAACTGCATGCAAAAGGCCTGGGCAGGGGAGGCAGTGGGAAGTTCTGGGGATGAGGCTGGAGAACAGCAGAGATCACCAGTGAGGGTGAACAGAACAAGTGCAGCAGCCCCATTATTTCATTCAGCTTACAGAGAGCTCCTTCCCACAGCAGGACTAAGCTGTCCAGCCAGGGCTGGACTGAAACACTCAGAGAAATAACACAAATAACTAAGAATAAGAAACAAAAGAGACATGTCATTATTTCCCCAGTGATGCTACACAGCTACAGGAGCAGCAGTGAGAACGTCAAGTTCCCCAGCATTCAGGAGAAGTCTCTTTCACAAGAGCATCCTTGTCTTCACTTAACTCTGAAATTTTACCTGGCTATGGCCCTGTTTTGGGGAATTGGCTCCGTATCTGCAGATTTACACAGCTGGGGTAATCTGACACATCTGGGTAATCTAATGCTGACCTACAATGCTGTCACTATCAGGCAGGTCCATATTCACTTTCCCTTGCTGCTTGGTTTAGTGGAAGCTCGTCCCTCTGTGCCTTGGATTTGGAAAGCAGGTACAAGGGTGCCAACTACCTCTATAAAGCATTTTAAGACTTCCCCACTACAAGGTGCAACACTCACTAATTTCAGCAGGACTGTTGCCTGAATCAGGCAGCACTCCGAGCCCAGAGGGTAGGCTGAGGCTACTAAAATCATCCTTTGGTTTCAGACAAAAAGAAGATGCCAATAGAAGTATTCTCCTTAACTTGTTCATTCCAAACAAGGTGGAAAGTGCTTTCCTCAGTATGCAAACACAGGAATTAAACAGCAGAGATTGGGGCAGCATGGAATGCCATCTCAACAGTCTTGTTTGCAGGTTCCCCCCATAACTGTCATGTCAGAAACAATTGTCATATCTGTAATATCTAGGAAGAGTTGTACATTGTCAGAAGCAATTAAATTTAAAACATTTGCAATTTTTAAGTGTAAAAAGCACATTGAAATCACTGCAGAAAATGCAAAAAGTCAGACTTGATGGCAAAATTAGAGTCCCAAGAAAGCCTTCTCCTCAGATTCCAATGGAGGTCCTGCATCACATTCTCCAAGGGAGGAGTAGAGCAAGGCAGGGCAGGGCAGCAAGCAGGTGGGACCACTTCTCTCAGTAGCAGTACCAGCTTGTGGAGGCTGAAAGCAGCAATTTTAAACACTGCCAGCTCCAGGCCAAAGGACAGATAACACTTGGCAGTGCCCAGCCCTGCTCCGTAGTAATTCAGGCTAGGAAGCACCCACCAGGACACAGCCATGCAGAGTTTCAGCAGACAGGTTGCATTAAATCCCATGTCAACATGCAGCCTCAGGCTCTGATGTCTGGGTTGAGTGAGTGTAACTCTGCACTGATCCCTGGGGTGATGGGAAAAACGCTATCCTCACATCCCTCAAGGCACAAAGAAAATCTTTCCGTTCTCACTTCTTTTTCACCCCTCTTAAAGTGATGGCATTCCTCACCGGCTGTAATCAGCACGCACACTCTCCCAAAGTGCCATTTAATACCGTCACACAAAACTGCTGTGTGACCCACTTTGGGTTATTATGTGCAATAATTATAAGACACCACAGTCCCGGCCTGCCAGGCTCCAAGAGGCTTTCTGCAAGGGCATTCCCTCAATTCCCCCTTCCTGTGGACTCTCAGCTGCATGCCTGGGAGATGGACAGCATTTCTCTCCACTGCATCCACCCCCAACTCCACTTAATTTCATGCTTGGACTGTGACTACACTAACAGGGCATATCGAGTTTCTCCCTCGTACACTGATTAAACCGACATGGTGCTTTGCACAGTCTTTCACGGACTCCTTATCTCAGTAACAAGAGGGAGGAAAAAGCACAAGGACAACTCTGAGCAAAGCAACACTGTCTCCTTTCCTGGCACTGGCAGAAGTCTCTTTGGGAAATGCTGTGCACCCTCTGTCAGGAAGCTGAGAGAGAAAAGCTACGACAGCTCAAGGGCTTATCAGGGCAGGCTGGTCCTGGTAAGTGGGAAATTCTGGAGGTCTCTTTAACTATGTTTTCCAACCTTTTAAATTTTTCTACTGTATCAGATTGAGGAGGTGGGTAGACATCAGACGCTCCGAGAGGTGGTGTTTCAGAAATGGCTTCTGCTCCGAGGAGCTCTGCAAGAGATGCTCAGGAGTGGGCAGCGCCCTGCCTTACCACAGTGCGTGCCTATGGCAACCAGGATCATGGCTATGGCTGCAGAGCACTGACGCCACGGCTGAAGTGCTGTCACTCTCCATCAGTCCAAAATTCACCAGTTAATTTTTAACCAAATTATTTTTCCCAATGCTATCTTGTCTTCCAGGCTTTGGTGTTACTGAATGTAACCTAGCAAGTTTACAAAGCTTTTTTGGAGAAACATCTTGCTCCAGACTAAAAACATACTTAAAAATATGAAATGGAGGATTTTAATCTACTCCCATTCCTTTGATATTTCAAAAGGTCATAAAAGAAGGGAATATTCCAAGGCCCACAATAATTACAGAGGGAATTGCCACCACAGCAGGATAAATCAGTGGCAGAGCCATGAATAGAGGCAAGGATGGGTGACAGCTCTCCTGACTTTAGGGCCTTGAGTCACTCCAAACATAAGACATCCAGAGCAGCCCAAGACACACCAGGTCATCCATATGGAGCTAGCCCATAGGACACTGACCCTATAGGATGCCTATATTCCTACAGGGTAACAGAGCCTTGGGTAGAAGTCCCCAAGTGCCAGTTATCGGTGTCTGGAAAAGCAAATCATAGCCCCAGTTTCCACAATGCAGCTATCCACATTCAAGCCAGTTCCCTTCAGCTGCCTGTACAACAAGTACAGAGAGATTCTGTTCATCTCATCCTAATGCAGGCACTGAGGACAGGTCAGATGATTCCCACACCAGGTCTCAGCCCACAGCCCAGCACACCCTCACCAAAGACTTTGTTTGATAGGCTCTTCAGGCAGCAACAGAGCAGCAAGTGCACACATTGTCAAATAAGGATGGCCCCAAATCAAAGACTTCATCAATCCTAGGATTTGAAGCTCTTAAGAGACCTTTGGAAAAGGCATTACTTTGCTTTTCTCTCCTGTCTTGTTCTTGGGCTCGAGCCAACTACAAAACTGCTTTGGTACCTTAAGACAGACTTTTCACTCCTCATGGGCTCGTGAAGCACTCACAGCTCCTTTCAGCTCCTACTAGAACCATTCAACACCTTTGCAAGTTCCTTGGTTTCTCAAAGGAGCCAGCCCAGCATCTGCAGAATCAATTATAGGACAGCACAATGCAAGTAGAAAAGAACAGACTCTGTTTCCAACCCACACATTAGAGGCTTTGCTTAGAGAACCTCCAAAACTATCACAGGCTTACTAGCTGCCTTCAAATCCCCTTGCCACGGCCCTTGCAAAGAGCACCTGGAAGAGGAATGCGAGCGGACTTCAGAAGTAGATTGATTACCTGGACACACCTCACTGATGCAAAGGCACAGCTTTTCCAGCAGACCCTTTGTTTGTCACAAAAAGCTATGTTTGAGAGAGACTTGTTCTACTCACACGGACCCACAGGTGACATGTGGGTTTGAAGTTTAAAATAGGCTGTTTACAGGAGGATATTTTCTTGTTTGGCTTGGGTTTTTTGATGGCACCACAGAATTGCAGCTGGTACCACTACTGAGAGAAGCTAGGTTATCCTTACAGATAGATGGTCTGCTGGAAAGTGCTTTCACACACACACATAAACACACACACACGTGCACACTGAGTTTGTCTGGACTGGTTAAAACACCACAGCACTTATTGCTCCTTGAGGCCTATGAGTTCACTTCCAGGCTCCTGGCCAGCTTGGAAATCACACAACCCACGTGAGCAGCAAGGTTGTAAGGAGATGTTTGTCAAGAAAAAAATAGTTCCTGACTGCTGTTCCCTGTAGGACACATCTCAGCAACCCTGAAACCAAGATAGTAACTAGTCAACACTTGGGGACTATCCTTGGTGAGGTGAGCCAAAAATGACTGCCCACCATCACGAGAGAGAAGGCTGGCATGCTGAGGATAAAGGAGAAAGCACCTCCTAGGCCTGGCTCTTTTTTGCAGAGAAGCACAGAAATATATTTAGTCATGTTCCAGTGCTTTTATGTCAAGTAAAAGGGCCAAAGAGGCATAAAAGGGATGTAAATCATTCATGCTGTCTAGAAAAGACAGCGGAGCACAGGGCACCTTTCAAAGAAGCACCAGCTAGGGCACCTTGTAAGCACCAACCCAAAGGACAAGAGGAGGACGCCAGGTAACCAGAGGATGGCACACTGAAGAGGTATGGAGCAGCAGTCCATGGCCTACGTGGTCCACAAGCCTCCTCATTCACAGACTTGCTTCTAAAGACTGCAAACCACCACGGGGATCTCTCCTCCAGCGGAGTAATACAGAATGGACAGACAGCAAGGCAGAAAAACGAGTCTCAGAGCTCAATACTGACACAAGGTCCTTTTTCCCAAACTGTGCCGGCCCTTCAAAAACCCCTCCCACTGTGTCCTCTCTCTCCAGCACCTGATCCATCAGCTTCAGCGGGATCACAATGGGGTGAGAAGTGGTTCTGAGACATTAGTGGGGATTAGGCCACCTCTCAGGCCAAATTCAGATACCTCAAAAGCACATACCATCACTGGGGAAGGGAATGGGGATTTGGCCCTTCATAAGGGGATGAAATTTGTGCTAAAGACAAGGTAAAATCAGGGCAAACCCTGATGCATCACGGTGTGACAATCTGCACGAAAACACAGCTATTGATATAATCAGGTTTCCCATCCCTAACATTCATCTTGTTCTTCTCTTGTTTTAATTTTTGCTGATAAGAGGTAGCTCATTATTCAGGGGGAAGGGGAGGCTGCCTATGTTTTTTTCACATTAAATTGTGGCAGCGGTGCACAGAGAAGCACGGCACTTCCCCTCTCTCACCGGGTAAGCTGCAGCACAAAGGCTTGGGGCTGATCTCACATCCTCTCCAACAATTAAAAGTCAAGGCCAGCAGCACAGCCAAAACCTGACACGCTCTTTTAGAGAACAAAGGTCACTAGATTGAAGTCTTCACTCCCTGCTTTGGCTGAAGCAGCATGAAACATCCTCTTCAAAACCTAAAGCAGTTGAATCTTTATCAGGTGATGATGGCTTTTTGGAGAATAAAGACAACTGACCTCTGTGTCTTCCCTCCTACTGTTCCACAAGAAACCTTCAGGCTGCCTAATTAGTATAAATCATTTTCCAGTAAGTGCTCCTGCCCCATGACGGCCTCATCTGACACCAGGTCCAGAGATAAAGCTTTGATGGCCGCGATAGCAGCGCTGGGAATGACGGCTGAAGGAAGCCAGAAGCTGGACAGTCACAGCCATGGCTGGCCCCAGCTCTCTGAGGAGCAGAGCAGGCTGAGATGGTCACTGCAGATGTGCAGGTGTGACCTCCACAGCCAGGAGACAGGGGACTGGAGAGGACAACAGCTGGGCAGGAAATGAGCCAGAGAAAGGCTGCGTTAGAAACCACAGCACTCTCACTGCTTTTGCACATACAGCGTCTTTTGGAAGATTAAATGAAATAAAAAGTCACTACATGGTTAAATGGGTAATTTCATGGCTACAGTCATAAAGCTGATAGAAGCCAGAGCAGCCACAGGGAGGCCCTGTCCAAGCCTGACAGCATCAACACCCGCCCAAGAATGAGGCTTCACTAAGAAATTTGGTTTGGGCTAATTTAAAAATCAATCCCAGAGCATGTTGCTTGGTGAGCCCAGGAGTTTCACTCTTGAAAGAGTCCAAAAGATAAACTCATAGGACAATAGTCAGCCATCTTCTTGCCCATCATGGGGTAGGACTAAAATTCATCCCAGACTGTTTGGAGCTCCCTCCTGCCTGTTGTCCCTTCTTAATGCTCCCTGCTTCGCCCAGCACACTGAAATCCTCACACAATCCAAAGGTAACCCCAATTCAAGGAGACTTTGTGTGGCTGGTGAACAAGGCTTGGCATGGTCCTAACTCCACCTTATCTGGTTAAAACAAGGATGACCCAAGAGGAGAACCTACAATGGTGGACTGAAATTGCCATGGATTTCATCCTACTCCTTCCACTGCCGCAGAGAGACTCTGGGAGTGCAGACTTAACTGCATTTCCTCACACACTTCAGTTCACTTCTAGCATAGCTCTTGTTCCAGCAGAAAGCCTTTGCACCATCTCTCCAGCAGACAGGGAAAACCCTCACAGAAAGGGTATTTTTAGGAGCTGCTTCCTCCTATCAATCTGAAGAGTAAGTGGCATTTCCCGATCATTAGCCCAACAAAAATAGAAAGCACAAGGCACCACAGTGTCAGACCTCTCACTTCCATAAGGAACTCAAAGGCCTGGGCTCTTCCACACTCAGTCCCAGATTGCAAAGATGAAACAGAGAAACCCCCAGAGCACAACAAAAGCATTGGGACGCCCCTATGAATGTGGAGAGATCGGAGTTTAAAGCAACACTAAAGCAAAAATCAAACTGACTCCTTCCTGTCCTTGTTGAGTGGTCACTCTGATGTGGTGAGAAGGAAGATTCACACCACTAAATCACCAGAAAACATTTTGTTGCAGTACTTTTTAGTAGTGCAATGAGTCTGATACCCAGAGCAGGCAGGGAAGAGAGAGATGGCAGCAGACAGCCAGCAGCAGGAAACGATGCAGGGAGAGAAGGGCCTCCAAAACGAAACTCAATGGAAAATACCATTTTTATATGAAACAGCCTCTGCTGACAAATAGTTCTTTGTCCCAACACAAAGAGCATGCTTCAGGCATGAGTTGCTAAGGCAGAATTTCTCTCATGCAATTCCCTGCTCAAGACATGCTGCAGAAGCCAGCACTGCCTCCATGTGCCCTACCTGCTCTGGGCATGAGACAGAAGACAAAACGTTTCCAGCCGTGTGCCCACATAAGTAAGTTCTCCACTTCGTGCATTGATCTACTCCACTTTTGCCAAGACAAACTCAAAACCTTCCTCCAGTCCCACTGAAGTCAGAAGGGCTGCACTGCTAGGGCTCAGGCAGAACCACTCCTCTCCTCAAACCCTCACCTGTGTTAACTGAGGTTCAGAAAACATTTGATAAAACATGATGTAGCTTTTATCACCTTTTTGACACCTTAAATTCCAGCATGTAATTTTAGTTTTAAAAACTGTGTCTCCCAAAAGAAAAGTCTTAAGCGGGGGGGTAAAAAAATCCCGAACTTTCTTCAGCTTTCTTTCATGGGATACCGAAGATATTCTAAAAGACGGATTGATAGAATAGAATAAATTGTGTTTTAACTCTTGGATCAATTCATTTAATACTATTAGTATCCTCCATCCAAGCTTATCCCAAGAAAACTGGATTCAGGTTTATCAGACATTAATTACCTATATTGAAAATAATAATCTCACCCCTCCCTAAAAAACAGTGATTAAAAAAAAATTGATAAAGAAGTCATAATGGATGAACACACATATGCATTCACCCTGCTCCCTACTAACCACAGCCCCTAACAGGAGATAATGGAAGCTGCTTTCAAATGAAATGTCTAAATGGGCCTAGAGCTTGTTTTCTCCAAACTCAGCCAGGCATTACTGCTGCCACAGCCACTTTCAATCAAGCTTGTACTGCAAAGGAAAACAAAGGAAGAAGGTAAATCCATGGGAGATTTCCAATGAATACTTAAAAATCTTTTCATGGGAGAGAGTGAGGGAACTCTGTACCAGCAATGACCTCAGAAATCTTGTGAGTTCACTCCATTGCAGGCTGTTCCCTCTCTCCACTAGATTTTAATTAGCTAATTCAAGGCCTTGTATGGAGGAGGAAAGAGTAGTGCTTAAGCAGCAGAAAGTTCAGCTGAATTTGCTGTGTGCTTGGAATTTAATAGATAAATACCAAGATCCTTTTGGGGACTGTCATTTCCCACAGCTAAAGGTGGACGCACGGCCACTTGGAGCCTTTCAAAGGACCAGGGACGCAACAGTGTGCCCATGTGTGCCCACAGCCCTTCCTATACCAAGAATATGCCCAGATTTATGTGCCATCCTACACCTTCCATAGGGAGAGGTTCTGCCACGTTGTCCCCACACAAATTTGTGACCGTGCACCACACACCCGAGGCATTCTCCCTGTGTGCCTGTTTCTCCCCCCTGTAAGTTCTTTTCACCCGCCTGAGGAACAAAGCCAGCAGCTGAAAAATCCAGCAAAAGTGCCTTATTACGCAGAAGAAAGAGATACTTTAACTCAGCTGTCAATAAGTTTTGCCCATTTACATGTGTGTGGAACACTTTGAATAAATTATGTTTCCAGGATTTAGCTCCACGACAGTGGCCTAACAAAAGGAGACTTACAGCTCCAGGGGAGAGGAGGGGGACAAGGGGGAAACACATTCTGCACAAGACAAAATCCCTTCCAGAACCATGAGGGCAAACTGGGTTGGCGTTTTTCTTTGACGAGCATGGCTTTTACATCACTTGCAGTCTATTTTCAGGCACATTTTCCGCATTTGCATTAAGCACAGAGAGTCACTTCCACATATGGTCTCTGTGGGCGTGAGGATGGGATGGTTTCGCTTTTTTAATTACAGACACAGCAAAAGTAAAAACAATGGGGGAACCATGGGGCGCTGCTGATGTCAGGTGGAGATGTGCCCCTCAGGGAACTGATTTTACTTGGAGAGTCAGATCTGCTGTTCCAGCTTTTAGCTGAACCAGCAGCCAACATAAGCGCTTACAAGACACTGGTTGGGGTTTGTATCTTACTTTAAATATGCACACATGTGTCCCCAGGTGACTACTCTGAAGAAAATTTATCTGTGGGGAGTGAAAGAGAGGAGGATGCAGTCTGTTACATCACCATAGGGCAGGAAGAGCAGCTTTCTAATGGACCAGTCCTCCTACACCAGGGGAATCACTTCAGCATTTTACTAAGCAAGACACCCTAAAGAGGAAAAACTCACTGAGGTAAAATCAGTAGGATTTGTTACCAAAAAAAATGGGGAAATTAGGTTTCCTGATTACTGAGAGAAGACTACCAGATATAAGAGTATCACCTCTATCCTTTACTTGCCTGCAGGGAAATAATCATATCGAGAGATGCTAGAATGGATTTAATCAAGCACAGGTTTGTGCACCCATAAGAGACCCAGCAGATGAAGCTCCCAGCTCTGTGCCAGGCAAGACAGAGCAGCCATCAGGCACACGCTGATCTTCGCATCCTTCAAATTGTAATGCCATGAAATACAGCCTGGCTGTCTTCCAGGGCTGCACTGGTCACTGACTTTAATAAAAACAAGTGAAGTAAAATAGATCCATGAGGCTGAAAGCCCAGGCAGGTTCCCCACAAAAACAGCAACTGAAAATATCCTCAGCTGACAGGCTCCACTGTGCTTCGATGACAGCAGTTTGGGATGGGCAGCCAGAAAGAGCTAAAGACCACCTGAAACCTCCCTCCTCACAGGCAGCAAACATGAATTCCTGACCTCCCTGATATGAAAACCAAATATACTGAAAGCAAGAGGAAAGGAAACCACCGACATCACAGCTTCGTGTTTAATATCAATGGGAACACACAGAACCTTTCTTCACTGCTTCAAACAAATGAGTGACTCATTCCCTTCACAGCAGCAACCCTCACAGCCACTGCCTGCCAAAGAAACAACGTTGAAAAAAGAAAAATCCATGTCAATTAGGTGAGTTCTCTGCCCCCAGAACCCACCAGCTTGACAAATGATACAGGGAAACTTTTGAAAAATTTCTCATCATCCAAAATAATCTCTCTGCAATTACCACTCAGAGCCAGTAAAAACCACTGCCAGAAGCGTGCCGATTTCCATGCTCCTAATCTTATCTGTGGAAGAGGATCCAGGGCATCAACTTCACTGATGTTTCCAGGAAGAGGAGCCCTAATCAAGCGTTTCTGCCCATGAATAACAGACAAGGAATGTCTCCGCTTGGCCAGCAGTAGCCTGTGAAAAATTAAAAAAACATTGTAAAATCGGCTTTGGAAGCAGGGAGAGCTGAGGGGGTGATTGCTGTCTTATCTCTGCCAGCACAGATGCTGCAAGGGCAAGGCTGACCCACAGACAGCTGTCACTCCAAGACAGCCTAACCAAATCGACAAGGCAATGGGTCTGCAATGCTGGACGGCCATCACCCAGAATGGAGTTCTCTGCTAACAGATGTTTTCTTTTTAATTAAGAGAGTTGTAATAACCACTGATCTTCTTAAAGCTTCAGCTGCTGTGCAATGCAGAAGTTGCAGTCAGGAAACACCGATGTTTTTTAGAGAACTCTGAACATGCACTAGAAACAGTCAATGAATCAGGTATGAATCTGAGGCTAACCAGATCCAGACTGGGGACTGGCCCTTTAGCTCTCGAAGGCACCAAGTGGGCCAGGTTGACTTTTTACCAGAGAATACCCCTGAAAAGGAAATGCAAATGTTAATAAGCTCCTTTTCATGCCAACTGGGTCTGTTCATTCCCAACCAAACCCCACAACCCCACATGGTTAGCAGAGAGTACTGCATCTACCAGGAATAACTGCTATTGTTGGAGTGCCTGTTCCTAAGCAAGTAAAAGCACTTCCCAGTGCCTATGTGCATGCAGGTTTTGCCATGGCACTTCTCAGGGATCTGACAACATGCAGCAAAGGGTCAGCAGTTCTCTCTAGAAGGCTGTGTTGATATCTGCTGCAAGATAACCCACCCTAGTCAAAGGAACTTTCTTATTTTCTAGGCTCGTTATCAGTTGTTATTGTAAGTAAAGCAGTACTATGTCAAATGGCCCTGCGTTCTGACCTTCCCATGGGCAGGACCCACTAAGACCTCACGGAATGTGAAATAATCATTAATACACTCTTTGGCAGCGCTAATAAATCATATAGCTCAACATCTTTTAGCAAAGCCATAAAACTCTACCAAAGACACACCAATAAACTGCACATTCAAGAATCAATCCACCCCCAGCCTCTTCCCTCACATTCCAAAAATGCAGAAAAGCAGCAGTGACTTTGGCTCCATCCTCTAATCCCCAAATCCCCCAATTACACCGAGGGAGCTGAAGATAACATAGCTGTAAAGACCTAAAAGGAAGCTTCTTTCAGAGATAGAAGAAAGGTGTTATATCAACAATCCTAGGTAATGGATTCATTTAACATGACACTCCTCCCTCTGCAGACAGTCAGCACAAAGTCTACAGACATTATGCCTCCCATTCAAGCCCCTAAGAGAGGGGTTTGGTGGTACCTAAGCCTTCTGCAATGAGCTGAATTTCATGCCATAAGGAGAAGTTTTGCCTGTGTAAGGAAATGGGCTAGCTCACATATTAATCCTTCTAACTCTCACTGAAGCCTGAGGGTGAATTCACATTTATTTGCTTTAAATTAGCCTTTCCTTTTCCACATCGAAGAAGCCATTCCTGATTTACACCAGAACATGCTCAAAACTAGACCCCTTCAGGCCTCCTGCACCTCTAACTTCAGACACACAGGGTAAGAGGCACCTGAGGGGTTCTTCTTCTCTCTTTACAGGAGGAAAAGGTGCTTTCAGGGCATGATGCATCTCACTCTCACAGGTAAAGACTGGGATAAACCAATCCTGCTCTGCAGCATAGCAGGGCCTGGACAAGCTTCTCTCACGCCGTGTCAGAGGGAACATTGGGGCTCTGCACAGAGCACGTTTTGTTGGTGGCTTTTTCCAACTGCTGCCATGACTGGATGCTCCCTTTCACCACAGTGGGACTCCAGGCCATCGTGTCCATTTCCTCCAGTTCATATGAAGCAGGAGCTGCTCTATCAGCCCTAGATCAGGCCATGGTGAAGGCCACCAAGTCCTCTGCGTGCGTCACCAGCCTTGTCAGCAAGGGCAGGATATGCAGCAGCAACTCAGAGAGGAAATTTTTGCATCCAGCTCCTGATCCACCACTCACAACTCCTTCTCCTGGATCCAGCTAAAACCCCTCTGCTAAGACTCTAAAAAAAGAGTTGTTTTCAGGGTCACTGTGAAATTATATTGTTTGCAGCAAGCAGAACTGCCTGAACCTAATTTACTGTACATCCTGTCTGTGCTTCACAATGAAAACACCACACAAGGTTGCAGGTCAGACCTCTGAGCCCCTCCTGCTTGCGATGCTAATTCCTGCGTGGTGATGAGAAAGGCCCAAAGGCTATTAATCCTTCCCACTCTGGGGTATACACTGATCACGAGGAGGAAGGAAAACCACCTCTTCCCTTAAATACATCTAATATTACACACATAGGAGCAAGAAGCCTGTGTGTGAAGCTTCCAGACGCAGTCACTTTGCTGACAGTGACCAAAACATATCATAGGAACGTCCTTGGACACAGTTTAACTGTGATGTGTCCTCAGGCACACCTGGCAGGGAGGAGCTGGGGGCTCTGGATAAGAGTGGTTGAGGATTTTAAGTATCTGTGGAGTGAGATAGAGCCTAAAAACTCTAAAACTCTAAAAACTCAGTGCAGGGAAAAAAAGCTCCATGAGGACTTGCCTGTGATTTACCTGGAGGCTTTACTTACTGGCACTGCATGCAGGTGTACATGAGCAGTGGCTACGGCAGCATCACCACTAGCTACCCCAGGAACTTAAATGTGGCCAGAACTCAGCTCTTGGGCTCATCTAAATGGAGGTTTTGAACTCCCATTGCAGTCTGCAGAGAGATGGTCAATACTGGCTCAATGCCCTACTTATCAACATCCCCATCAGCTCTGAGAGCAGCTCAGACACCAACACACAAATTATTTCATCTGAGCTGAACACTTCTCACGGTGCCTTGGCTTCAGGACAGCATTCCCATACCTGGTGGGGTGAGCACCATGGAGAGGACAAAGGGGTCCCTAGAGCACCTTCCCCACTTGCACCCACCTCCTCACACTTCCCAGCAGTGCGGAGGCTCCCAGGCCACCCACAGACTCAATGCACCAGCACAGGTGGATTGGAAAATATTCTGCAGACATGCACATGCAATGGGATTAGTTCTACCTGAGCAGCAGCACAGGGAGGGAGCCAAGCCCATGGGTTCCTCTGGACTGTCCTGATGCTCCTCACAGGCAGAAGGCAGCATGACAGGGGAGGCAGCGAGGGGAGCCCCGCAGGCAGGCAGGAGTTTTCAGAAACGCTTTTTCATTCTCACTAAATCCTCTATCCAAACCTTTCCCTTTCGCTAAAAGTCTTTGCAAACACCAGCAAAACCTTTCCCGTTAATCTTTCTCCATCTCGCTAAAACAACACAGACTGTCTGTCTCCAGGGAAGGCTGTCACAGGATATGGGGGAGGAATTTATCATTTGTAATGTACGGAAATATAACTTACATATATCAAAGGCATTTGCTGCAAAAAAAACAAATACACAGTAGAGATTGGGAGGCCAAACCCTCATTGCCTTCAAGCTACTGTGCTTAGCAATCGTGTGAGCAACAGCCTGAGCAAACCCAATTAATTTGATTTGTAGATTGCACAGATTAGCAATTGTGTTCCAGTGGTAAATCCCACAAGGAACCCCTCTCGCTTACGTTCCTGTACAGCTCCTCATTTGTTACCCTAATATGTAAAGGCTCCTATCTAAATCCCTTCAATTTATTTACTGCCAGGTATGCACCTCTGGCTTCCAACAGCACCTTCCAACCAGGATCTGTGGAGATCTCTGCAAACTTTAGCTCTGAAAGCTCTCCAGTGTCTGTGTCAGGAATATAAGCAAAAACCTTGACCCTGAGGCACTGAGTGGCTCAATTGAGCTGTTTACAGTCAGTCTGGAAAACAACTACACTGCCTGTAGGACACTGTTTCTGATGGGCTTCACACTGTAGCCACCAGCAATGCCAAGGCTTCTGCACCATCCAACACTTCTGGCTTGATCCAAATCTAACATCCAAAGGGTTCAGATTCAAATGTGAGACTCTTTGCATGATAACAACCTAAAAGAGGGCCATTTAAGCAAAAAGAAACACCTCACTCTGAAAAATGAAAGAAGTTGCATGACCTACTGTTAGAGTAAAAATTATTCTTTCAGCTTGATGAGCAGTAATCTCTCAAGTAAAAATGCCTGATGTAAAAGTATATAGTCAAAGTTACATGAGATTCTAGTAATGTTTGTTTAATGCCAGAGACGTCCCTTTAAAATGAGGTCTGTGAAGCTGCGAGAAAAAAAACAAAAAAAACCCCCCAAAAAACCCCAAAAAAACCCCAAAAACAAAAAAAACCCCACCAAACAAACCAGTGACAACAGAGGGGGTAAGGAAAGCTCTTTTCCTCGTTTTTCAGTACTGTATCTACTAAAGAAACATGTTCTGCTGGTTACAATAAGAAAAGCAAGATTCTACTGATATTGACTGGATTTCAGTATTTCTAAAAACACAAGCACTTCATAAATACACTGAAATATTCTGTCATCACCAGACAGAACATGCCGGTTTTCTATAAATATAGACATCTGGCAGTGGTTTCTTCTACTGCTATAAATTTCTGGTGTGAAGAACACTATTTTGTAAGCAAATGCATGTTGGAAATTAATGTAACCTGTTGCATATGAAATTAAAGAGCAAGAAAAACTTGCTGGGCAGAAGTGCGTAACAAAAACAGTGTTGCCATACTGCTCCTGACCCTCTCTATGAGGTTGCCTACAAGATTCTGTAGGCATAAAATATCTTCCTCCAAGCAGTGCTGAGAAGCTTTATTAAAGCCTGCCCACAAATTGCATTGAAATTTGGAAAGGAAACTTACTGTGGCATTGTTATTCCAGCCATAGTGAAACACCTCTGACAAAACAATGAATATTAAATATCAGTGAGTAACAGCCTGTTTGGTACAAACCACGTGAGGGGTGCCACAAGCAACAGCCAGCTATATAAAATCCAGTGCTATAGGGCCGTGCAATGACTTTTAGTCTTTCCCTTCTTGTTTTTTTTTTATGGAATTTCCAGTCAGATCTACGTCCTGGCCCATGGTACAACCATCCACAGAGTTGCATTTGACAGAGGGCAAGATATTAGAAAGGAGTTCTTTCCTGTGAGGATGGTGAGGCCCTGGCACAGGTTGCCCAGAGAAGCTGTAGATGCCCGGTCCCTGGAAGTGTTCAAGATCAAGTTGAGGGGCCAATCTAGTGGAAGGTGTCCCATGGCAGGGGGTGGAACTGGATGATCTTTAAGATGTCTTTCAACCCAAACCAGGATTCTACGATTTTACAAAACTGGGGACACACAAGGTCCTTACACAGAGCTGAGCATGGGGAGATACCTTACTTCATCAAGGGTTCACCTGGGCTAAAAATGGACCCTAACGTCCCATTCTGAGGGTGACAGAAGACATCTCTGTGTAAGGGCATGGGCTGTGTTTTCTATCCACATCTGCTTTGCTCACGAAGCTCCCTATTACAAAGTCATTAGCATCAGCAGATAGATCAATTTCTGACTGGAAAATTTTCCCTTCTGGTTAACATAAGCCAAGCATAAACACTCCCTCAGAGGTTAACAAAAGCCAGCAGCCCAAACAGGGACAACTCTGCAAGAAAAGGGGAGTGGGAGTCAGTGGGAAGTTGAAAAGGCAATTAATCACAGGTTTTCATACACCACAACACATTCCTACCAGTGATCAGGCATTTAGAGTGACTCCGCATTGCTCCTCACTCCCTTTAAACCCTTTTTGGGGGGAATATTTTCCAAGTGGAGACATCAAAACAACAGGTCCCAGAGCCACCCTCAACATGCAGCCCCCACTGCCCACCTTCCCCACTCCCTTCAGTAAACACCACTAATTCCCCCAGCTCCATCTGACCTTTTCTTTTTTTTTCCAAAACAACCTAAAAGCATTTCAGTACCAAAGACAAAGAGAAAAGCAGGGGGGACCCACTAAGCCCAAAGTCTCCAGACAGCTCTCAGCATCTGTCAAATGCTTGCTAAAAAGTCCAAATAAAGACAAACCCAAGAAGCCTTGATACCTTTGTGTTATCTTTGCAGGCTGGCTGCTGCCTTATCAGCTCTGACAGAACTCAGCATTTAAGAATAATTCAGTAGTCTTTGGGTGGAAGTTAGTTCCTAAAAAAACACACAGCCGAATTGCTGGAAGTTGGTACAAGAGGAGAGGGTGAGTGGGTAAGAGACGGCCTGAAAGCCCCCACTATCGTCTTGCTGTTCCCTCTCAGGAAATATGCTGCCATGCAAGATTTTTAATTATTTGTTCATAATTCACTCCTCACGTTTCACACCCACTGCACAGGCCAAGAGCTACAAGGGTGAACAATGGCTCAAAATGCTGCTTGCTCACATTAGCATTGAGAACAGAATGGAATTAGGATAGAATCCAGGCAAAGCCACCAGCTCTCAGTACCAGGTTTTCAAGCTCATCAGAAATGGATGAAGATCTTCTGATTGTGATTGATGCTGGTCTTTAAGTGCCACTGTCCTTATGGGGAGGATAAAGATGTTTTTCCCCATCTTCACTTATGAAAAATATGCTCTTTTTGGATAAAGTCTCCATAGAAGAATTTGGATGTTAAGGAGCACCTCCTTCATGAAAAACAAAAGTTCTGTTTGCTCTCATATGTAACTCACCATGCATGGATTTTGGCAGTCACCTCACACAGGAGCTGGACTTTTCCTTTGCAAGGGCATGAAGGTCCTGCTCTTGAAAAAGTTATAAAATAGTTATAAAACACCTTTGCTTGACATTAATTGATGGGTAGAACCAAGTTAGCAAGAGAAGAGCTGTCTCAAGGGCTGCTTTTCAGAGTCTCATTTGTAATGTGACAAAATGAACAGCTGGGGTAAGGGTGTCAGCCTCTTGTCAACCCCAGAGGGAGGGAGAGACAAACAGACAGACATTATAAGCCCCTCTGATAGAGGGTGAGTGGCTTCCTACCTCTGACCTGACTCTTTCTGCCCCAGAGTGTCCTCACAAATCTTCCTCAACAGCTAGCAAAACCTGAAGAGACACAGCTGGGACCCCAAAATGTCCCTTTTTCTTTATTTCATTTTCAAGTTTTACCCAAGATAACATTGCAGAGGAGGCAGGGGAACAAAGGAAAGGGAACTGCAAGTGTGGAAGGTCCTCAGTAAGTGTTTCTTTAAAATACAAACACCCTCCAGGTGCTTGAGGTGAGTATGTGCCTAAACACTTGTCAAAAATGGTGTCCAAGAACAGAGACTTCTGTTGCAGAAGCGCATTGAAATCCCTGGGTTTGGACCTCCCCTTGTGTGCCTCCAGTGGTGTGCTACATGAGTTTCAGTGGATCCAAACTGGGATGAATTCAAATAGATGTGTCATACACTATTTTTCGTGTTTTATTTGACTTTAATTACTTCTTAATAGTACTGCTGTTTGAAAAAAATCTTTCTCAATTGAGGGTGTTGGTTCTGCCTAGGGCTGCTTGGCCCTCTTCCACTGAAATGCCCTTTCAACAACCACCACAAGCCTTTGCAAGGAAAATGAAATCTTTTGGAAGATCTCTTTTTCTGTGACTGTGTGAAAACTTGCCTCTCTGAACTCTCTTCCTTTCTCCCAGATTTAAGGTTGGTTGTTCTTTCCACCTCTGTAGAAGATGGAAACCCATGGTGGGCTCCAGCAGGATGTGGAGCAACACTTGGGAGCAGTCAGACCTTGTTGGTAGCACAGATGAAGACACCTTGATGATGACGAGGACGATAATAACAGTAATAATGCTTGAATAACCTGTAATTTTTCTGGTTTTCATTTTCCAGGACTTTTGATAGTTGTTTCCATAAAAAATAAGCATGGTGTAATGCCCATCTCTCCCTGAAGTCAACGATTCCTTGTACCCAGCAGAGAGGGAAGAACTGGACTTGCAATTCACATACATGAACCACGGTGGGTGTTCAGTGCTAGGCTCCAGCCTGTGCATGAGCAAATGTTTGCATTTGTGCAAACCCTGGACACCTGTTTGCACCTTGGGAACTTACACAAGGCTTGGGCACAGAATTGTTGGCCTGGTGGGTCTGTATTGTAACAGCAGCAGTAAGAAATTCTTATCAGGGCAACACCTGCTTTGTATAGGGTCCAGCCAGCAAATATGGGCTCTCACTTTTCTGAGGGGTACACGGTAAATAAAACTCAGCTGACCAATGGCTCTGGTTTTGGAGGGGCCCTTTGTCAGAGTAAAACAAGGTCTCTATACAAAGAGATGTTAGTAACTTGCATTTAATACTGTTCATTCTGGGTTAAACTTGCATTTAACACTGTTCATTCTGGGTTTGACAGCCCTTACCACAACGACAGGGCTTTGGTACAATGAGGACTTCCAGGCACTAATCCCATTCTATTAAAAAAAAAAAAAAATAGATAAAATCACACCAGCTATAATAACAACTTTGCCTTATGCTGTGTTCATCGTACCAACCAAAGCCACTGCTCATTTGCTGATCTGCTCTCCAAGAGCAATATTAAATATTTCAGATGTTGCAGTCTTCCTCGAGCTCTGCCTTAATATCCATTTTGTAAATACCCTCCAACACATGCCACAGACAGAAGGCCCTGACGCAGTTTTAACACTGGGTTAATTACAGCAGAAAACTTATTCAATTACTTTGGAGCATTTTTCATCTCCCTCAGAAAAGTTACTGGGTTTGCAGTTTGGGGTTATTTTGCACTTTACAGTATCTGCATTACCCTTGTAGAGGTAAAAGGGAAAGTGCCTGTAAGTACAAAAACAAATAGATCCAAATCAAAATGCCATTAAAATTCATCCAGGCTTATTCCTCTCTGCTCTTATTCCAACTAATATCTGATAACTAAGCTGTTCCCTTTTAATTCTGCATTGCATATTTTTTCTTTCAAAACTTGTCTCAATGAAAGTTTGATGCTGTTTTTCCTTCTGGAGAAAGAAACCCCAGAGATGTATTTTCAACCTCCCATCTCAGTGTTTCCCAGACATTTTGAATCAGCGACTGTTGCCAAGATTCACATCTTCCCCAGATCACCACACACCCTCACGCTCTCAGCTTAAAGCCATCACAGATGAAGGGATGGACCCTGGAGCAATTCTTACTGCCCTGTTCCTGTTGCCTTTATTGCAATCCTTGAGCCAGTAGGGGAACTGTGCTTGCACTGTCCAGGAATGAGAAGGTTTGGCAGATTTTAAAGCACATTCAAGAAAAAGAAAAAATTTCTTGCAGTTAGTATACTTATTGAGTACCAAGTTCTGATTTTCATGCCTGTACTGGAGTTTAGTCTTCTAACGCAGAGTAACCCCAACAGCCTTCATGTAGATACTGGTACATGCACCAGGATCATTCCCTCTTTACAAAAATCTAGATCAAGAGGCAAAAGCCACCGTTTCTCCAGGGTGCTGGGTCATGTTTCAAAAGCTTAGACATGCGTCAATCATCCCTGGACAGAACTCATGCACCACGTCTCACCGGCCAATATCAACAGCCCCTTCCAGAAATCCCCTAAAAGTGTTGTTGATGCAGCACTGCAGCATTACCTGTTTAGCCTGCTGGCTCTGCTACTCTCCCTGGAAAAATATTTTCACCCACAAGGGAGTATTTTTGCCCAAGTTGTTTTCTCTGCCTTATTTTAGCAACCCACTGAAGCAGCCAGAAGTTCTGCAGAGACTAAACCAAGCCTGGGGAGGAACCTGTGGGTGACATACCACACTCACCCTTGGCTCCAGGGGGGATACACACTGTGCCTGGACCAGCAGGAACACCTGGTCACCAGCAGCACTGGTTGCAGCCACCTTTGCTGCCAGCTGTGCTTCTCATGGAGCAGCTCCTTCCTTGCAGCAGGCAATGGCATAGGAGGGCCAGCAAACGCTGACAGAATTAACTTGCCATCTTCCACCTCCCCTCAGAAGCCACAAGCAGACACAGAGGAAGGAAGACGTCACCCATGTCCAAGTACTCCAAATTTCAAGGGAGCATTGAGACAAACAGAAAATTGTCGTGATACAGAGCGTGGAAGACGCAATCTCCCAGTGCAGAAGGGTCAGCGACGCACTACCCCTGACTGAGCTGAACCAAGAGCCAGATATGATTTTTTCAGTGTCCACATTCACTACCCCCAGGCTATGTTACATGTTGCCCTGTCAACCTTGAAGCATTTTAGATTCCTAAAGAGTCATTTTATAAATGTTCCCATAAATATCCAGTCCTTCAAAGTACTGAGCCTTCCTGCCATAAGTGGGAATGGAAGAAAGGACTTGCTGCCTATGGAGGCACTGCACTATGCCACAAGCTCACCCATGCTCCCCTAAGAATTTAAACCATCACATTTTTTTTCCAGGTTGGCTTCCTGCCTGAGTTTCCTCCCCAAAACACCCACAGCAAGGTCAGAGGATCTCTTCCCTGGCACAAGGGAGTTACCAGGCTGGGAGCAAAGAAGGACAAGGACAGGCCAATGATGGGGTCAAGTTCAGTCATCTTCAGCTGCCATGAAATCACACCTGAGAAGGATTTACTGCCAGGAGCTGAGTGGCTGCAGTCAGGTAAAGGAAGGGGGGTCCTATTTTGTGCATCTAATGACCCAACTTAGCAGGGCAGAAACCAAGTGCTTGACCTTTCTCAACATCATGTGAAGCAAATGCTCCATATGACACGGCTCCAGCATTATCTACCAGGCACAGGTGCATGACTGCAATTAGAAATGACCGGCATTTCACACATAACAGCACATTTCAACCCAACTCAGCCCATCCAAAACCTCTGAGACTCAGTTACCATTTTCTTCCCACCCGACCTCCCCAGCTCCCTTGCCAGCTCAAGCAGCCCCAAATAATTTCCCATGAAGTCTCACAGCTGTTATTTGAAAATTAAATTGGAAGTCACGACACCTCCCTGCACGCTGGTAGATCTTACACTTGGCATTTGGTTTATCCCAACACCATTCCTCACCCCCACCTCTAAACCAACTTCCGCGGAGAACAATGCTGCTGGTTTGTGTCCACAACAGATTTATTCCCCTCCTTTCCAGCAGCTCACAACGCCTGCACCTTCAAGGGGCAGTAGCTGCTTGAAGCAAAGGGCTCCTTCTGGTTTCTGGAAAGAAAAGGCTGCCCTCTATAATCAGGGTATTGTTCTCCCTAAATGGAGCCAGACTCTGTAAACACGCTCCTCTGCACAGCGCTGGGACGGCGAATGCCAGCGTGTGTATACATACATGCAGGGAATGTGTCTTGTTCTAAACAACAGTAAATTATGTTAATTCATTTCCTCTGCCTAAACAGTGCTAATAAGCTTCGGGAAAGGAGGAGGGAAAAGTAAACAAGAGTCCATTACAAAAAGGTGAGGGGGAGAGGTAACCAAATAACTCCACCAAATGTCTCCTCTGGGGAAGGACATTCAAGTTACAGCTCAGACAAGCTCCACACAGCCCTCCCTCGGTCCTGCTGGAGGTGGAAACGTAACAGCAACAATTTCTTTCTTTTCTTTCATAAGGCTTCAGCCTGTTTTCACGAGTTCAATCTTGGGAAATGGGAAATGAGCCCCCACCAGTGCCCTGATCCACAGCGACTGCATCCCTGGGGGCTCTGCACTGCATGTGATGTGAGTGCTCCGCTGACCAAAGCCAATACGAATAGTCAGAGCCTATTTGTAATTTTCTAACAGGAAAATAATTTCACTAAGCAAACTGCCATGCTTTGACTCAAAACCCTGATTAGCACAGTTTGAAAACAGGGCAGCATACTGTTCTGGGAATTAACTTGCTTGACCCCTAGTCTATAATGGCACTCAAATAATCTGTGAGTCAGACCAACTTGAAAAACTCTTGGAAGACCACACTGAAAGAATTTACTGGATTTATTGGATTTTCTAGGATAAAAGAAAAATAAGCCTGGAACTCCACTTAGTCTGTGGCCTTCAGAAAGACAAGCTTTTTCTCCTTACAGTATCAGGAAGAAGAACACTGCCTATGCTGAGCAGCATTTTTTGGGTCTCTTTTTATATTTACTTTTTTTTAATGCACGAGAAACTCTCAATAAATAGTCATAGTTATTATTAATATGCAGGTCTATTGCTATGATTACTTTTGAGGAGCACCTTGCAGTACCTTTCTTCCTTGGTACTGATGGTAAAGTAAGGGACAGGTTCCCAACCCTGTGAATCTACAATTCTCCCAACAGGAGTACGCAAGGCAAAGAAAGCCCTGAATTTAACTTCAATTTAAATATTCAGAGGCTACTTTACCAATTGCATACAAGGACTTGTCTGGTGTTTCCAATGAATTTCCAAGGACAGGAATAAACCTGTGTACATCACCACCACAAAAGTGTTTGAAATCCTTCACATCCTCTCATCTACTCCTGTTTGAGCAAGCAGGAAATCAGGGGAAGTGTTCTGCCTTAGGAATACAAGCAGGGCTTTGCTCTGGTCTAGATAAAACACTGACCCATCCCTACCTTATGGTTTCTGCAGCTCCTGAGCAAAATGCTCTGACTAGTCTCTACTTCTTTGTGCCTCTTTATGTCCCACAAACAATAGCTGTGCGCTCAGGGCAGTGGCAAACACCTTCAGAGAACCAACCCAGCAATTCACAAACAACTGTCCTACGCCAGTTCCCTGCATATGCAAATACCTCCATAACAGGTTTACGATTCCCAATCAATCAAACAAGAAAAAGTAAACACCTGTTTACTGTCCTAGCCATGATTAAGTTGAAAGTTTCACTCTCATTAGCCCTTAATGAAATTAGGCCCAGCAATATGGCATTTCTGATTGGCTGGGAATGGTAAGAGGAGGAAAGATACTCATCAGCTCTGATCTGTTATTCTAGTTTTATATTAACTATTGCAGATCACGATGAACCCTCCCATGGCGTGGTGCCACCCAGCACAGAACTGAAACTCAGCCTGGTCTTACGAGGCTCCAGTTTCTGCTCTCTGGTAGGATTATATATTTAAATCCTACTCACACCTACTCAGCCACAACTCACTGAACCTAAAGGGACTGTCACCTTTGTAATCCAACTCTGAACATTAAAATATGAAATGACTTATCAGAGCATGGAGCCTGATCTTCATAATCTAGAGGAGCTGCCAACTCCTCCCCAGTTTTTCCATTTCAAACTGCCCAAAAATGCATTAAACACTTCCCAATATTACTTGTCTGGGTAAAGAGACACAGTTATTGCCACCAAAATGTTATGCTAGTCCACAGAAAAACCGGGAATATTTTGGTTCACCCAGAAGATGGGCAAGGTGGCTCACATTACCCTCTCTCTGAAGGGTATCCACACCCTCCAGGAGTTACAGCCACCAGTTTAACACTGAGTGGTCAATGACAAACAGCCATCCTTCCTTCCAAAGAGTATGGAGTATCCCTGGGGAGATATTCCACAATGTTCAGAGGTTCATCCTGTTACTGATTAACCCTTCCATCCTTGACATGCAGTTCATGCACCTGCAGCTCATCTGGCACTTGCCATTGCTTAACCAGCAGTTACAGACCTGTTACAGAACTGTGCTAACAGATCTGAGAACAACCACTGAGAAAAATAACTTCCTCTATTACTCCAACTCACACAGATCTATTAGAGAGGAAGGAGGAGGGAAAGAAACCTGTTCACAGCGCTTCAGCACCTGCAGCAGCCTAACTCCACTTTGACTTGTGCAGCTTTGAGACACTTGTGAGTCAGAACAGCTTTCCCTCTTCCCTCCTTTGTGGGTGATTTGGCCTCGCCCCATTCACTTCAGTCTAGAAAAAAGAAGATTAGAATCCATACAAAGCAATAGTAAAATAGTAGCTAGCACAATGAAAGCAACCCTTTTACATTATAAGGCTTTTACTCAGAGTCACATATTGGTCAAAAGCCAATCAAGTCTCACACCTGTACATGGGGGCACCTGGGAGGACACAGGAGAAGAGAGAACTATGGCACAGACTTGGAAAAGCTGCATCCCAACACCTTATTCAGAGTCACACAGCGCCTGCTCGAGATACTCTCCCAGGCACCAGCAGGCCTCAAGAGCAGGGCTACACTAACTAATCTGGACTAAATCTGCTCTAGGAGCTTGGCTAACACATTTCCCTCCATGTTCCCCTCCAGCTTTTTCCCTCTCCCAGTATTCTGGGCAGAACTAACAAGCCCAAAGTTACCACAGAGATGTTGTGCCACTGCACACTAGTACCTAACTCTTAAGGTCATCAGTTCATGGGGCATGTGGAGCAAAACCAGCAAGGAGAATATGAATTTTAAAAAATGCCTATTGCACAAATTAAGCCCACATTTCCCTATTTATCTGCTGTTCCCGTGTTTTTATCTGACACACACACCTACTGATGGCTCCTAAAATACGCACCCAAGTCAATGCCAGCCAAGTGGCATCTAGGGTATGACACCTCTTGCATTACTCACTTGACAGGATAACCAAGACTGTGTGAATCTCTCATGAAGTAAATTTACCACATATGAGGAGAAATTATCCCATCAAGCTGGAAACCACTTGTAGAGAAGCTGAGCATAGAGGTGCAGCCATCCTGAGAAACATTAACCTGCTCCAAGGAGCCCCTGTTCCCAATTTACATTTTTCTTCTTTCCTTAGTGAAGCTCAAAATTAAGTTTGAACACTTAATGCAAGAAGTAGCCTGGAGTTATTGGCTGAATTTCTTTGTGAAAATTGTGAGTGCTTGGGACAAAATAACATCAGGTTCCTCACAGCACTGCAGGATGCTGTGATTCTGCTATGATACAAAGGGGACATTGTGTAATCAGAGCAACCAATCAAACTCCACACAGCCCAGGTTTATTTGACGGGGACGGGGGGAAAAAAAAAAATAAAAATTGGAGATGGGAATGGATTCGGCAGCAAACAGCATACATTCACTTATTAAACACTCTTCAGGCCCTCCACACCCAGAACACTGCCTGCAGAATGGCACCCTGTCTTTGGGGATAAACCTCTCTGCAGAAACCCAACGTTTAAGCAGCGAATTTCCAGGGGGTTTTCAGCCCAAGCAGTGGGCCACCACACTCCACCCACCAGCGAGTGCTGGCAGTCAGCAGCAGCACAATGTGCTTTTCTAGAATAAAAAAGCGAGTCCAAGCCGTGCAGTCAAGCAGGTGAGTGGCACACTTAGCCCACATCTCCTCTGCTGTCACACAGTAGGTAGATATCATAAATAATCTCAGTAAGTCATCCTTCAGGGATGGATCCAAGGCCCATGGGAGTGAGTAGGAGTCACAGCACCAACAGTCACAGGCTCTGAATCAGGTCCTAACCTGTTACAACTGGCATGGGCTGTATCTGCCTATCTCATATGACATCGGGACAGCATGATCAGATTAACCAAGCTTGCTTTTGGAAGTATTTTTCTTTTATCATAGTACCACAGTTGCTATGAAAAAGCAGCAGACTGAACAGACTTGCATCAGACAGACGTCTTTGCAACTTCTGCATTCACACAGGCTCCACTCTCAAAAAGTCCCTTATGTGACCAAAAATGTTTCACCTTGTTGCAAAAGATTAGAACAGGTGAACACAGCTAAATACCTATGGGGGCGTTATTATTAGAGAAAGGTCATAGTAAAGGCTGATTACAGAGAACGAGATAAGGAACAGAAATCCAAATTAAATGTTCCAAACAAGATCAAATGCATTTTAGCTTGAGCAGCCCACCAGAAAACACAGGAAGAGGTCAGATGAAAGACAAATTACTTGAAATAAGACAAAATGAGCAGGTTAATGAAAGAAAGGTGAGAAAAGAGCATTTCCACCAACTCCTGAAATGCTGGGATACATTTGCACGGATCCTTTAAGCAGCACGGCACTGCAGACACAAGTAGGAGCTTCACAGCTTAGGAAATCAGCTGCACCAGTTCTAATAACACTGAATAAATAAAGCTATAACTAAAGGTAGTTGGGGTTTTTTTCAATTCAACCTAGGCACAAGAGGACCTCTGCATTATTATTTTCCTTTTTCAGTGGAAACTTTTATCTCTTTCAGTTATTAATCCAAAAATGCACAGCCAGACTCTACTGCACTCATGCTATTCCATGACAAGTATTCTGTGCCCAGATGTACCAGCATCGCTCAAAGTGAGACAGACACTCAAAAAGGAATTATCAGAGGCGATACTGGAAAAAATCAGCTCTATCAGCCAATTCATGTCAAATGAAAAACTTCAGCTTTAGTTAATAAATTAGCACCAATGGTCTCAAATCTTGAAAAGGGGGGTCGTAATCGCTAGCAAGTGTCACTTCTCTTTCAATTTTGAATGATATTTTTTTTCCTGAAAAAAAAAAACGTTCCTATAATATCTCAAGCACCACCCCATGGTATATGAAAATTTCTTCTGCGGCTAAGACTCAGGCTTTGTAGCCCAGCCTTTGCTGCGTGCAAGTTCATCCCAGAAAAGACGGATTTTGATTTGCTGCTTGTGTCTTTTAATGAAGGTTGAAGAAACATATGGACTTGGAAAACAGAGTTATAAAAACTTTAAGGAAAATCGAGATGTATTTGAGCAATTTGCTGAGTTTTGCAATATTCCTAATTGAAAACAAATAAAATCAACCCTAATTTTCCAGTATGACGCACACTTAATTTTATGTTTAAACTCAGCCACAATTTAAAGCGGCCGACAGGCTCAGAAGAAGGGAGGAACCAGCATTTAAAAAAATAACCAGGATTCTCGTAGATCGTCATGTTGACTCTAGGTACAAGTCATGCTGACAGATTATTCATGAGCAAGTTCCCCAAGAGCACGATCCAAAAAATGCCCCAAACTTCACCAGAAGATGTGCTGTGATTTCCATAAAATCTGAATCGGGCTGTTAGATCTGAACATGCTTCTCTTTCACAAGCGAGAAATTACCTAATCGTTATATCTGGGAACAACTTCTCAACAAGAATAAAGGCGTAAAACAGAAGCCAACAACCATTTCTCTCACATTACCATTATTTATCTTTTCTGTGCTTACTGAAGCACTCTTATAAACCCCAAAGTTCACTCTTACAAACCCCAAAGTTACAGAATGGGAATTCTGTTCATCAGAACGAAGAACTCAACTTCCCAGAAATAAAAAACACTTCTAGCATCCTATTCTCTTTTCTTCAATATTAGGAGAAAAAAAAAAATGGCACATAATATTACTTCTGCATGAAACCACTGAATTTTGAGGTGGCCCAATCAGCAAATTCCCTGTAAAGCAGACACAAGCAGGTTTGCAAGCCAAGGTCGCACAGAGAAGTGCCAGAACAGAAAGCAATTAAGGTCCCGTTCTTCCCCTCCCTACGCAATCCACTGAAAATGAAATCAACATCCAAACTAATTAGTTTCCAGCACAATATCAGTTTACTTGCTAACAGGAGGGTGGTTACTGCTCTTACCAAAAACTTCTAAACATACTGTACAAAATCTTGCTTAAGCCACGGGACGAAGCCAGGCACATCCCAGTGTTACCATATACGGTCACCAAGGCGAATATGATGGCAACTTGACAGATTTGGAACAAATATTGCGTTGTCTGTCACTGAGGTAACATAGGCAGGAAAATATCAGATTGTATTACCTGTGTCCAACCGGAGGTGTGGCGTGGCAGGAGCTACATTGCTGCAGGACATAGTCACTAAAGGTCAGTGACCCAAGATGGCATTAGTCCCTGCAGAGGAGGGCCAGGGCGGCACACTGAGGACTTTTATGCCCATTATGGGGCTGCTTGGAGAGAACAGGAATGGAATAACACAAGGGATGAAGCACTGGACATGCGCTGTTATCCCAGGTTCAGAGCAGATGTTATCTGTCGCGGCTGGGAACCAGGCTGAAGCTGCTGCCCCACGCCTTGGCTGTCAGGTGGAAGGCACAGTCCTCCTCAGAAAACCACAGCACGCAGGTTTTGTTCTCCAAGAGTGGGGTTTGTGCACAGAGGTGTTCTGGTCTTCAGCCACAAGGGAAAGAAGGGGCCTTGGATATCTACCAAAATAGCTCCTGAGGAAAACTTTTTTGGTACAGACTCCCTCCAGGAGATCCTTAGCCTGGAATAAGGTTCGCCACTAAGAGAGTTATTCTGGATTAAGTTTTTTGGAAAAGATATTCCAGTGCATTTGCAGGTGTAGACAAGCCCTTAGCCAAAGCCTTTCAGTTTCAGCCCCAAAAGCATTCAAACACAGCCAGAGCTATATTACCCTTCATCCCTTCCAACACAGTTCTACCACCTGGACCTCTAAAATCAGACCTGCTCTCTGCTTTACCTGGATACTTCAAAGCTATTACCTTTTTCTTAAGAGTTTATCTTGATTTGCTAAGATATTCCCTTTTTTCCAGTGTCTTTTACATCAGTGATGAGATACACTGGTGGGACAGAGCCAGTAGGCACAGATCCGAAACCAGAAAAACACCCCTTTTTGGTGGGAGGTGTAAAAACAAAAAAATTGCCACATAAACCCAGTCATTCCTGCAGGGCCTTCTGCCTTAAAAGGTGTCACCTAAATAAAGGTGTAAACATAATACAATGCAACATTTAATGCAAGATTGCAGCTGAGCATTCAACTGTCAGGAAATATCAAAACTGGAGCGCGTGGGCAATTTAACTCTGCCCCCTTGTGCAGATGCACCACGGCACAGCTCTTCTCCAAGCACGGGCACAGCATCAGTCAGCTCCAAATTAACACCCTTACTCCAGCATAACCTACTTTTGCCTAATCTGAGTAGGAAAGAAGGGCCATCACTTTCCCAGTGAGCCTCCTCAGGCACCTTCCTCACCTGATCACCAGACAGAAAGCACCTGTCTAACTTCTGACACCTCAGATCCGGAGGTGCTGGCACACTTTGGGCCACACACATCTAATTTGCAATCAGGATACAGACATTAAATGCTGTTTGACCAAAACAAAGAGCCCTTCTTCCTCCAGCTAAGAGCCTCACGACCTCAGGCTGAGATTTGGCTGACGGACTGCCTATAAAACCTGAGCGACTGTAGCAGGTAACGTTTACACATCTCCAGCGGCCAAACCCCTTGTATGAGGCATTCAGAAAAACTCTGCAGGCACATTAAGAGCCTGGCACATTTTTCCAAGAATCTGAAATTATCCCAATGTAAACAGCTAACAATTGGAGATATTTGTCAGCACAAAATAAAGTTTCAAAGTTCTGGGGAGTGTCTCATCTCTGCTCACATACAAGTTTAATCTTCCATCTACCTCCTTCGCTACCAAAAATGCTCTCAACCTTAAGGATGACCAAAGCAGGATTTAAATGTCAGGATTTTGCCTATATTTTTACAGCAATGACTTCTTTTTCTTCTTTACTTCCTCTCTCTTAAATCAGCACATGAATAAATGACATTTCTCATGGGTTTGGCCCTGGCTTTTAACCTCTATTTCTAGATAATTTTAAATAACCAGAACTATCTCTCCATACACTTACAGGATGAGTTTTTCCAGCTCTGAAAAGTGTTCAAATAACCCAATTACCAATATGATCCTATCAAAGTTATATTAAAAAGACCTATCCACAGGAAAAATGACAAAGTCCTGAAATTACTGCTGCTAATTTTCTGTCACTTCACATGACAACAGCCCACAGCACTTCACTTTCCGGGGGCAGTAAGTGTATGAGCAAGACAATTGCAAACCAAATTTAAACAGGGTCAGCCAGGAAAGCAGCCGATACTCAGCTCACATCAAACACAAGAATCTTTTTGTCTTCTCCTGCCCACTTCAGATCTTTTCCGGAACTCCACCAACTTCTCAGGTCCATTGCTATAATATACATCCATGAAGTCATCTTAATTCATACACTGCTGCCCATCGCCCACAACTTAAACTGAGTCTCCATTGTAAGCCCTTGCCTGGAATTCAGACTTGCAGGAATTACAGCCTATATACTGTTTTCTTTTTCATTCAGCTTCCAGCCAAATCATTTTATAGTGCTTTTGCCTCCATAAAATATTTGCTTGAGAGCCAATGCCAAGATGGAAAAAAAAGCAGTGCACTAACCCAAACTTGGGTTTTCAGAGTAACACTCCCCCTCTCCTTTCCCACCCTCACCCCCCCAAGATTTATTTCTGGCAAGTTAAAGCCCAAGTGAAGGGCAAGTTTAAACCTTTTAATTCTCGAGTTCATCATGCTGGATGATTTAATGGTCTTAAAACAATTCACAAAAGTCTGATACTGTTGGGAATTGCAGCTCAAGCAATCTGCATCCTAAAGTCATACCCCTATTCTCCCGGAACAATGCAGCCCCTACTTTGTGACCAGAGGCGGGGAAGCTGAAAGCCTGGATTCTCATTCAGGCTTTCCAAGGACAGCACCCACCAAGGTACAACACAGGCGAAAGTGGAGGAAGAGCCACCGCTCCTCACACTCTGAGCCCAGAGCTTTGCTAAAAGCACCTTCCCATAAAGAAACTTCTTTTTTCCTACCCGCCTCATTCCCAGGTCAACGTATTTCAATTTGCCTCTGGAAGGGGAACCTGTTTATTGAAATCTGATCAACTGCTGGAGCCTCAGCACTAAAATATGCTCTGCTGTTGGGAACTGTCATTTGTCTGTCACCGGGAAAGTTAATGGATGTGTTTGTTTAGTTTGTAAGTGGGAATACACAGGGCAGAGGCTGGAGGGATTACAGGAGGGGAGAGGTATTTCTGATCCACAGAGGAATGCAGTGCTTTTCTTTAAAATTGTCTGTGTATTTTTACATAGGCACAAGAAAATCCCCTGGAAGTTCACCTGTGCCTAACAGACCTCAGCAAAGCCAGAGTGACCACGCTCCATCCCAAACAATGGCCCCAAACCACGCAGGTAAGGAGGCACGAGCCTGCACCTCTGTGCAGATAAAAAACGTGCAGGGGGACAATTCTGTGCCGACAGCACCGCGGGCGTTTGAGGAGCATGAGCCCATGGAGCACAGGGAAGGGTGAGAGTCGCAGGGTGCTCACACCAAGCACAGTCCCCCTTACCTCTCGCCGAGTTTGAAAATGCAATTATCCCTGCGAAAAGGAGCGCCAGCTGCAATTCCATTTTGAAAACCAGATCCCGCCGTATTGCACAGGCTACTGTCCTCTCAGACCTGGAGGCAGGAGAAAGGAGAGCAAAATAGTTACTGGGGGGAAAAGAATCCCGAACAATCTTCAACTTAGCATAGTTTTAAATCCTACTGCGAAGACTTACAAGGAGAAACAGCAAATGAAAGAGCAACATACTTGTAATTCATTCCTTGGTGCTCAGTGAGTAAAACTTTGCCCTCCTCTCTGCTTTAGCCTGATATAAATCAAGAACCCACTGAGGCCAGTAAGCTCCTCTAAGTTTACAGTTAATGCATAATTCTTTGGTATCCTGTACAGAACCAATCTCGAAGGCAAACAAAACACCAGCAAGTGGCCATAAAACAAGATTTCAGGTTAACAATTTGCGGAGGAACTTGGTGGAAGGGGGAGGAGGAATGTTACCTCTCCCATCAGCAGCCCAGAAAACTTTGTGTTGCTGCTCCAGTGCCCCTCAGCCAGGCTCCGCTCCGGGTAAGCGCCTTCCTGCACTCCGAGACTTCTCTGCACAGCACTGATTCCTCCTTTCCTCTTCTCCCCTCCACGCTCCCCCCACCGACAGCCCCACTTGTTTCCGTGGGCTCCAGTGGTACGTCCCAAAGCACAACCGCACTTAATTACCCAAATTCTTGAAGATGCCTTCGCTGTGATACGCACACCCGGGGTAGATCAGGTTTACATTAATTACACCCTGTTCTCCTCCTAAAACTCTCACTCTCTAAACACTGTCTGGATTCCTCACCCTTGTAAACTCCCCGGTTTAAACACCCCGTGCCCCCAGGACACACAACAACCCGCGTACAGCATCCAGCAAAGCAAACACGGCCGCTCCGCCGTTCGCTCCGCCGTTCGCGGCGGGCAGCGGGTGCGGGGGGCAGCCGGGCTGCCCCGGGGCGCAGTGCGGCTCAGCGGGGACGGAATATTCGCCGCCGGGAATCGGGGTCGGGGAAATGAGGGAGGGAGGGAGGGAGGGACACCCGGCGCGATGCCACCTGGTGCTGCCCCGCGCCTCGGGGCTGCGCTGGCGGCTCCCAGCTGTGCGATACCCGGCCCCGGCGGGGTGTCCCGGCCCCGGCGGGATGTCCCGGCCCGGGGTGGCGGCGCGGGGGACACTTACCTTGGCTGCTGCCGGGCTCTAACACCGCGCTCTGGAGCCCATCCCCGCCGCTCGCCGCCTCATGCCCTTCGCGGCCACGGCGCCCGGCGGGCGCTCCGCCCGCGGGCTC